>LQNS02277997.1:7673204-7748841 GCA_001587735.2 Parhyale hawaiensis | reverse complement strand
CATTTCTTAAATGAGACGGTCAGTGGATAGAGACGTGAAACCCAATTAATGCTGGACCCGTGATGCGATCAATGACGGGATAGAACAGTTTGCCCCTCTTGGTGATTTCATGACTCCCAACAAGACACCCTGTATATTTTCATGACTCTGTTAACTCAATACTAGTCAATAGTGCCTGAACTAAGCATTACTTTTCGTTAAAATAGCACCATTTGCAAAATTCATAAGAGCCTGTAATAGGCACTAAATTTCAATTGTTGATTTTCTTGGTACTAGCACTATTATTGACGTTTCATATAGACACAGAAACCATTAGCAGGTTATTAACTCATTGACACCCAAACAATACCATTATTTCTTGTTAGGGGTAGCACTTGCTATACTATGTCCAATAAGCAGGATCTAGTATCCGTGACACAAATGCATCGAAATAATGGCTAATGCTTTGTATATTCCAGCACTTTATTCTCGTACTCAAAATATCATACATTTCTCGAAGGTTCCAATAATTTTGATAATATTTTCATTAAAATCACCATAACTAAATGACAAAATCTAAGCAGTGGCATCGGTACGCGCTCGATTGGGCACAAAACTAAAGCCTTCGAGGCTTGATTTGTTCGAAACTTCACGCAAGTGCGCTAGCTGGTACCCACTGAATTACGTTTCAGGCGTTGACCCTCACAGGTTACTCTTGAAACTTCCAGAAACTCAATCTCGCTCCGTAAAGTCTAGTTTTCAGCAGGCTCAAGGTCAACGCGTTGCTTCTATCACTTGCACTGCGATGCAAAGCGATGGCTTTTGTCTGAAGTTGGGAACAAGTCTAGCCTCAACGGCTTAATTTCCGCGCCCATTCGTACTCGCTCCCATTTTTTTTTAGCATCACAGCGCGCTTGAAAATTAAGACCCATCTCCAAAGGCATGGGAGAAATGACTACAGTTTTCCGATAAAGACTTGGTCGCCTCTAAGGCGGGACTAATCTGCAGCACTTGCTATGTCTTACCTCTTATTTTCATCTCAGCGGTGGAATCTGTCACGTTGAGAATTATTTTTGCCTTTAAATGTCAGTAACTTCTAAGAAAATGAGGAGTGTTTTTGCGTATTTTAGCACTTCGTCCGGGACTTGATGAAAGGCGGAGAAAATAAACAAAACCGTCAAGAACAAAACTGTACCAAAAAACTGGAATAGAAGTAAAAATTTTAATTCAGAATGTGCAATCAAATAAAACTATTTAAATATGACCCATAACGAACGAAACAGAAATTTTATAGCTAATCCTAGATTTTAATTGGTCTCAGACTGAAGACTAAAAAGCAATAAAACAAAAGTATGAACTTATACAATGACAACTGAAACTAGAACGCCTCGTGGCGTAAGACCATCACTCGCGGGAGGGGGCATTTTCAACGAAGTCATGTTTGATGGCCAGCTAATCCTAATTTCTCATATAGATGCTGCGCCCAACAAGGCTAGCTCCCCCCTGCCAGGCCCCTGCAAGTCTCTCGATAATAACACAGGAAAAAATAGGGGCTGCCTCGTGGCTTGAGACGATCTGCCGCGGTGGAGGCAAATTCAACGCCGTCATTTTTTATTGCCAGCTAGGACTATTTTTTTGGCATGGGTCACATCTTGGTCAACCCACCAAATTCCCTACAAAAAATTATGAAGATTGCTCAACTTTTTCCACCACTTATTAGGTGGACAGAAATATATATACTGTACTTAAATCTTCAACGAAAATATCATCACCTCTCTCACTTTGTTCGCGGGTGATAGATATATACTTAAATCTTCAATGAAAACCTTATCATCTCTCTCACTTTGTTCGCGGGTGATGAAAATTTATATTTAAATGACATTTTTTGACCTCATTGGTACACGCTGCAGATACGCGTGTAACTTAATGATTATAAAAAAATGGAAACGAGAAGTATCTTATATATACACGGTAGACACTATCAGTTCTTCAAGAAGTATATAGGAAAGAATATGTATGCCAGTATAATACCCATCGCCTACGAGAGCAAAAACTGCGAAGCGTGTGCCCCAACCCATTCGATTATAGTCTGACCAACCTATATATACGAAGGCGGCTTGGGCGGGACATGAGAGATTGCGCAGTGTCATATTTTGAACTTAGATAAAATTGATTTTTTTATATTTTGCTCTTCCAATAAATATAGAGTTATCTTGGACTACTTTGGAAGTCACAGTTGTAATGAAGCATTGAATAATGGCAATAAATTTCTTGAATTCAATAAAATATAACAATATTTCGGAAACTTTGCAATGCAGCATTTGCTGCTATGCCAAATATATCGAAGATCCTATTGGTCATTTGGGCAGGGCTCCCACTGCTTGGGATTTTCTTCTCAGATCTTGGGAAATATTGGGGCAGGATCTTATGCTAAACTAGAAATATCAGTGGGAGCACAGCATTTAGGTCACCTTATTTTAGGATGAAAATGCGTCATGGGAGCTTCTTCCGCTTCCCGCTCACACGTTTTACACAGTCAAGCGAAGGAGTTCATATATACAATGTTAATTCCTATTTTTTTGGAAGAAAAAGCGGATCAGGGCTCCTTATTGGATCTTTCAAAAGCATCTACTCAACTGCAAAGGCAACGAAAGTCGGCATCAGAACAGTTCATTGAATTTGTTCGCAAGCAAAGGGAACTGCAGAGCCAATTGTCTCATCTCCTGCAAGAAATAGACCTGCCACAGTCACCAATTTGCATAATTTTGATCCAAGAGTCCGGCGAATAACTTATTATATTGGTATTGTCCCGCTATTTCTGAAATTCAGACAATCAATAGCGATCTAAGATCGCTCGGAAGGATGAAACCACCACGGAACCACAACGTTGTGCTCAGGTGGCAAGAGATGAAGGATGAAAAGAGAAGAAAACAGAAGAAAGAAGCACCCGTGCGGACAGTCCCCTCTGTGGCCCTCCGCACGGACGGCGAGGTAAGAGCCCCGCAGAAAAAGTCGGTCACCTCGATCGGCGGCCAACCTCGCGGGACAGAAAGGAACATAGAGAACCTACCTAACTCTACCAAACTAATCTTCTCAGCAGGAACTGCGGCCTGATGCTATATCCCCTTCGGAGAATGCACTAGAGACCTGCGAATAACTGTGCTCTCTTTCTATGGGAGAAGCGATATTCCAACATGCGAGTTGACCTTGTGTAGGAACACATTCGTGCATGGGATCCCCATTTTTCTTGGCATACTGCATGCCCCTTCCTTCTCCTAGCTTAGAACAACTTGTTTTCATGCTGGGCGGGAGGTTCAAGGTTTCGTACATAAGATTGTAATAAGTAAGTCACCATTACCGCCATAAATGAAGCCGTTTTTCTGTAGCAGTTCTCACATGATTATATTGAATACTTTTTGATAACATTTTTCCTCTAAATCCCTTTAGACTTTATGTTTCCAACATAACTGCATACCTCATCAAAGTTCACCGGCTGCATTCATATTTATCCATGCAGATTGGTATTTAATACTCAAGAACGTTTCACAATAATTAGCGCTTCATTGGTTTCCGCCAGTCCAATCCTCTTATATCGGTAGTGCTTGGCTCTAGGTGCAGGTACTGGGCGGGGCTATAAGAAATGCCAGTAGAATTGGCACCGCCGTAGAGAAATTTGACCACGCCCAAGCCGCTATCGTAGGTTGGTCAGACTATAGGCCTACATTAGGTGCCGTGAGCACGGCATTGGGTGGCCTAACCTCATACTGTTCAAGAAATTACTTCACATCTCTGCCGCCGCGGCAGTTTTTCCCACTATGCTAAGTGACAAAAGCCGCCCCCCCCCCCCTTCCGAAATTATTCAAGTACTGGTCGAAACTATGAAATATTTTTAGCGTTATATTCAAACCCGCTAAGCAGTAATTACCGTTGCACAGATGCGCCTGGAAAGTACTAAGTTCACCGAGGTGCAAACTGAATGTCAGCTCATAAGTTCATAAGTTGAGCATGCGATTGCCTTGCATAGCACCGGCATGAAGAGTTCTACGACTGGGATGTCCCAAATAGAATTTCTGCTTCGTTCCTAGGGAAATTATACACGTCTACATGAAACTCTTTCTGGAACTGAATATGAAGTGTAACTACTCATGCGATGATTTTTATCGTTTGAGATTAGCATACGGGTAGCAACGGTAATAAGGTAATACGCTATTTCAACACCTAGTTGCATTTCATTATCTACTAAACCTATATCCTACAAAAAACTCTGTAAACTTTATTTACTTGCTAGTATGCATCCAATATATCTAGTTGGAAAGTATATTCTTGCCGGATTTTTAACATTTTGGAATATTAAAATCGGTAAGAACTTCGTTTCCAACCTTATTCGTAGTTATACATAGAGGAAATAAAGTGAGCGCAAGAAGTTATTTCCATAAAATCAAACTGATATTTATATATATATATATGTATATTTATCCTTACTTACAGGCAAGGATATATTTATACTTGCTTACAGGCAGTGGCAGTTGTACAAACTTTACTAGCGCATCAGGGACACAAGGTCTAGAACGCACCGAACTATTCCTGTGGTTTGACACAGGAACGTGCACCACTAGGAGGACGCGAGGTAGCTATGTCTCGGTTTAAATTATCAAAGATTTTTGTCTCTGCTTTTTTGCTGGTAGGTCTCAGAGGTCAGTGCGCTACTGACAGGAAAAAGGCGCAAGTTGTGCATCTCCATCCCCCGGGCACGGCTGAACGCTTTCACTCAGCTAGCCGCGCAGGGGTAGGAAACGAAAAACAAGAAGGTAGAAGTCTAGTGGGAATAGGTAGGCTACCTCGATCAGCGGCCTACCTCCCGAAACAGAAGGGGAACTATTGCGAGCCTACCTAACTTTACCAAACTAACCTCGTCAGCAGGAACTGCGACAAGATGCAACATCCCCTGCAGAAAAGACACTAGGGATCCTTAGGGTCGTGAGGCCCAAATATATTCTGGCAGCGAAAGTGACCGCCAGAATATACCTTTGAGGACTCTTACAGGCAGCGTGCTGAATATTCCTTTGAGAAGCAAAGATAGTGACAGTGACCAAATTAACGTGTCTTGGGCACTCTCGTAATAATGAAATGTGTAAGCCTCCGTTTCCACAACTAATGCGATCTATTTAGTTATAGTTAGGAAGTTTAAGCCTCTGTTTCAGAGCATAATGATATTACAGAGGAAAGAGCAAGGGGCATATAGTGTGCCAAGATAAATTGGGAACCCATGCACGAAGGTGTTCCCACACAGGATTAAGGCGCTTAGGAACAGCAAGTCGGGAAAGAAGAGGAAGAATAGAATAAAGCATGGGCAAGTAAGAGTATGAAATCAGGAAGGAAGCAAAGTGGTCATGAGAGAGAGAGGTCCCGAAGGCCTAGTTTATGGCTGAGGTAACCAACATGGGCCCCCTGGGGCAAAAGCGATCTAACAGAAAAAGAAGTAAGGGACATGCATTATGATGACAGAGCAACCGGGAACCTCTCACCAAGGTGAATCCCATACAGCCATGATACAGGATCAATGTATGTGGGAATAGCAAGTCGTGAAAAGAAATGGAGGAACAGAATATAGCCTCATCAGTTCGAAAGTAAGTGAAAGGAAGCAGTGTGATCGCGAAGGAAAGACGTCCCGATGGCCTAGCTAAGATAACCGATAGGGTCCTCTGGGAGGCGCTGCTTTCCATAACGTAGGATGGGTGAACCTACCCTCTACGCATGGTATAGATCACTCATTTACTCATCATAGACCGCAACAGTACATGATTCAAGTCTGACGATGGCGGCCAGAAGTCGGCAACGGCAAAATGGGATTCTCTGAAGAGCTTTCTTTTCCCCCCATCTAATACTGAAAGAACATTTTTCTTGCAGAGAAAGTATCTTGGCTACGGTAGGGACGCACTTGGGCGCTTGCCTGCATGACCGTGTCTGGACATATTCATAATAGCTCTTGAGATAATCCCAATTTTCACATTTTGGTCGCCAGCGTCAGAGGCCACTTGGACCTAAGAGTCAAGTACTATTGCGGTCTATGTACGTATTTAATGTAATAACTAGAGAAAGGTAAAATTATATAGTGTAATGAAAGTTGAAGATTCTCTATAAAACCCGCCGAGTTTTAAGAGAGGAAAAGATGAGGGCATACGGTGTGCCAAGGAAAGCGGGCAGCCGGCGCAGGAAAACCACGCAGAGGAATAGCAACAAGTCGAGACAATTGTAGCCGAGCAAGATAAAGATAATCAGGAAAAGAAGGGAAAATGCGAGGAAGCTAAGTAGGTGGCACGAAAGAAGGATGTGCTGAAGGCAACGTCTATAGGTTCTTCCTCTAGGTAGGACTTTTTATGAAAGTTGAGAGACGAAACTCACTGACCTGGCATCCCTATGGTGGTTGGCTACCCATCCTAAGTCTTCCTCGAATGTCTATTAATTAGATGAGATGTTTCTTCCAGTTAACAGCCACGAAAGTCGTGCAGCAAGTACGAGTATCGAATAATGACAGAGAAATTTGAACGCTCTATAAAAAGTGATCCCATTAAGCTGTACACTTCAACAGGCAACTAAGCGTTTTTAGCATGTATAGAGGTACAATAAATTTTTGCCTGCATTTCACCATGTTAAAGTGACGTTTTAACGTCTATTAGATCCAAATGTGCAATGTTGCAGTTACATGATTTAACAGTGCAATACTTCAGAGTGACCTTCCTGCCACGTGTATCATTACTTCTGCACCGCTTGAATGACTGCTAGATACGGCAATGTAATTTTATAGAGGACTAAACGGCCCGTGACCCGTTGGGTCGTCATTGCGATAGTCTTCGCTTTCGCAAAATAAAAAAAGCAGGTGTTATTTAGCTGGGCATAGACCACCCGCTATTCGGCCGTTCTGTTCTGCCCGTCAAGGAGCGGCCCGTTCGGTTCACTATCAACAGATTCTTTGCTTCTCTAATGAATATTCAACACCCAGGTTGTAAGCTAAGTCAAATTATTATATCTTACGTATCTCAGTTGTATTGCCCGTGGAACCGCTGAATTGATCATACCCGTTCTTGAGGCCCAGCTCAGTTTAACTTCCGTATCACAGATACAATCGAATTAAAGAGCTAATGGAAAGAATGCGACTGCCCCCACCCCCCAATACCTCGAATTTCTTCTCGTGTAAACGTGAAGAAGATGTGTCAAACAAGACACAAATAAACAAGACCCAAACAAACAAAAGACCGGTTCACAGACTTTTAGTATAATAGCCCTATAGATAGATGTACAACATAAAACAGCCGGTTCTTAAACGTTTAAATTATATAACGAGGTGGCAACTGTCGAGTCAAGGCAACATTTTTGTACCACTTCCGATCTTTTTTTCGGTAGTTCTTCAATGTTCACTTCGGTTTCACAAGGTCAGCTGTTGATAGGAAGCAGCATTTTTAACAACACATTTCTATAAGCTTCCAAAGGTACTTAAACGTCCATTCCATTGACGCAAAGGTGCCATCTACCGAGGTCAAGCAATATTTTTAGTATCCATTTTATAGCTAGCGAGGCAACATTCTCTGAGCCGTACCAAAAATTTATACTTATTGACGGGCGACACCAGCCGTGCATTTTCTAAAATTTTATACTTCCAGAATTATATCTCGTACTTGTGTAAGATGTTACGGAGGAATAAGACCATCACCCGCAATGATAGGGAGGAGGCTGAAAGCCCTGAATCAGCGGTTGGCATTCTTCACATCCACCTCAACCCACTTGACTGCCTGTACAAGATTTGGATGATACCTTCATTCCTTCTGATAGTGCTTGGGTGGCAACACCTGCAAATACAGACGCATACAAAGCAAAAACGCTATCACCTCTACAATGACGAGGGGGGGGGTTAATGGGAGCGAATTTCGAGGACTGTCTACACTGAAGCTCACGATACCTATTACGCCATATTTTCACTAAATAAGACATAATGTAGAAAGAGTATAACTTAATTTTTAAAAAGTATCCTGTTAGGTCCAGTTAAGAAATTACTCTATATGTAGCAATTTGATATCTTACGCGTTAGAAGCCGCGGAGCATCCATTGGCATGAAGTTTTCAGCGTGTCTCCGCACCCATGCAGGGCGGCCAAAGCATGGGTTTTCCCAAGATGACAGGATTTCTCTAGTATCCCGTTGGTAGCCCAGGTAGCGGCATTAAGAGCGACTCAATAGCGGCGTGACCCCGGGTCAGTAAAGAGGGTGGGGTGTATCACTGCTGCAATTACTAAGACGACGCTAGAAGAGCATGTGAGGGACGGTAAACAGCTCAACATATTTTGTTGTTGGTATATTGGAGCCGATGCGTTGAGGTGGGTCGTGGGCTGGGAGATGCAGACATACGTCGGTTCTAGTTACCCGTAAATTCCAATAGAAATCATTGTACCAAGAGAAATTAATTCTTTGCTTACCTAATCTGTACTCATTAAGTGTAGGGAAGCTCGAAAAGGGCGACCGAGAATAACCACCTCTCCCCCCCCCCACAGTGATAATTGAACTAGCCAACAGTATCGACGCCCACAAAACCTCTTACACTGTCTTCTAGTCACTAAGCAGTTCTTGATGGCCTCAAGGCCATCAGCTGTCGTCTTTGGAGCGTCTAAGTGTACAACTTTTTATCTAAAGACACCCAACAGGNAACTAGCCAACAGTATCGACGCCCACAAAACCTCTTACACTGTCTTCTAGTCACTAAGCAGTTCTTGATGGCCTCAAGGCCATCAGCTGTCGTCTTTGGAGCGTCTAAGTGTACAACTTTTTATCTAAAGACACCCAACAGGTTGCCCAGTAAGGATCAAGCAGGGTGGAGATTTAATTGTAACTATGACGGAATTATTAATAGAATTAAGTTGTACTAACAGCATCGCTAGAAACAAAATGGCAAAACTGAGCAAGTAGATGATGAAGTAGAAGCGTCATTAACTGGCTCGCCATGCAAAGTCTATCCAAGCTAAGCCAATATATGACTCGCCTCGTCAGCAACTTTATATAGGCGCGAACATCTGTTCCTCGTGACTGATTCGCGGGCAGATGCTACAACCAAGCCAATTGCGGACGCGTTCGATTGAGCACCGATATTAAGCCTTCGAGGTTTGACTTAACTTCAGACAGAAGCTTTGTTTTTTTTTTCAAATTGAATAGTGTTGCAATTGATAGACGCAACCTGAGCACACCGAAAACTCCCTGTTACGGAGAAAGGTTGAGCTTCTAAAAGTCGCAAGAGTAACGAGTTACCGGTCAGTGCCTGAAACTCAAATCAACGGATCAAAGCCAGCGCCCCTGCCTGAAGTTTTAAACAAGTCAAGTCTCGAGGCTTCATTTTGGCGCTCAATCGAACGTGCCCTAAGTTCGAGACGGTTGAAAACGTTACAGAGTAAATCCCGCTACAGACGAGAGTCGAAACAAGGAAACGTTTCTCCGTACTCATCCGATTTTGTCGCTACGGGATACAATTTCGGCGTGGCTAGATTTCAACTGTCCAAAATCTCTTAAAATCTAAGCTGCAGTTACAAAAATTCTTCTACGGCAAGTGGAAATTGCGGAGATTTGAGTTTTAGCTCGCATTAACGTACATTTTATTGTGATGTTCAAACACGGTAAGATGTAGTCACGGTCACAGGAACTTTTGCTCCAGGAAAGTGAAACTTTCTTGTTTTTCGACTCTCGTATGTAGCGGGCTTAAGATTGAGTATTCGAAAATTTCGAATGGCTTTGATTAAAGATTAATGCTCAAAGCTTTATTCAATGGTTCAAATCCAGGGCAGTTATCTGATCCCGTTTCGAAAAAGGAATCCTAAAGGGATCCGTGCGCTTTGAAATGGTAGGCAATATATTAGTATTTCGAGGCTGGACTTAGCCGGAACTTCATACGTGCACTGGCATCAATCAACTAAATTGCGTCCACGGCATCGACTCTGAACCGACTGGTCTTGAGATTCCCAACGTCTCCGTATTGCTCCCTAAAATGGAGTTTTCACTTATCATAACCGTAATTGAGATATCCTTAGCACTTGCCACACGATGCAAAGGGACTCAGCGAAAGATTTCGTCTGAGGTTGCGAACAAGTTCCGGAAGTGAAGTCTTGTAACTTCATCTGTACCAGAGTTGACCATGCCAAGCGATGAAACCTGAACTAACCTAACCTCACTTGCGAGCGAGCGTTGTTGGCTTGCTTCATTTAGGGGGAGAGCTCGATTAAGCGCCAAAATTAAGCCTTGAGACTTGTTCGAAAATGAACGATGGTGAACTGGCTTCGACCCCCTGAATTTGTTTTAGTCAGTGAGTTTCAATAGGGTATCCTTGTGACTTCCAGTAACTCCACCTGACTCCGTAAAATGAAGTTGGCAGCCGGCTCAACGTCATAGCGTTGCTTTTAACATTTATAACACGGCTCGAAGTGACAAAGCCTAATATTCTTTTTGCAATAATAATCATCCAAACTGAAATCTATTTTGGTCAGTAGCAACTGAAAGGAGCCTCAGAAAAAAAGGATATTTACGAAAATAATCTACATTCCAGGAAGGCTTAAAGCCTTCACAATTCAGATTTAGTAAACCGAATGCACCGAGACAGTCGGAATCTGCATTTGGATGTAAGCTGGCACGTCAAACAATTCCCAACCGGTCGCAGTGCTTACTCCAAAATGCCCATTCCCTACTATACTTTTTACCCAGCAAAATTAGATTTTCCTTTTTTCAATCACCTGATGAACTGCACAGACCATAAGGCCGGATTTGTGTCAGGCTACCTCTTCTCAAACAGAACACCCATTACTCCCATATAATATAGGTTCATTACCTCACTGGAGTAATAATTTTCTCTGCAGTGGGGAAACGCCGCTCTAATGTGTGATATTATTAAAACTCAAGCACGAAATTGCACAGGGCATTGCGAAAGTGTGTATCTGCAATAACACAACACAAAAAATTGTATGTTAATCCTGTAACGTGTGAAGTTAAACCTTTATTTTTCGTAAGAACTGCGCTGTTAGAGCTTTGCCGGACAAGTTATCACTAGGGTTGTGACCCTGACTGGCATATAATACGCTGCATATGCACTGCAGCACAGTATGCATATTTTGCATAATACATGCACGTTTTGAAATATTGCATATCTAGCATAATGCTTACAGTACGCATCTGCATAGTTTATATAAGTTACTATTTGCAGATAATATGCACGATGATTGCGCGTGCACAATTTATGTAAGAACGCTCTGCATATTTCACGTAAGCGTATAATATATATGCATCCTGTGCATATACACAACTTTTTTAGTACGTTTGCATATATGCAAAGTCATAACCCTAGGTATGATATAGGTACTGTATAGTTGTTCTCATCTGGCTGCTCCAAACGAAATAGTTTTGTAGCCACTCAAGACGGCAGGCACTAACCCTATAACGGAAACTTAATTCCTCAGTAATGTTATTTCTACGCGAGATTTTCTTGCCACCCAGCCAAGGGTAAATGCCACACTATAAGCAGAGTCTCAACCTGTTCGTCTAAACCCTCTCCCAGTTTTCACGAAGCCTTGGCAGTAGGATCTTGTAGCCTTGCTTAATTAAAAAATTACTCATACTTCCCCTTCTGGCAAAGTGCTTTTTCTACTCCGTTACAGAAATTAAGCTAAAATCAAGCCCCTGGTACGAGGATCGCGTAAGCTTCAAACTTTTGAGTAGAGATGGCGAATGCAAAGAAATTCTGAATGGTAGATAAACCGGGGGTCAGCGTTTACGTACACTGCGGATAAAAATTCGCTTCTGGCTCTGCCGTTAGGCGCAAGCCATGACCCAATAGAAGAAAACCGGCACCGTACCCTTCATACATGGGATGGCGTGAATAACGTCACCTGGACCTCGTTCAAAGCCGCCCAAGGCAACTCAAGGTCATGTAAATTCAGAGCCACACAATACAATCGTACTCACAACTTGATGCGAGCTAGACGTTCTTGTATCAAGTTGTGTCTACGTGCACATCGTGTGGGACCGGAACAAAGGGAGCCTCTTCAGTAAAGGCTTCACTGGAAACCAAGCAGATCTAAATTTTCCGGGATCCTTGCCAAGCCTCGCAATATAGGGACAGCCGTCAGTGGCAATCATTATTATTATCATAATTATTACTATATTCCTAGTTTAGGCCTCCCTACCCACAGAGTACATTGCGATCCAAAGAGAGGAATAAAGAAGAGACATAAAGAACGTCCAGAGAAAACGTGGAACCCATGCACGAGTCAACGTCAGTGGCAATACATGGCATTGTCTGCCTCCGTTACGACGAAAAAAGAATGCCATACATCATACATCTAAACACTCAGGTCTAACAAATCTCACAGACTCACAAGCAAAATTGGTATCAAAACAGTGCTTCTGCTTAAAATAATGTTCTTGGATCTTCCAAGTTACTTTGGATCTTCCACTTTTATGAAACTTGTCAAAAAATGAGATGCGTAAACTACAGACTCCGCGTCATAATTAAGGAAGACATTAAAACTGCATACATCTCCATACCTATACAGGAAATATAATGGGAGAACTAAAACTAGATTTTCCAGGTTGTACGTCGAAAGGTAACTATATGCTTCATAGTTATTACAACATAATGTTCCTAGCTTAATCCTGTAACGGTTCTAACCCTTTCTTGCCGGAGTTAATCACCTCTCTTCGAAAGAATAGCACTCGCTAATGAACTCAAGTAGGGACAGTATAAGAAGAAGGGTTAAAGTCTGCTAGATGGTCTACCCATTTCAAGAAGTTTCTCACGGTATTATTTTCAGATAAGTGTGCATTAAACATCAATTTTCACATAAATACTATCATTGGAAAATGAACTTTGAAATCAACGAATCCGGTAAGAAATATACAATGGTAGGAGATTGATGATTTCCGGCCTTTCCTTACTCCGTGAACGGGCCGTTACTGCCCAGGCAGCTCTGCAGTTGCATTCCCCCTTCGATCTGTGGTGCGCCATAAGTCATTAAGTCATTGCTTAAATATTTCATCACTGTGAGTACGTGAAATGACCAAGCCATTGATGCGAACGTTAACTGAATCTGCCATGCACTGACAAGCGATGCACGGCACGTAAGGAAATGCACGTCTAAATTACCTACGGTGTATTTTGTCTGTGTCTTCCATATTCAGCAACAGCTGTTCTGCACCAAACGTCTTGCGATCACGAAAGGAATCCTCGTTGCAATGTGGAGATAAGACACCGTAGTAACGCTTGAATTTACAAGAACAATTCTTCATGTGATATCTCTCTCCTATATAAATGTAGCACTAAACAATCTTTATTGAATGAGGACGCAACAATTCTTAACGCAAAGTGATGGATACTGCTACATTGTATTTTCGATGACCTTTAATAGGATTTCCAGTCATGTGGTAACAACGGCTAGATATTCTGGAGGCAGAAGCTAAGCTTTCCACCGTGGCAGAATTTTGTAAACTAACAACTCAGGTCAACCTTCGTCCTGCGTTAGAATTAATTTCCAGTATTTCTAGCGGTTCACTTCCAAGACAAACCGACAACAACACAACGTATGAGCAACAGCGCCGCACTGGTGGTAAATTCAAGGACGTCGACACTAGAGTGACTCGACAAGGAGGTTCCGATTAAACCTCCTTGGACGTAGACAACTTCCAGCCCGGCGGCGGACTGGACTCTGGACTGCCTCCAGGACCTGGTGGCTATCGGAAACTGCCCTTGGAAGCTGGGCAGACTGCAAGTACGCTTGCGGTTAAGACGCTTTTGTCGGTGTATTATGAACTCCGCCAAGGAGGTTATGTTTTCGTCAGATTTGTAGGTTTGTGTGTCACCAAGATAACTCAAAAAGTTATGTACGGATTTTGACGAAATTTACAGGTATTGTTAGGTATGTTAGGAGGAACAGATGATTACCTTTTGGCAAAGATCCGTCCGTTTGTTTGTTTGTTTGTTTGCCTCATTTTTCTCAATGCCATAACTTAAAAAGTTATGGATGGATTTTCATGAAATTTACACGAGCTGTTACGTATATTACGAAGAGTATATGACCAGATTTTTGGAGGGATCTTTTAGTTCGTACGTTAATCACTGTTCCCATTGTTATGCTTGTTAGCACAATAACTCAAAAAATTACTAATAGATTTTTATGAAATTTGTAGGAGCTGTTAGTAATGTTAAAAGACATAAGTGATTAAATTTTGGTGCAGATTGGTTTGTTCGCTTGTATGTTTGACTCATGTTTGTCATAGCCTAATGTTTGTTAGCAGAAAAACTCAAAAAGTTACGAACGGATCTTCATGAAAATTACATAAACTGTTAATACCATCAAAGGGCGCAAATTATTAGATTTTGGAGTTGATAAAGAAAATTATGGTTTTAATGCCAAATTGATTTTTTCGTTACCGTTGCCTACCTTGGCGGAGGTATGCGCTCTCAGACTGCTCTCGTTTTCAGTAGTTTAAGTTTCCGTTTCCACAATAAATGTGATATCACAGTGGAGGAGAAACGGGACATATAGTAAGTCGATAAACACGTGGAACCCCTGAACATTGCACGACGGTGTTGCCACACAAGATCACAGTGCATGGGAACAGCAAGTCGAGAGAGAAGAGGAAGAACAGATGAAAGCAAGATCAGTAGGAGTATGAAATCGGAAGGAAGCAAAGCTGGGGACGAAGGCCTAGCTCATGGCTACGGTTGTGGCAAAGTATTAGTTTGCTAAATTGACACTCACCTGTCTCGAGCATGTTTCTTCTTCTTTTCGATGTTGTGTGTTCGAAAAATAGGTGGGCATTTTATGGGACAATAGTGCACGTTTCACTCACATTTCACTCTACTGTATATAACGTTCACCGCGACGTGTCTGTCCATGCAGCCCAGCTTTTCGCTCGAGGTTCGTGCTCACGACATCGTCGATTCTGGCGATATTGCCAACAAAGGTATTAGGTATTATAAGAAGATTTAAGCCTCCCTAATTAAGTACTAAGCTCTTCTAAGAGAGGAAAAGGAAGAGACATATAGTATGTCGATAGAAAAACGGGGAACCCATGCACGAAGGTGTTCCCACCCAGGATCAACGCGCATTGGAACAGCAAGTCGGGAAAGAAGAGGAAAAACAGACAACAGTGAGATCATTGGGAGTATGAAAGTGGAAGGAAGCAACGTGGGCACGAAAGACAGACGTCCCGAAAGCCTTACTAATGGCTAAGGTAACCTACACGAACCCCCTGGGGGCGCTACTTCCCATAACGTAGGATGGGCGAACCTAACTAACCTAACCTATGGCCCATCCTAAGACCCCAGAGTGGTTGCCAACAAAGCAGATCAAGTACATTCAGCCATATTTATTTTTAACTAATAATTACATGGAAATGAATTAAATTGTTCAAGTTTGGCGACGAGGTAACCTACCCTACCCCTGGGCGCGCTGCATGCTCCCCATAGCATGAGATAGGTGAACTTCAACTAACCTTGATCCCATGCCCTCTGTGGGGGAAGAGAAAACCGGGTGCCTCTAGACCCATACTAACTTCTGTTAACAGGCTGTCATATTTGATTGGAGAGTCACACGACTAAACTTTTTTAGCATGTAGAATAATGGAGTTTGGTCTTAATATTCAACTTTCACTTGCCTTTAACAATTGAAAACTTATTATATTTATAGGAAACTTGACCAAGTTCTTAGTTCTCAGGTTATTCAGCTAGGTCTAGGTTTACCGAACAACTTCTGAGGTCTGAGAAATATTTACAAACACGTACTTCTTTATTTGCTAGTGCATTCGTCCGTGAAAATGTGTCAGAAGAGCAAAACAAATCAAGCTTCTGAGTACAAACTAATAGTTTACAATACAATATCTGAAACAATATATCGAAATAATCTGGAGCTGTAATATAAATCGCTCTAGAGAATATAAAAGTTCATGACTTGCTTTAGGTTAATAAAACCGGTGCGTTTTATTAACCCAGCATTTAATAAAACCCAGGGAGGTTTTAACATTAAAATGCTAAATACTTACGTTATTCATAAAACATTTTCTTCCCGACAAATATACCACAGAAAACTAACATTTCTATAGTAACTATACGATTTATTGAAAGTTGTTACAGAAGCCGAAAACAGAATTTGTAAGAGTTAAAGAATTAATACTCTTTTTATCTTCTTCTCACAAAGAATATGGTATACTTTCTTAAATCAAACCGAAAAGAAGTTCAAATTACTATACATGTATTGGTAGATACTGACGCTCTGAACACGGATTTACACTATATAGCTATCGGAAATAAGTAGCTTTTAAGATACTTAGGCAGTTCAGTAATATATCACCATTAAAGCGCAATTGTTTAGGATAGGTTTGATTAAACATCCTCCTAAACATAAGGTTTTTTTTTTGTTAAAGCGACATTAAAGTAAAATTCCGCACGAGCATAATACTAAAAATCTTGCAGTTGTTCATTCAATGAAATATACGTCGTCGCGCACTCCCGTGTCAGTAAGTTGTGACGCGTCGTAAATAACGTACAAGAAAAAAAATACTGACCACACACACTCCTAACCTATCTTTGGTCGGGAGCGACGTCATAGAAGATTGCGAACGAGAAATTCGTAAGTTTGTAAAGTTAGAAGCGTAGCACTAGTTCTACTGATGCCATCTGCAGCCATCACAGCTCACGCAAAACTTTACAAACAAACGGCGCGCAATTGCGAGTGCCAATAGGGATTTAATGCCGAGGTCATCGAATCAGCATCCTCAAAACTAAGCATTTCCGAATGAAATAACCGATAAATTCATGTTAAGAGCATGAATATTTACATAATATTGAAAATAGTGGCAATATTTGGTATTTAAATGTTTAGTTTCGAGTGGGTGTTATAGACTTCAAAATATCAATATGCAAGTGGCTTAATAGCTGAAGGCCCGTCTACACGTTCGTCTCGACCTCCACTCATTCAGTCGTCCGAATGTTTGTAGAGTCATTGTAAAGACAAACAGAGAATGATGATAGACACTTGGACCCACGAACGAGGGCGTTCCCACACATGATCAGCGCGCATGAAAACAGCAAGTTGGTAAAGAAGAGGAAGAACAGATGAAAGTAAGATCAGTAGGAGTATGAAATCAAAAGGGAGCCAAGTGAGCACGAAAGACAGACGTCCCGAAGGCCTAGCTAACGGCTAAGGTGTTCTACAAGGTCCTCCTGGGGCGCTGCTCCCCTAACAGAGGAAGGGCGAACTTAAACTAACCAAACCCCATAACCCATCTTGTGCCATATGCACAGGTAAGTGAAACTTCACGAAGGCGGGTTCATACTAGCGGCTTTCGATCCGCTTAAGCTCATCAATCGTTCAGTGAAAATTTTGACTGGCCTGGGTAGCACGGGTTTCACACTTGACTAAAGCGGCCCATACACGCTCAAATTTTTGGTCAATTTTTTATGTCAAATTATCCGACATGAATCCGATCGTGTATGGCCTAATGTGACGGCCTCGAAGTTTGATGTCAAAAGTTCGACAGATCTGATTTCAGTAGATAATTTCTGCGCGTACTCCAAATAATTTGAGTGCGTGTGGAACCTAGCAATATTTTGCGTAAATTAGTGATTAGACATCATCTGAGGAGGATAGCTATGAATTATCATCAGATGATCATATGAATTATCTAAAAAACACACTAATTTACCGATTTTAGTAATTAATGTATTTTCGCATCACATATTTTTGTCAGAATGAGGAAGTTTTAGGATTATTTACATTTTTTGAACATATTCATTTTACAAACTTGCATCAATACAAGGTTAGGTTTTAATAAAATTTGATGTCATAATGGTAACTGATCATTTAGTTCATTAACGAAGTTGTCTTGGGGAGTAATCTGTATTTTTTACCTGTATGTACGACTGCATACTTTTATTGATGGCGTTGCAAGTATCAACTGGAGAGCACTATGGGAGCGCATACCTCCGCCAAGCAAGCAAATGGTGACAAAAAAATCAAATTTATTCCGAATCCATGATTTTTTGTATCAATACCAAAATATAATCATTTGTGCCTTTCGATAGTATTAACAGTTTCTGCCATTTTTTAAATGATCAGTTCATAACTTTTTGAGTTATGCTGCGAACAAACAATATGGCAAACACATAGACGGACCAATCGATCATCACTAAAATTTAATCATTGACGTCTTCCAGCATTACTAACAAATCCTGTATATTTCATAAAGATACATCCATAACTTTCTGAGTTATTGTGCTAACAAGCATTAACTCAAACACAGCGACAAACAAATGAACGAACCAATAAATCCTCACAAAAATTTGGCCCTTTACGCTTCGTAATATAACAACTCTTGTAAATTTCCTAAAAATCCGTTCATAACTTTTTGAAATATGGTACCGAGAAAACACAGGCAGAAAATAAATGAACGGATTTGCACCAAAAGTCGATCACCTGTTACTGTTAGTAAGCCTAAGAATCCCTGAAAATTTCGTACAGATCTGCTCGTAACTTTCCGAGTAACTTTTGTGACAAACAAACAGACGTCAGCTTCACTAATTCGCAGTTCATTTAATAGATGCGCATGACCAAATCATTCACGGGCCCACTTCCTTCTCCTTCGTTCATTTTACTCTTCAACGCTAAGCCAAAAGCCAACTCTGTAAATGAATCCATGATGACACTCTGGAACAAACTGAAAATTTGATAAGCTTGAGCATGTAGGGCGAACGTCAAACTGTCAAAATTTGAGCGTGTATAGGCCGCTTAAGTTAGAACGGTACTGCACAACTGTGCAAATTGTTCTCCACAGCATGATCATAGATTTAGAAATGTAATAATTTTTAATGCGAATGTGCTTTTATCAAGCCCCCCCCCCTACATTTTAAACACCATTTTTTAAGTCGAGCTTCATCAAAAAGTTTCGATGCAACCTGGAGTCGACAGGCGGCATAAGCGCGGTCTATGAGAGTACTTGTAGCAGCAAGAAAATTGTTGTCAAAATTCTCTATGCACTTCAATTAGACACCAGAAAATTGTAGCTTCAAATCAACATTTTTCAGTTGCGGCACAAACCAATTTGTGTTAAGGCTCGCTTTATGAAACATCTGAACTAAGTGGCTTTGAAAGAACATTTGAACTTAATTTGCATTTTTAAGCACGTGGTTTGCCTGCAAAAGGTTTCTTTCAACGCTGTTTACACTGCCCATTTTAATTGTAGCACGTGAGACTTGCTTACGTACCGTTTTTTAACAGAGTTACCCCGAGTTCAAAACCCAACGTGCCACGTCGTAAATCTTTTTTACTCTAAACTCGCAGATATTTAGCACTTTGCTACTCTAGTTTCTGCAACTCTGTGTGCGCGTTCCTCTGCATTTGCATTGAATGGTTGCATGCAATGCATGCAAATAATTATTGCATCCAATCAGTTCCAATGGGTGTGCGAGCCGCCTGAAGAAAACTTGCTGCAGTCGGCCGTAGCCCTCTAAGAGGTCAGATAAACAATAACAGCGGAAAATACGTGCAAAACTTTGTCTCAATTTCTGGTGCCTATCGAGCAAAACGGCTGGTAAACAAACCGGGGCTCATAATGTGGTATTTGGGATAGCCCAAGGTCAGGCCGTAAAAATACCCATTTAAAAAAATCGCTTAAAAGTTTATGAACGAAGCATTTATCCAGTTCAACAACTTAGCATGCGTAACGAGCTCATTGGAATTTACAACTTGACAAGGACGTGAAAATAAATGCAGAGGTTGTTTAAATCCAATTCAAAATCTTACGCGACAACCCAAGGTCTTTGGAAAGACTCCACGTTTTGATAGCGCTTCTGCAGAAGCGCTAGATATACAAGAGATTCTACAGCAACAGCATGAAGTGGGGTCAGCATTGCCCGCCAATCGCATCTGTATTTTAATCGTATCTTCCAGCCAAGTTTACAAGATAAAGACACATTTAAACTAGTTTAAAAGAGACCAGCGCTACGGGCGTAGATCTTTGCGGACGAAGCTAATAGATAGTCTGAACAGAAAAAGTTATTTCTAGTATAGTCCATTTTCTTTCGTCACTTCAAGCTTTAGTTGCATCCTTCATTAACCGTGGGCTGTGACGGCAATGCAAGTTGCAAGTGTGAACCAGGCTTTAGTAAAACTTGCTTCAGCCAACCGAGCCGCAGCTGATATTCTCTCATCAATTGTCGGATGCACAGTTCTGCCTACCAGTAAACGAACAACTATTCGTGAACCGGTCTTACTTGCTTGCGTCTTGTTTATTTGGGTCTTGTTTGACACAACTTCTTCACTCTTAGATAGGAAGAAATTCGATGGACTAGGGTAGGGCCTGTGGCCTAGGGCACAGCCGCCAATACTTCCATGGATTAGCTCTTCAATCAGTTATAAACTGTTTAACCTCCGTAGCCGCAACTCAAGCGTTCCAACAGAGACGATTGTGTAGTATTTAAATACCACATAATTTGTCGCGTGGCCTACGTGCGCTACTACGGGCAGGAAAAAAAAGGCGCAAAGCATAGTAGGAGACACTCGAGTGGTAGGAGACACTCGAGTGGTCTGCCTCGTTCACGGCCTTCCACACGAGAGAGAGAGATCAGAGAAGTCCCGCGGAGTAGGTGCGCTATCTCGATCGACAGCCCACCTCGCGGAACAGAAAAGGAAATCGAGAACCTACTCAACTTCACAATACTAACCTCATCAGCAGGAACTGCGGCCAGATGCTACATCCCCTGCGGAGAAGGCACTCGGGACCCTTGGGTGCGTGATGCCCAAACATATTGTGGCAGGGAAGCTCTAATTAGATTGTATCTGTGATACGGACGTGGAAACAGCCACTCTGTTGCAAGAACGGGCACGATAATTTCAAAGTTGCTCGGGAAAATACAACTGGAATACGTAACATATAAATTGAATTTGCTTACAGACTGCGTGTTGAATATTCGTTAGAGAAGCAAAGAATCTGTTTATAGTGANAATACTTCCATGGATTAGCTCTTCAATCAGTTAGTTATAAACTTTGTTTAACCTCCGTAGCCGCAACTCAGGCGTTCCAACAGAGAGGAGTGTGTAGTATTTAAATACCACATAATTTGTCGCGTGGCCTACGTGCGCTACTACGGGCGGGGAAAAAAGGCGCAAAGTATAGTAGGAGACACTCTAGTGGTCGGCCTCTGTCACGGCCTTCCACACGAGAGAGATCAGGGAAGTCCCGCGGAGTAGGTGCGCTATCTCGATCGACAGCCCACCTCGCGGAACAGAAAAGGAAATAGAGAACCTACTCAACTTCACAATACATACTAACCTCGTCAGCAGGAACTGCGGCCAGATGCTATATCCCCAGCGGAGAAGGCACTCGGGACCCTTGGGTGAGTGAAGCCCAAACATATTGTGGCAGGGAAGCTCTTTAATTCGATTGTATCTGTGATACGGACGTGGAAACAGCCACTCGATTGCAAGAACGGGCACGATAATTTCAAAGTTGCTCGGGAAAATACAACTGGAATACGTAACATATAAATTGAATTTGCTTACAGACTGAGTGTTTAATATTAGTTAGAGAAGCAAAGAATCTGTTGATAGTGAACTGAATGGGCAGCTCCTTGACTGGGCAGGAGAAGACTGCCGAATAGCGTGCGGTTTATAACCAGCTAAATAACACCCGCTTTAGTGCGAAAGCAAAGACGATCATGATGACGACCCAACGGGTCACGGGTCGGCATAACAGATTCGTTGTCTTTAAACAGTTGAGAAATGCGCCTAGTTCAGATTTCTTCCATGTAATGAAAGATTTGCGACAAATACGCGAAAATCAAACCAACAGATTAGAATCCGGTAAAAAATACCAGATTTGAAATAGCGTTAGCGAGACGCTGTCATCTCCCTTCGCACAGTGAAATTCCACTAAATGAGGAAAAAGTCAAACCAATGAAACCACGTTTGCTTCCAAGGAAGTTTTATTAAGAAAATTCAAAGTATTACTGTTAACTTGTTTGTACTATTTACAAATATTTATAACGACGCCTCACGATACAGTGTTAATACTGACGTGCCTAGTTAAGACAGGCAACTAAGCTAAAGAACCGCCTTCCATTTCCATTGGTTCGAATAATGAGTTATAATGCTTTTATTTATCGAAATGCATAAACTTTCTACGAAAAATTAATTTTACATGCTAATTCTGGTATTGTAATATACACGAGTATAAAATCTCATGCTAGCTATTTAATAGTAGGAGGAATCTCCTAACAGATTAACTTTGCGTCCGGGCTGAGATTCTGTTAAATTAATTAAGCGTGTTCATGCACATCATGATTTTTTAACCATATTTTTCTCGTTCTGCAATTGAAAATACAATTTTCTCTTCATTGTGAATGGCATGCATGATTCATGCACTTTCGCGTTCTTGGAAAGTCATTTGTGATCCGTCAATGAAAGTACAGTATGTTCTAACCTGTTCTGGCGTTTTTTATTGTAGAGTTTCCAAAATTTTAACAGCGCAATAACACAAACTATGCAATTTTGTGTACTTTGAATTTAGCTCATAATCACAGTGGCCTAATATGCGTAAAACTTGCGCACCCGAGTCTAGTATAAATTTTTCTGGCAACGACGCTATTCAGAAAGGGAGCCTGAGGCTTATTTAGCCAGCGAGTTGTTAACTACGTTACTAGGCTGTGCTAACTCTAGAAAAGTTTTCCTGACGCAGGAATACTACAACTCTGAGCTCTCTTAGCAGACGAAACTGCCTGGTTAAAATAGGCTCAAGACTTCTGTGCTGCGTCAAATTTTTACAAGTATCCTATTAAAATTAACCCATTTAATCATACTGTTTGGAGCGTCACGTTATCCCATACACCGAGTAAAATTTCCTAAACAGACTTTCTGGAAAACTTCCTAAGCGGGTCGATACGAACTATTCGCGCCCCCTCCACAAATACCACTCTAGATCCTAGGCTATCAATTGATTTGCAGAAAGTCCACAGCTTTCTCACTTCTAGGTCATGTTAAATTTACACTACTGGTTCTTCTAGCAAAGCAGTCTGACGTGTTTCCCAAAATGTGAAGGTTTCAGCCGACGCCCACAAACTCGAGGACTGGAAATTTTGAAGCAGGCACCAGGCTGGTGAAAAACTACTTCGTAGATACAGCATTAGGGAAGCAATCACTTTCCCGTTCAAACTTTGCGTTCACACGCTCCACTTTTCAAACTCAAAAACCACTGACACGAGTGGAAGAGCAAAAATATTCAACTTCACTTGGTTACCGTTCCCGGCAAATGCTTCAATGAGGCAAAAACGCAATACCGACCACATTCGAAAATAACTATACTTCACACATTAAAGTCAACAATAACGATTTCCCTAAATTATTTGTTTAAATTAATGCCCTACGGTTCCCAAAGAATGAGCAAGTGAAAACAGACTCCTTACTTCATTCACAACAATGAGCATTATCTTAACAAAATGTACATGAACTTAAGGCTAATGTCCATTTACAAATTCAAGAGATACGGGCAATGAATATTCATGTTCAAGTATAGGCAAGTAGTCAGTTTCGGAAGTAGCTAATTTGGTTAGGTCCAAGAGCCTAATGAGAGGCACGCTTAGCGCTGTATGAAAATACAGGCGAGAAGAAGGCATTTAAATGAGCAATACAAAATATTAAAATAAATTCTTACGTTACTCTTCCTTTAAAACTAGAGAGATCGAAATTTGGGCTGTATCAACAACTACTTATTCAAACTTTGGATAACTTTTTTAGTTCTCCGAAAAGAAAAAATTCTAGGCGTAATAAGTAGGATCACAAAGTTTATGGCAAAAAAAATTTCACATTATTTAATCTATCAGGCTGTTCCTATTTACTGCAAGGGCTTTCCCCACGGTATGTATGCTCCAACGGAACTAGCAGGGAATTCGTACAGCCTTAGTAAGAAAATTTAAACTTTGGTATTTCAACACATTTATACCATGTTACATCAAGCGCGTTCACTCGAGCTCATTAATTAAGCTCTTCTTCCTTCAGCGCAACTGGACATTAAAGGACATTTAAAAATGCTCTACAACCGATTTCAAATGAACGTTGAAAAAAAGACCTGAATCCTTTTGAAAGGATAATCTTCAACGCCGCACTCTTCAGTTAATTTGCTAATTTCAATTTTTCAGCGACTATTCTTTCTCAAAACCACCCTTGTGCGAGGTCTAGAACCACATGCGTCAAGATAGCCAGAGCTCTCTTTGACCTCTGCTCGCTATTCTGCCGTTTCCGAAATACTACGCTGATGAACATTACGCAGGAAAGCATTTACCGCAATCTAACAACCAGTAGAGGTAATAGCAAAGACAGGACAGCTCTGGAAAGAGAAACTGGAAGAGCAGCAGCGACGGGCGTGGCAGAACTTGCTCCCTCACTGGTGTAGTGGTGAGCCTTGTACGACATGCCTCCTCGGGGCAGATCGTTGAATCGTGGATGAGGGAAGTCATAGCCGTGATCATCCGAGGGGCCACCTGTTAAAAGCCGAGATTATGTCATTTTAATGCAAAGTTTGTGAAAAGCTTCGAGACTTTAAGGTAGAACCATCGTATCTTTCAGTGAGTCTTATACGAAGCTCAATTTATCGGTGTACCGTTCATAACCTAAATATGGATGATAAGCAAGAATGGTAAACTGAATACTTCACTGTACATGTAAAATATTGTTATTCATTCATACAAGTTATTTCGGATTTCTTCCTGAAGATCAAGGAGCAGCAGTTCAAAGCATCAACGAGTGAACCCCACATTCTTCCGTACTCAAAATTAGAAGAAACTTCAAACTTGAGCCAACACTAATCTCATTACAAAAGTCAAATCTAGAAAGATTTTTTCCAGGTTATCATACTAACGTGCAAGAATTATTTTCAAGTTCATAATAATGCAATCTAATGCTCGAAGTATCTGCACTGTGCTTAACTTGTTTTGTACTTAATATTGTGAGGAGAGACAACTTTAAAAGAGTTTCCAAGATGCAGAGAAAGATTTGCTAATCCATAACCATTTTAAAGTGCAACAACACAAACCTAGTTCATTATCGCTAGTATCAAGTGCAATCCAAGTGCATACGAGTCAAGCAATTAACTGGAGTTGTGCAGTCGATTCTTCAAACAGTAAAAATTTGTAAAGTAGCACTAGAAATCCGAAGATTTTATTCCACCTAATACGGTATTCAAGAAATGACAATTTCAAATTTAGAATCTTTCCAAGTAAATGTTCAACAATAATCAGAAGAGTCAAAGCACAAATTTTTAACGTTACCTTCACCGTTGGCAGAGGATGGCCGGCCGTGGAGGGTGGTGGAACTTAACTTCAATAAGTAATGAAGCAGAATAGTTAGTAGCACCAGTGAAATTCCAGGGACATGTTCGAATGTTTTAGTTTTTGAACCGCTAAAAATAAAAATAGCGAAGCACCTTTGTGTCCTTTGTAAGCTTCATCAGAGATGCGGAAAGCGTACTCCATCTTATTTTAAGCAAGTATAGAAAGCACAATTTCAGAGGATTTCAACGAAGCTGATAAACAATTTTTTATCAAAAGGTAAAGCAAAAGTAGTTGAATTTTCAAAATTTACTTAAAAGTAGGACAGGAACACAGACGTAATACAAACGAGCTAATTGACAATAACAACGTAACAAATGCTAATAATCACAAATGCACAAGCCTCATCATATTACGAGAACCTCACTAATTTCACCTCGCACAACGGTCATAATGCATCCAAGCCGAAAGCAAAGGGTAATGCAGGTTCGAATAAATCAAGTAAATATTTTAGAAAGTTACAATGCTCTGTATAATTTATCCGGTTTAAATTAGACACTTCATGCATCAACCAAGTACAACAAAATTCGAAGGACATAAAATTCAACTCTTGCGGAGTAATACACTATCGTTATCAAACTTTGACGACCTATACATGTCAGATACCAAGTTCTTGGCGGTTTCAACATTGCAAAATGGTAAAGAACCTGCAGAAACTTAGTTTCCAACCAGCCAGATTCAAGAATAGAGCTTGCTTGTTCAGATCTATTTTTAAAATTCGAATGATATTCAACACACGGACAAAAGTGTTGCAGCAGATTCAACCACCCTAGACATAACAGCGACTCTGGAGTATACCAAGATAGAAATGCGGAGGAGTAGTACAAGAATATAACAAGAAGGTAATGAATAGCATCTCGACCATTATCTGACAAACGTGAACGACGAACACGTTCAGGTAGAACATTTGTGACTAACTGGGCACGTTTGGTCACGTTTTTGCCAGCGAACTTTGGTTTTATTTCAAGACAACACTCTTTGGTTAAACGAAGAAGGCCCACAGAATTACAAACATGTTCTAGTGCTATAGAAAAATATAAGGTTATTTTTAAAGCTGTGAATTACACGTTCGGTACTAGTAAGATAGATTTTCCCGATTGCTATGTGAGAATTAAGCCAAGAAACCTTTCAATAACAGGTTCCTTTCTCTTTTCTTTTTGTGGCAACTTATTTTATTAGCTATTTGGAAAATGACTGATATTGTTCTGTCCTATCTGGAAGCAAACTATACCTGCCCGTTTCTTAATTAATGCTAGCTTCAACGACTTGATGCAGCCGATATACTTACTGTGTTCCAATTTTTTTTTTGTCCGGAAACGGGACAACTCTAGATTTCTAAAGTAAATTCAAGTTCCCACAGCACAAGTTAATTCTCAACCAACGTCAAGCGAGCATTTACAAACCTTTTATTCTACTTATTTCATATACCAAGTTGGGAACCATTCGTATTGTTCAAACCAGTTAAAACTGGAATCTGTTTGAAAACAAGCTGGCGCAATCACAGGTGAAGCGCATCCAAGTTTATGAATTTGGGCAATTATCCGTTTCAAGTTAATGAGAAAATTCAGTGAATAACCAAGCCACTCCATGCATGATCTACAGGCTTGTTATTAGCGCTTTTTTCGACGAAATGCATGTCCTACCACGGTTCAAAGTATTGTTTAAAACCTACTTCCATCTTCAAATTCTCCCAGTGAACAGACAATAAAAGGCGCCGACTAAAACTTTCCAACTAACTCGACACAAAGTCAGTGATTGGGCTCAGGTGGCAATTCGGCATCCATGAACATGTAATCAAAAACGTCCTTGGCTGAAAAAGGGACAGAATTTTGTCAATTTTTACGTTCATAAAAGACGAGGATTTGCAGAGCAAGAAAAAGTTCGACACCTAAGCTCCTCTAAACGTTTCGCATAGATTGATACTTTACACAGAGAGTAAATTCATAAATTATCGCAGAACGAGTTCGTACTATTTCTCTACGTTCTTAGCTGGGCATATACTCAAATATCACATTGAGGTGGTTGCAAAACATTGAAATTTTCAAGTTAGCGTCTAGTGTACAAAAAATTCAAAATCATGGCCGCGTGCAAATGTTCCATATAAGAGTGTACTCTATAAATTATTTTTATCAGAATTTTCACATAGACTATCAAGCACAAAATCAGGACCATTCACTTACAAAAAAACCTATTATATGAATGTAGGTACACATATCCAAAATTTGTTCAATTAGTGCACGTGCTCAACTTGATCTATTCATTTTAAGGCTCAACAGCAAAACCAGAACTAAAATCTACACCCCAGACTAGGCCCTAAATGGGGCAGAGGTACTACACAATCGACCAACAGTTAGTTCAAAAATAAAATCTATAGCATCTCCACAATTTGTTAAAAGCTCAATCTACTGCTACGCCAATATTATCAAAGAATATAAAACTTCACTTACATCAACATTTCGGCTTTCTATACAGAAGAGCAACGGTCAAGGGCTATTTTAAAGACTCCACGGTACAGATCAAATTTGAACATGCTTTGAGAATGTCAAGTTCGAATATTCTCCTGCAGATCTTGAATTTTCGTACGAGGGTATTTCTATACTCTAGTAACCGACACTTGATTACTTTAACCTGCAAGATAACAAAGTAGTGGCTGAAGGCTTTCTGTGTGTCACTGAAACTCTGATCACAGCCTCACAGGATAGCTAATTAAATTGTAATAACGTCCGTCGCAATCGTTGAGTTTGTGCACGTAAATATCCGTTTGGAGCAGCTTTGTACTTTCACTTCTGTACTCAAGTCTCCTTGCCATACCTCGCGCTTACAGATTGTGGAAAATTGAAATAAAAGAAAGTTTAGAAGTAGTTTTACATTGTAAAACCAATTTTTTTTTCTTCTCTATTTATACCCATTTCACAGATTGTTAAGGCGTAACACTTTGTCCACAAAACTGGTCTAAGATCGGCAAGCACAATTTTTCAGTAAGCTCTGCAGCTCTTGATTTTGATCTGAAGTTTGCTTCACGGAAGCAATGAAAACTTTTTGTTGTTAAAGTTTTGTGGGGCAACCCAACACACGACCGAGCAGAAAAATAAACATAAAAATAGCATAACATTTTTTAGTTGTAATAGCAATGAACCAAGAAAAATTACTACAAGTACGTAGCAAACGCAAGCGAACTTCTTTGAGGCAAGTGGAGACTTTTACAAAACCAAATCTTGCTATGACGATATAACATTACCAACATAAAATTTGCATGAATGCAAATAGCATAAAATTATCAGAAAGCTAATTCCCTTCGCAGAACTTCTAGGCTCCTACTTGCTTGCTTCGGCCGTCACCATAAAATTTCAACTTTTTTATTCCTGCCAATTCTGACGTTCAGCAAAATCACATCACTAATCTTCGATCCCTGTCCACTTATCATGATCGACCACCTCCAAGTTTTTGTTCGTGTAAAAGCACACCATGTCACTGGAACTATTCGCGTTTATTCGAATATATTTAAATTAACGCCGACTAAGCAGCAGAAGTCCACCAGTTGGCTGCTGTTCTCACCAAGTTTAGGGCGAACCCGAGACGAAATTTTTCATTTTCGTCCAGCTCTCAGTAGGAAACGAAGCACTGACGAAAGAAAATTTCTTGTCAGATCAAAAATTTGTAGCTATAATATGATGAAAATGTCAACTAGCAATTTGACCAATTAACGCTTATTTCATCAGTGGTGTTACTAGTGCTAGTGTTTAAAATTTCTTAAGTCAATCGTTGGTGGGTTAAACAGCCTTTATAGGAAATTGCAAATCAGAGCCTGAAAAAACTTTCTACGGGAATGGCGAAATCTCTCCGTATTTTGCAAATCTAATAACCTATTCAATAAACTTTCGAACTTATCCCATCTCTGAAAGCAGGAAAAATACTCCACGTAATTTCTACAAAGAAATACTTCTTAATAGGCAGCAGAATAAAGAACTACAGGACAAACTGGGGCGGTAGAAGGACCCGCATACAAGTGATCAACAAATTATATGAAACCGGTGTCTTGCAGGGATACCATTGGTGTGAATCTCCTGAACGGACCACGCTGGGAGTTTTAAGGTTAGGGCAGATTTCGTTTAATTCCAACCGGAGTCTGTAATGGAACAATGGGGGAAAGAGAGGAAACTCATGAGAAATATCGTCAAGTCTTCCCATCATTTCGTCGACTTTTCAAGAAGTATGAAAAATTCCAACATTTAGATCAACGGAAACAGATCATTAATTATCAAACACATGAAACGCGCGTATATTACATCGAAGATTAATGTCACTCAAAATCAAACATTTACAGTATTTTTAATTATAAAGAGAAGATACAGACTTTCAAAGACGGCATGTTAAGGTTCTAATCAGACCGAGCACCATGCACTGCTACACTATTTCAGTAGTGTGATATTGGTATGTACATATTACCAGCCTACTCTCGTAGGCCAAGATCGCTTCCAAGTTTCTTTCGTGTCAGTTCCTATAGGCGAAACTTGCTCACTGTCAAGTCGCCAGTATTCTTTCAAGGTTACCGAGGAAGTAACCAACTTTCTACTGACGATTTGAAAAGATTCAGGATCTCAATAGGGTAATTTTTTTTTAAAAAGCACTAAATGCTTCATCCACAATGATCATTCGACGAAGTTCAGTTTCCACCCAATTCGCCGTTACAGGTTATAAGTAGGCTAGCATGTACAGTACATGCTTCAACTTTCCTTATAAACTACTAGGATTTTTTTCCTCAAACCGCGCTGTACAGTCTACATCTACCACTGATAACTGTTCCAACTTCTGTGCAGCCATGACATTAGGGCTACGACCGGTGGGTTAACATTTCAATTACAGGAACGCGTTAGATTATACCGATGGTGTTATTGCACTAATCATATTATCCATTTATTTAGGATTGGGCAGTGCTATTGCCTGTGTTACAGAGCAACTCTGTCTTCGGTAGGGCGATCTGACGAGGAAAATCCACCTTCAAGGTGCTGTGCACGTTAACTGACCAATTTTTTATTCCGTGTTCATTCAGAATGTTACGAGTTTCGGTCAAACTAAGGCACGAAGTTAATTTCGCGCCGATTTTCAGTTTGTAAAGTTTTGAGAACTCTTCTCTGCGTCTCTGTATCTACTTGCGGGCGGGTAGGAAACTAAGGGAAAACAAACTTCCAGCATGCGAAGCAAAACCGTAGAAATCCCAGCAGCAATCATTCACTTCAAGAACGCCAAGCAGTTGACAGCAGGCAAAGCAGAAGCTCCTTACTTACCGAGAATGGCATTGTCTTCTTTGTAAAGCAGTGAAAAGAGAAAGTCAACAGTCAGAGGAATGGTAAGGACAAGATGCTCGTAAATATCGAAAGAGATGGCCCTAGTAATCCTCAATGAATAACTAATTCCACTTCACTGAGATGTGAGCTCTTTCGTGGTGAATACAAGACACGTTCCTTAAGTCATTCGAACAGTCAAAATTCAACTGTGGAAACTGATCGTACTGATCGTACAGCATTATGTGGCATTAGTTGCCTGTTCAATTCGCTTCAAGAAAAGATCTAATATACTACGAATTTACTTCTACCCAACTACTACCATACAAACTATCAGCGTGTTAGTAAATCTAAAGAATTTTACTGGAATCTTCTACATGTGCAGTAAAATGTTGAAATAGCTCGGTACATAACAGATTAGTAACGGTCTACGCGTTTGCAGCAGCCCAATGACGTTTGAGACCCGACCGAAAACTTTCATAGGACAGCAGAATTGAGGTTTAGGCAGTTTTTAGAGCAATATTGTATCAATATTCTTCCGTAACCACAGTGCCACAAAAGTGATCCACGTAATAAGATTCTATAGCATTTGCCGTAAAGGCAAGGATTCGAGGTTTTCGGAAAAGTCCAGCAAACTTTGGGAATAGGTCAACTGTACATCGCTGTGTCAATCTAGCACATCCTAGCACTGGGCACCACGGCAATTTTATTCAAATATCCATTTATTTTCCGTTTTTATAAAAAGCACGCGTGTAGTAGTCTATTCGTGAACTTTTATCGACAAAGTAAAACTTTCAAGAATTTTGAACTGTGAATTAGAAACAAAGATTCTAATAACCGACCCACCCATTAGGAGCAACAAAACTTTATGGAATAAGAGCTCGTTCACATAGGAAGTAATATCACACCTCCGATACCTCTGGTTTCTTGGCATCTCCTTTAAGAATAGAGTTTTGGGCGTTAAGGTACTATTTACGAAAGAGACGGTCAGTAACTACTTCTATTTGTGTGTCCAGCCATCTCTAACGTAGTCTGGGTACCTCCCAACCTACCACTAGAATCAAACTGACGAAAAAAAAAACTAGTTTTAGGTTTTGGACGATTGAAAAATTTTTTATTTTAATCGTTCGACCAGCGAATCGAACGCGTCAACTCTGCAATTACGAGAAAATTAAACTCTCCAACTTTTTAGTAACCTATGGCAGCAATAATGGGTTAAGTGGTATAATTGCATGCCTATGATCGTTGCTATGCTCAAGATTGCTAATTCAGTAGAAGAGAGGTGAAATTGAAAAATTTTGTGCAAGCAAACTTCACGGGTAAGCAACCTAACAAGCTACACTGAAGCTAATTAAGAAAAATTGTCATGCTGTTGAACAGGCATATTTTATATTATAAATATAAAAGGAAAGAAAAAGGCTGAAACCGGTAAATAATAGTTTTATCACGATTTTTCTAGATAATTCAGGTTTTCGAGGTATTCAGAGCAAATGCCTTAGCTTGTACGGTACCTCACGGATTGAATTTATGAAATCCCAGATATTTAGTTATTGACTGCCTTGCACAACTGATGGAGCTGGCCGCAAATTTCTCTTTATTGTGCATTTCTGCAGAAATCAATCAGTTTTAGCCGTTTTCCTTCTTTTCAAAAGTAAAAGTTTGAAAATGATTGGGCTTCAGAGGAACTACTACGAAGTTAGTAATTAGTATAACGGTAGACACGAAATTCTTGTTCGAAAGCTTTTCGATTTAGATAAACTGCTAGATATGGCTAACAGTTTTTATGCGTTCAAAAATTTAAGAGAATATCTTTTGGACACTCAAACTAGTGAATTTCGTATCTACTCGTGGAGGTAAAAGCAACGGGAAGAAAACTTATGGGTTTACACCAAATACAATATTAAGCCACAAACAAGCAAAATGTACCAAAAGCCCCAACAGGATCTCCAGAAAAATAAATATAAATGCTCAGACAAAAAAAAAAATCTACGATGACATTAGGTTCTCCTACTTACCGGCATCAAAATCGTTGCCCTGTATGACGAAACCGCTCGATGGATCCTCGTTGGCTTTGTTTACGCGGACCTGTAATAGAGGAAACTTCTTAGTTGCACGATACAAATTCGATTTGATAGCGGGCAGTAGACTGACCAAAGGACTTTCCCTAGAGAACGAGACGAGATATAACCGCAACTTTGAAATTGTGCGAAGGCGACGGGTTGTCCATTTCCCTCCCTACTAGGATACTAGCAATTATTTTGACAACCATGGCTGAACTAAAAAATGCGACTTTAAATACTCACGTGACCATAACTCGCAAATTTGTTAAGTTCAGCAGCCAATCAGAACTTAGCCCTCCCCCTCCCCCCACGCTGTTCCATCACCAATTTTTATGTTATTGGCAAGTGACGACATAATTTAGCTATGACCGGCACCACTGGAATACAATACAAAAAATTTTGGAGGGTGGAGGTACGAAATCCCTCACACCGCGAGCCACCATCGCTTCCACCAACTGCAGAAACAAGAATTCTCGAGGAAATTCTCAGCCCGTAGCATACCAAGCACAACATCATCCGAGAAGAGTGACAGGCACAGAAGCTCTTCGATCAGACGCGTGAAGTGGACATACAAATTCGAACCTTGCGTCGCTACAGCGCGACGTAGCAAACTTCACGGAGCAATTGAAAAGTGAGCAATAGCTCGTCTAATTCGGAAGAATTTTAGTAAATATTCGTTGCCTAGGATACCGAAAGTAGCTCATCCAAGTTCCTGTTCGTTCAAGAATCGAAAACTTTTATTAAATGACAAGTTTAGTAGTATTACGTCAGCGGCCAAACAGACTACGCCTTCTTCACCTATTTACGTTTATATAGTATATATATATAGGTCTACATGTGTAGATTTACAGGTTAAATTCCTAAATTCTTCCCAAGTCTGGATTTAAAATAAATTTGTATATCTATCCACAGCTATGATACTCTTCCAGCAGTGGGCTTTTTTTTCTTCATTTTATTAGTTCATTTCAAACAAATTAGGCAACCCTGAGGCTTGCAGGCGAGTTAGATTACTCGCCCTTTCACGTCCGCTCCCAACGCTACACAGATAAATGTGCACTGAAGAGCGTGCAACGAAAGTCCAAGTTACGTGATTAGGACCTGGGCATTAGCTGAACACTACCTCTGTATCACTTTACTTACCTGAGCACCAGAGCTGGGGCATCCGAACCACCAGTAGCCAGCGGGCCGAGGGAAGGGTGGATCAGCCGTGTCGATGCGGAAGGTGCGGTCGTTGAAGCGCCAGTACAGACCGTCCTGGAGGGGAACAAGTTAGTGCGTTAACGCCCGGTTCGCTTTTTACCCACTGACAATGAAATTTTAGCAATAATAATGTTACTCAATTTGAGAATAATAGCTAGTGCAGTACTGCGTTGATACAGGGCTTCTTGCAATATGCCAAGGTTAGCTCTTTGTCTCTTTGATAAAAAGAATAATCTGCGAGTCAATTCCTGTCTTAACACACATCAAGGGGGCGTTCCATCAGGCGCCATAAGTACGACTGAGGCTTGACTTGTTCGAAACTAAGATTTACTGCCTTCGACCTGCTGAATACACTTTCACGCAGTGACCCTCGAGACGTCCATAGACTTTATACACTGCCCATACACGCCCTCTGACTGGGGCTTCAAAAAGATAATCACTGCTAGTACGAAAAAAATTCCTACTGGCCAACCTAAGGAAATTCATTGATTCGCCGTTAAGGTACCACTACCGAGGGCATACGATGGGTTATGTATAAGTTTTTTCTACAGTCGTTAGACGACACTACATTCGAATAAAAAAATACTTCCAGAATAACACCTAATTGTTCCAACAAGATTCTAGAGAATTCATTACCTTGAAGAAGTAGGTGAATCCATTGCTGTACTGCAGTGCGTCGTCGATGTGATTTGGAATGCCCTCCCAGTTGGAGATCTCTTTAGGATAATCGTCCTTCACGGGTGGTCGTTTCGTGGGGTCAAATCTCCAGTAACTGCTATCCTGTAGAAAAAAAGGACCAATTCGAAACTTGCACGATTCTTTCAAATGGCCGTCATGAAAAGTTCCTCACAGTAATGAAGGCGACTTTCCTACAGAAATTTACCGTATGCCTATGCAGTGATTCAACGCATAGTTCGTCACTCATTAACGTCCAAAGCACAGATATAAAGTTCCGGTAAATTTCAGAGCGTTAATGAGCTAAATATAATAAAATGCCTCAAAAAGAAGCTGTCTCGACTAAGACAGTGATACAACTTTTTCTTTCAGAAAATCACACGAAGTTCACAGTCTTTGCTGCAACATATTTAAACATGCCTTGTTTTCAAAATGTCACAGTCAAAGTACGGGATGTTTATTTAACCCAATCGCCGTCAACACCGATTAACTAGTGGTGCTAGCGTAAGACTTTTGAACATCTAGATTCACGAGTAACAAATTATATTCCTAAACCCTTTTGGTTTCTCAAAAATACAAAAAAAAACACGGTTCCATTCATATTATATTCAACAGATTTAATATTGCTAGTTTTCGGAAAACCTCTTTCAGACTTGTCTGAATTGGCAAACGTAACTATCTTGTCCCAAAAAAACTTTAAAAGGGGGAACATTGAAATAAGCTAATACAGATAGTCAGGGTTCTAATCTACACTTTAAACCCCGTGCTCGCGACTGTTAAGAGGACTCTGCCAAAATTCTTCCTCCGACACAATCTGCACCACTGACCTTGAAGAAGTAAATTTTGCCGTTGCCAGACCACACGAAAGCAGCGTCGACGTTATTGGGAATACCAGCAAAGCCCTTTGAAATAGGCTTGGGATAGTCCTGGTCCATCGTCATGTTGGTGAATCTCCAGTAGTTTGAGCCCTGCGCAAGAATTTACAATACATATCATTAATTTGTCGTTCACGTACGAATCTACTAACAGCACTACCGGTGACTCGAAAAGGAGAAAATTCGAGGCGAGAAATTCCAAAGCCAAACTATGGTGTTCTTAATTGGATCATCGCGATTTGTCACTTCCAAAGGCTGGCAAGACGACGAAAAACAGGGCAACATATTATTCGTTTGAGCGGAAGGAAGCCTAGTTGCTGCTGCGCGCAAGCCTAGCTAACTTGACGATTGGGGGACCCATACCTGAAGACGGGCGGACCTCGCATAACCATGGCCCAACAGATTCTTCTCTAGGATAAACTCCACGGTAGCGCCATCAATTACGCCAGTAGCAAATTCATAAGGAACCTCACTGCATTTCTTTCCGAAAATAGTGAACTCGTATTCCAGAGTTCATAGAATCAAAGTTTCTACTAGCATTAACAAAAGGACTAGTATTTTCATTTCACAACTTTCGCTACGGACTGTATTCCTAGGAACAGTTACCTGCTTCAAGTTCTCGACAGCACAGTGAGTTATATTTTTTTCCAAGAAACCTGGATCTCCAACGGGCAGCTCAAAATTGTGGCCATTCTTTAGTACCTTTATTTTATTCAATTATAATTTCAAGGATAGCTATTCAAGTTTTCGAGAAAGTCCAAGTCCTTTAAGGCAAAGGAATCTAGATTCTTTCAGAATTCAGTTTGTAACAGCAGATATCTCTTCCTTTCGCATCAACAAGTGTTTTTCTAGATTTACTTACCTTGAGGAAGTAGGTCTTCCCGTTGACCCAGGTGAATGCAGCGTCTATGTTCGATGGCAGACCGTCCCAGTCCAGGGAGATGCTTCGAGGATAGCCTTTAGCTACCGCATCGTCCGTAAGACGCCAGTATTGCGATCCTGGATAGAAAAGTTTTCTTTGAACTTCATCGCATGAACTTGCGAATTTGAAAGAAAATGAAGTAATCCAGAGAACAAAGAATGAAAAATAAGCAAGAAGAAACAAGAGCAATAATTATTTAAGTAGAGCTTCAGTTGGAGACGACAGCTCAATCTTTGTGTAACGCTAAGATTATAGATTACCCTGAAAGTTGGCTTCAGTCGAGTTTTTAGAATTTTGTCCGTCGGTCAGGGTTGTACGCCGCCTTATGTTAAGGTTTTACTTCATTTATGAACAGTTTGTGGGCCAACACGACTAGCGCAGTAACGCCTCAGATACATTGTAAGTCTACTGTACTTGGTCATCTTATCCTTTCAATTATGAAGTTCGTAGTCTTAAAGCGCAAAAGCACGCGTCTTACGGTCACAGTACATCATCGCGAAACAAAAAATGACCGTCAAGATTGTTGCAGCACAACTTTACCTCGTTGACGTGCCAAACGAGCGATTGTTACGCGACGCAACAGTTTTCTTCAACCTTTGATGGGTTGAAGTAGTTTCGTTAATGGTCTAGTTTAAAAAACACTCAAACTCACCCTTAAAAACGTATGTGAATTCATCAGCCATGGTTACCATGGCATCCAACTTGGAATCAGAGCATAGCTCGCTGGAGCTAGAGCTGGGCCCAGTTGGGCGGGCTGTGGTGGTCGTGGCAGCAGGAGATCTGTCTTCTTTCTTTCCGTACAGTCTCTGTAAGTAAAGTAAGAGTCTAAATAGCATTTCGCATGCGCTGGACAAACAGAGCGAGAAAATTTTCCAAGCCTTAATACCTTTAGAACGTATCCAAACTACGATAAAAACGGATAAGCATCAGGAGCAGTAAAAAAGTTAACTTATCGGCCGCGACAAACTAATGTTCCACAGGCCGAGCTCTACGGATGAGGTAACCTTTAGGCTCCTCCTGCAAAGACCTTCCAAGAAATTACTAAGTTGAAGGCAATGAATTAGACAATCGTTCAATGAATTCTTTAAAATCGACGTTTTATTCGAAACTCCTCTTCAACGTTTTTACCAGCATTGCTCAAAGAATGACCCGGCGTTCTCTGACGCAACCAACTGGAGACTCACCCACTTTGATGTTAAAAAAAATCCGGACTTGCAAAATTAATTTCTTTTAATTGGCCATTTGTATACAAAACGCCCGTCCATTGTTCCATAATACTTTAGATTTTGTACTTCACATATAAAACTTTAAATTTTTATCTTGTATACATACTGGTCGCAATGCGATAGCTCCGCAACCTTTGCAGGTTTTCGGCCCGACGAAGGCACTACTACTGGCAACTCGACCAGTGCCGAAAGTTTGGCTAAATAAAAATAAGGCTGGAGAAGTTTATTATTATCTTTCAAATATATTTAAAGACCCAGCCAAAGCTTCTCTAATTCGGAACAAGTAAGGCGAATGTGAATGGTGCCCTCTTCAGGAGTGATTTCGGCACAGGAGCTCCAGAAAGACGCCCTCAACTCCGGGAAAACTACTCTGTAGATGGTAAGCCTAGTGCAAGTCTGTGCTTGCACCCCTTCCACAAATCTGGTTTGCCGCTACGAGGCTCTACAGTAACCCAGTTTCGGTCAATTTACCTGGATAGCCGTTATGTCATCGGTATCGAGCTCGAAATAACGCTCGTAGCCGCGGTAGAAGGGCGCCATGAGTGATGACCTGACGTCCGAGTGGGATAAGCCCAGTGAGTGGCCGAACTCGTGCGCTGCCACTTGGAACAAGTTTGTACCTGCGAATCAAGAAAATTGCCATGATTTCTCCATATACTCTTATTGCATAGGTATAATCGACAGCTACCGCAGTTCGTGCAAGCGACTGCTTTTTTTTCTTCCATTCCACGTACTTTTGCCTCGGCGGCCGCCCTATAGCACTTCTCTTTCGCATCACAGTGAACTTCGCTCACGTTTATGCAAAGAAAGAGTACCCTGGTGCGGCCGCCGACGCCAAAGTGGGTGGAATCTAGCAAAGAGACGCATCGCAGGCACTGGCAACAGCAGCTGCCGTGATAAGTAAAACAGCGTGCATCCGAGAGCATAGACTGACCAACATGCGACTCGAGCTCTGACATATCACTGAAGCAATATCAAGGTAAAATTGTATGATAAGTTTTGGCTCCCTGCACAACGTTCGTGTATTCCAAGAAAACATGCTCAGGCTGCGTTGCCTTCCTTCAACAGGGCTCGAGGTCAGCGCAGCTAACCTACCGTTCCGAACACGTCATGCTAAAAAAGGCTCAACTTTAACGCCAAATCGAACATGACTGAGGTCTGTTTGCGTCAAGACAAATTCCACAACGAGAAACTGTCTATTCTGGCGTGCGAATCATCAAGTTTCGTCAAAGTCAGAGTCCAGAATTAAAAATTGATACGAACTCCGAAGCGAAAAGTTGTCTAAATTTATTTTCAGGTTCGTCAAGACAACTCTAGCTTTTGCGAACTTCCTCTGCTACCAAAACCATGACCACGGCACACTCACCGCTATAGGAATCAATTGTCCATATCTCTGCGTCATCAAAGTGAGCGTCACCACCGTAGATGGGGAAGTAGGCATGCGCCAGGGTGCCACCACGACCGTCGAATGGATCTCCGTCACCGTGCTCGCCCTTCTGGAACTGGATGTCTATGTGTGCAGGACTGCCAGGGGTAGGCACTTTATAGGTGAACGTCAGGCTGCTCACGTCCGACCAAACCTGCAATTGAAAAAATCTTAGTCAGTTCTTCAGCTAGACTAGCTTAACACTCCGTAATTCAGCACAACGCAGCTCCTGAACCGGGGAAAAATAAGCTAAGAGCAACTGAACCCTTGCCAGGGATTTTCCCATCGACGTTCTCAACGTGTACAGATGAAGTCTGAACGACGGGTGGAAACTGGGAAAACTAGAGGATCCGCAGAAGCAATATGAAAGTCAAAGGAAGCCTTGAAAGAGAAAATGTGGCGAAAGTCTACCTTGGGCAACAGACTCGATTACGCTAGAAACTACTAAAAAAATTTAGTTTTTCGAAGTAAGCTTTAGTTCAACAGACAGAGGGGTAACTTTCAGAATTTGCGCCAGAAATGGTCTCCAATGGGCCGAAGCTAATCAATTCATCAATTCTGGACATGTCTACGTTACTTAGCTATCCATCTTGAGCTAACTAATTCGACGGCCAATTTATGAAGCCTTTGCATTCCTGTGATCATTACACCTCTCAGTCGAGACTGTCTCATAGTAGGTACCTAATACAACAGGATGAAGGGCCTTTGCACTTACACCACCCAAGCTTTAATAAGATGGAGCTCAGTGCTATTTAATGCCGCGTCGAAAATTCTGCACCATGGAACTCAAAATCTCGGGAGCTATATCCAGTTAGAATATTCACCCCAAGATCAATCAGTTGTCCATGAAACAGGTTAACAATTTCGTTAAATGCCAGTGCCTATTTATTTTACTACTTACCTTAAATGCGGCTGCGATTTCTTTATCTACTTGGCTCTTCGTAAGATCAGACGGATATTTTGAGATGTGGTAGGTGAGGTCTCGCACCCTCCACCTGGATCCTGAAAATGATTATAAGATTAGCGCGCCTGTAATCTTAACTGACTAGGGTCATATATGCTGCCTTTCTTTCATATAGTGGGTTACGCACGGCACGTTTCAGGGAGTGACACTGCCATGCGAAAGGTAGGTTAATTTATAATCCCCTGGGAAACCCACACACACTGGTTCATGTAGCAGATATAGGTCAACTGGCCCCAGAGGACCAAGTACGGCTGCCGTCTGCCATGGGTTGCTGAAAACCGTGGCGCCAACAGCGAAGGTTCAATGACCCGCAACCCCCCGCCCTTATTTTTTAGAAAACCATTCCAACATGGAACTGCTATTCAACGTACCTTGCAGGGCGTATCTCTTCTTCCTGCGCGTGCTCGCGCCGTGACCAACGATGTCCCTGTTGCCACACCTGGGCCGGTTCATCATCTCCAGCGTCTCGCTGTCCAGCCTTCCTGTTTGGTTAAGACCCGCAAAGGCCTGTAAAAGATTGATATTTAAAAGAATGCAGTCTTCATGCAAAGTCAAAACACACTTCTATCTATTTAAATGGCTGAAGCACGAGTGATTCTATCAAATAGGTAGCATTTGTCGTTTATTCAGTAAAGACTAAGCAAAATTTTCCAACTTTTTACTAGGTACTACTTGGTACAATACGATACATGGATGCTAGTTCAAAAGTGCAGAAACTTTACGTCTATTCAGAAATCTACATAATCCCGTGTTACTTTAGGAGCAAAACATGCCGACAAGTGGAAAACCTCAAGAGTTCTACATTTCCATTTTGGAGAGCGAAACTACACCGCAGGGAAAATCGCCCACAAGCAGCAGAAGCAGCCATATTGCACTACCAAGTTACACCATGTAAATTGGCAATTGGACACCGTTTCTCCATCACGAATGGATTTCCATGATCCAACCCCGTTAAACATTTTCTATCGTTGACCGTGCCAATTTCTCATAAGTTACATTTCTGTTGCGTCAGCTCTCAATTTATGGTGTGTATCCGTGACACAGATCCGCACCAATGTTCAGTAAAAGCACGTGGGGTATAAAGATCTCGAGCGTGACCGTTGGCCAGTTCTGAGAACTGCTTCAGCTGCATGGGGTCGATGGCAATCTGTGTAGCCTATACTTCAGCAGTGAATGATGGCACGCGATAGCCACAGGTGGCAGCTAGTCGCTGGACATTAGGGCGATCATCAGTGCAGTTCCGTTTTATCAACCACTCAGGAACATTCGAAGAACTCATTAAAGCAGTGGTAAGTACTTTCTGGACAGTTCTAGCAATTTTACGTTAATCGAAGCAATGGTAACGAACGCGTCATTCGAGGCAGCAAGATGCCAATTCTGCTATCTATTTATTTTGCAACACGTAACTTACAGCATCCGTAATTATTACAGAGTTTTGTCAAGTTTGCGGCTGGAAGATAGGGGTTATCTACGCATGAAAGCCAATGGCGCTACGTCTCTGCTGAAAATTTTAGTAAGTTCATAGGAAGAAATTGCCGCAGCTTTAAGCAATATGGAACGCTAATGCAGCTCAGGGAAATAACTAGTTAATGAAGGTTCGAAAGTAACTACAAAATTAGCGCTGATCCGGAAATTAAACAACTGCTGGAGTAAGTTCCACGTGTATTTATTCCACGGAAATCTTGTTTGTTTTTTGTGTCGAGAACAGGAATTAGAGCCTCTTGTTGCTAACGGGTGCAAGCGTGAGAACGTTCAGATGTAGGTATCCTGAGAAGCACCTCAGAGACCTGCCAAGAATTTTTATCAGATGATCTGGCACTAAAGTCAGCACGTCTCCCATCCCCCTTTTTTTGTCAGCATAGATTTATCTGCATCTCCTTTTTCAAGCTAATACTATGGAAATCTTAATCCAATAAATACGTAACCTAAATAAAATTACGGCCCGTTCGATTGGACTGCGACCGGTTGAATTTAGTTTCTGGCACTGACGTGTTACCGTTGAAATGTGCAGAATATAAATATTGCTGCGTAAAATTGAGTTTTCGGTCGGCGCAACGTGATATTCATTCTTTAAACACCATTTCAAGGGTTACAGCTCAAGCGTTACCGGAAGTTTTGGACAAGTCGAACCTCAATGGCTTAGTTTTGGGGCCCAATCGAATGAATTATGAACATTGTATATGTGAATCAAACCTTACCACGTCTTATATAGAATGTCAACATTACCGTTATTCCTAATAGAGAATCGTATTTATTCACGACGATACTGGATAATAAAAGTTTTGCCTCGATACCCACGAGTCCTTAATAGGAATCTACTCTAAATAAGAGTTACTCCTCAGGTTCTCGGTCATCATTAAAAATACTCGTAACCTGACAGACGAGATTAAATAAAGTTTGCATAAATCCTGAGGAAATTGCATCGCCCTTCGCCGAATGGTGTTAAAAGCCCTACTTCCGACACCATATGGCACCCACTACTTTGTTATTCCTACCGCGAAGTCCAAACCAGATCTCTCAGGTGAATTCAGTCCCTGCTGCTAGGTTCCTTATACAGTTTCAGGGCAATGCTACTGCACTCACGGCCGAGGCTCAACAGTACGGTAAATTAAAGTAGGTACTAGGCAAGTTACCTGGAAATCAATGATTGCCTGGACGACTGCATCTTCCGAAAGGAGCGCGCCATTTTCTGGGTTGGTAGCGGAAGAGTTGACGTATCCGAACTTGTCGAGGTAAAGCTGTAACAAAAAAAACACGTTAGCGTATTGTAAGTATTTGTACTTTGTGACAATCTGCATGCTTACGTTGAACCCTTGTATCTCTTACGCTATCTCGTGTTACTGCAAATAAATTAAACCCTTAATATATAGGTTAGTTCAAGTCTCTAGCCACAGCAAGCTGTTAAAAGAGGAAGGAAGGACTAAGAAGAATGTCTCAATAAATTACGTACCAAAGCGCGAAGGTGTTCCCACGCAGGATCAAAGTGTATACGAATGGCAGCAGCGCAAGATTTTTAACAGAAAATTCATATTCAGCAAAGTTATAAGAAAGGAAGCAACGGGGGCGCATATTATATTTCTATAGCCTATGGTTGAAGCTCAAGTAACCCATAGGTTTCCTCCTGGTGGCATGAATCCCCATAACAGGGGACAGGCGACTTAATCTAATGGTTCATCCTTAGCTCCTCATCGAGCGATATTCAACCTAAACTAAGGGATTCACATCAACGCTTCAATGCTCACTGTACCCATCAAAATGTTTAATATCGAGCTGTTCCTACGATGCTTTATACGGAATAGATCATTTTAAACTATTCCCATTCCTCAGCTCGCATGCGTTTACTCCATCTCTCAAAATGTTCGTTTTATCACGTTTCAACTTTTATGCGAGAGAAAGAATTTGAAAGTTTACTTATGAGCAACAGCACACGATAAAAGTTAAACCACAAATGAAGATTCCTATTCGACACAAATGGCACTAGGTACTCGTAAGAATACTCTTGTGCATGTAAACAAAGTTAATATTTTCACCCAGCGACTGAATAAACTGAGTAAAAATAGCATTACTGAAGTAACTACAATATATTCATTTATCCGAGTGCGAATTAGGAGACATTTGTTAAAATAAACTAGACTAGATAAAAATCGCGCAGCCTTTAGCGAAGTGAGTTTATGCATAGAGCAAACTGAGCCTACGTGGAAACTCTTACGATAGAAAAAATATTCAAGGCCAGGAATGGCAGCCGCCTGTTGGCATGACCACTGTCAGCAATAAATGTGATCGGGTCACGCACAGACAGAGCTTCAGTTCATCATGAATGATTAAACTGCAGTCTGCTCAAGCCTTCCATACATCCGGTTTAGTTACTTTTTTCCGGAAAAGTGCACAGGAGTGTTGAGACTTGAGAACAACTAAGTTTTCAGACTCTGCTCAGAAAGCAGATCAAACTTGCAGTTTTCTACAATTTATAACTACTCGTGAAATATCTTCTAAAGCAAGCCTCGAAAGCTTCACCTTTGCGCCCAATCAAACCTGCTCTTTGTGCCACCAAAAATAAAGTCCTATTGGCCAATGTCAGGTGAAATGAATCACTGTTAACCCTCAACGCTTACGTATCCACTGTACTCTTATGCACAACGCTAAATATAGTGTTACTTCAATGAATTAGTGTAATTTAATTGAATCGTAAATGCAAGCAATTCTTCAAAAAATCTGGCCCATCAAATTTCCGACAAGGTTATTTCAAAGATACTGATGTTTGCATCAGCTAAATAGTCAAAATGCTACAGCTGCCTTCATAAACAAAGCACCGGCACCCAAATTCCAGGAACGGCGGGTGGCGCCAAATAAAGCAGAGGTGTTCGGTGTACCTCTTGTTTACTGTGGTATCGATCTGCTGGTGAGAACTCCTTAGAAGTTCGCGTCGTGGGTGAAGTTTTTAATGCTTTCCTTTTCCAAAACAAAATAACATACCTTACCACGAGATACTTATCTCACCATTTCGGCCAGACTTTCAGAAATTTATCGTAATTACACCAAGGGTGCTCCAGTCAGCGGCCAACACAGTTTAAATGCAGTAGCCCGTGTTCTACACCCACAAATTCTACATTTCTAATGATCGCGTGACCTTATGTCAAGTTAGCTATAGCTGTTCAAATTACCACTCCACACACTTAGCGCACGTGTGTATCAAGTCCTATCTACATTCTAGCATCTGATCGCTACCACCAACTGCACAATAATTCCACCGCGGCTGAGCAGCAGCTTGGCGTTGCCATAACAAACAGTGCTGGTTAACGCCCCCATGACACCGCAATATTGAACGCCGGCGAGTTGTGCGTGACGACAAGCAACAGTCCAGGACACAAGTAAACAAAAATGAAGCGTTTATTGACGAGCATTCTTTTACCGCAGAGCTAGTGCACTCTAAATGAGTGCAATATTGTAACTAATCCTGCGACACATTTTAAGGGAGCTGAAAATTTTGCAAGCTTTCACAAAAATTTAGCTCCGAGCAAACATGACCAGTTCCTCAAGAGGAAAAGTAAAAATACCGTTAGCGATTCTTTGTCTATAATTAATATTAATACTCAAAGAGACCAGGATCTCATCATCCAGCAAGATCCAGTAAATGGAGTGCATGAATTACGATACCTATGCAACGCACACATTCACCGAATATTGCCGTTACCGAAACAATAGGTACGATTAAGTCCTGCAAGGAAATATTAGCTATTGAGCTGTGCAAAGTCAATTTTAAGTGTCCTCAGGCAAAATTATCTGGTGCAGCGCCATACTTCGCTACATACCATCAAAATACGGACTCTAGGTCTTTCTATCCTTTCTGTGAACACCAAAGACCATTCCTAAAACAGTCATTTTAATAGCATTTCTGGATCATATTAATGCAAAAAATCATTACACCAACCTATAATTTAAGGTAAATGCTACCCAGGTATTATGGAAGCTTACTTTTCTCGGGTTAACCCGGAAACCAACTGGTACAGAAAATCCATCTAATAGTCATCTCGCGTTTCGAGGTCAAATAAAATGATAGGGAAAAATTGAAATCTTGCTCAAAGGTTACAACTCCTGTCTCAAGTTAGAGATGAATGTCTATGGCCTAAGGGACGTCAACCTTCGCACCGGGCGTGGTGTACACAAACGTCCTGTATGCGTTATCGCGAGGAGAAAATCCGTTTACTCAAGGAAGTTGAGCGATCTAGGAGTGATAATGAATTGCTAGATAACCGCGGAAGAACGAACTTTCTAGAACTTGGGGTCCCTGCTATGAATAACAGCACGATCAATCCTGTGCTCTTCTCTGACCCTCATATATAAAAGGACCAAATACATCTGTTTCTTTCAGAAAGATTTGTTTGAAATTTCTTTGTAATTCTCCATCAATAACGTTAGCCCATGTTAATTTTCTAAAAGGGGGATGCGTTCCATTTTGTTCACAAGGCAGTTCATCTTTCACAGCGCAATAGCTCAATTTGTTGAAGGACAAAAGAATGCTAATCTTTTAAGATCAACTGTAGGTATCTAAAAACGCCTAGCAACAGTTCTAGCAAGCTTCTCCCAACCATTCATAACAGCATGTATTCACAAATTCAATACTGTAAGTCTTACAACACAGATCTCACGAAAAATTATTCGCAACCAGATCAATCTTGTCACAGCTATACGGATATTCTTCCAAGTCATTTCAACCTTACGGCTATGCGGAACTTAGAATCTAGTAACCGGTAGGTATGTCGTTCCAAGAAATTAATCACACGGCAAGAATTTCCTGCAGCACCTCTGACCAGAGCCAGCAGCTGATCGGCAACAGAGACACGCTTCCAATTGATACCTGGATCGGAAATTGTATCCCGCGATTGTGTTCTTTGTCCGTCAACTGCAACCTAGTCCAGCCCTGAGGCCCCACAATACCGGACATCGAGTCGGGACCCCACCAACCAGTTCCAGATCAACAAAATTAATCCTGTAGTCTTTGCAGCCCAGCCCATTTGGCCAGCCATCGATGCGGGATTTAGCTTAAAAAATTCAAGTTTACCAATTGACTCGACAACCAAAGAATGTTAGAGATGAATTTCGACAAAAAATATTTCCTATAGGCGTGTGATAACCACCACAACTACTATCAGTTTACGATTCGAAGCTAATTTTTTATTATTAGATAAATTGCGAAAATCCGCAGTGCAAACTTTATGTTTTCACAGTATCTTCTGTTACAGAGTTAGCGACAGGATGTAAGGTACAATTGCTACACGGAGCCAACAAACAGTCAAGTCTATTACTTTACACAAGCTGCATCCTCTAGTGATGCATGCATGAATCACCAAGAGTAGATACGGAAAATGGCAGCGAGTACGGTACTCTTTAAGAGATCCAGTTCCAGTTGAACGTTCATTTCATTCCGGGTTTCAACGATCGTTAGGAATACAAGTGAAAAGTTCCACACTGAACAAGATGCACGTCCCGAAGGCCTAGCTACTGGCTAAGGTAACCTACACAAACCCCTTTGGAGGACAGAAGTTTATTTTCTAATACCTAAAATAATCAACCAGTCAAGTTCCCCACTGCACTCTTCCATCCGCAAATGGATGCAGCAGGATGAAACGCTTCTACACGAGCAGCTCGCGCTTCGTCATATCCGTCACACAAAATTCCGACGTACAAGTAAGAGTTTATTACGCAAGCACGTGCCTCGTGCCATCCGGCCTGCGTCATTACGCAATACGTGTGCGACAAGACGCCGTGCTGTGCATACAATGCCCTTTTGCTGATTCAATGTAAGCTGACGAGCGTCAACTGAACGCCAGCATCGAAGATAGAAATTCTCGGTAAATCAATGGCTATCGAGTATCAAAATTTTGATAGAATGAGCATCNGTCATTACGCAATACGCGTGCGACAAGACGCCGTGCTGTGCATACAATGCCCTTTTGCTGATTCAATGTAAGCTGACGAGCGTCAACTGAACGCCAGCATCGAAGATAGAAATTCTCGGTAAATCAATGGCTATCGAGTATCAAAATTTCGATAGAATGAGCATCCACGTTCATCTCTGAAAATATTTTTGTTAGGTATTAGGTATTATAAGAAGATTTAAGCCTCCCTAAATAAGTACTAAGCTCTTCTAAGAGAGGAAAAGGAAGGGACATATAGTATGTCGACAGAAAAACGGGGAACCCATGCACGAAGGNGTTCCCACACAGGATCAACGCGCATGGGAACAGCAAGTCGGGAAAGAAGAGGAAGAACAGACAACAGTAAGATCAGTAGGAGTATGAAAGTGGAAGGAAGCAAAGTGGGCACGAAAGAGACGTAATATTTTTGTTCTGCCCTTTCCGTTTTCTCCAGTTCATTGAATAGATCCTATTTTATACATTTGAAAATAGTCTGAATGCTAAATTCCTCCTTTTCTAAAGTAGAGAACTATGCGTCTTTTGCCGTTACTGCACATCTATCAGAAACTGACCAAAACCTGTTCTTCTACATGTACCCATAATTCATAATTACTACGAGCTAGTCTCAAAAGATTGTAACCTTTCTAAACAAGTTCCAGTTCAACAGATTCATCAGCAACAAACTCTTCGACTGCACATAGCCAACGTATAGGCGGTGCCGTTACATCTTATAAATCCGTACACCATAAATGAATGAGAGGAAGTGACTAAACGTTGATTCTGGTGCAACCATGCACTGGAAAATCATAAAATTCAGGGTACGCATTCTCCCGAGTTGAGTAACCCGACTCACTCAGAGCTTCCGGTGCACGAAGCTGAGTGAGTAGGTGGCTGCCGACGAGCTCTCGTCTGATTCACTACGAAACTCTTCTCGTTTTCTGCAACACTTATCGTTGCGTTTATACTCTTTAAGAATCATCTCACAAGTGGTGCGTTTCAAATTGCTTCCTGTTTTTATGCACAATTCTAAAAATCATAATTGTCCTAGATTAAGCCTCCTTGCCAATAACCATAGGTAATCTATAAGATCCCACAAGTCTAGTTACTTTCCAACTATAGTTTTTATTTTAACCCTCGAAATTTTAAATTCAATTCTACTAGTTAAAGACTGAACTGAGGTAAAATAAACAACCCATTTCAGTGTCGTCTGTAAGAAAGAAAATTTATATCCACAGAGACTAAACCCATGCACGAGGGCGTGCCTGCGCGGGCTCAACACGAGCGCATGGACCGAGGTTGGACCTTCTGCTACCCGAGACCAAGTGCACTCCAGTTTCCAACTTAAAGAAGTTGAGTAACCGACCTACAATGGAAAATTCGCTCATCAAAGTAGAACTCTGTAGCCCGAACATTTATTCAAATTTTTTCTGAAATTATAACAATTTTTCAATTTCCAGCAGTAGTACCCTAGCTTATAAAAATTTGAGCAGCCTTCTCGTTACGTAGCGGTTAGAAAAAAAATTTAAAGACGATTTGACCGCCCATACTCTACCTAGTCTGAATTTGTGACATCAGAAAGAAAAAAAACCTTCACAACTTTCAGCTAAGTGATCACAACTTCACAGTAGGAAGGACAACATCAGACATGTACACAAGTAGAACGTCACTCGATACTTTGATCACTGCAACAGCGAGGGTATATAACCACACTGCAGATCAAACGCAATTGGCTTTACTGAAAGAGGCCCTTGTTGTAAGACTCGAGACTTGCATGGGATATGTGCAGCACCATATTTTATTTGCTGTAATATTTAGCTGTATAACTAGGGTTAAACCATTTATTGGTTAATATCTGCGCATATTGAATGCGCTTTCCTCTCGACACTGTGATTTTAAATTTGTAATCCTTTGCTTCAAGCATGCATTTTTACCCTTTGTGAGGTACACGTTGGGATATCGGGTAAACTATACTGCTTTTTTTGTACGATTCAAGCAACTAACAATGGAAGCCGTGATGGACATTACCGTTTTGCATCAACAAGCTATCCCGTATTGAAGTGGGCATTGCTTTTTTTCATGCCTGAAAGAAGTTTCATAAGATGTATGAAGGTTTTCACTCAATATAGAGAAACTGCGCAAATGAAATTTATTTATTGTAGGAATAGCATTTTTGAAACTTTGCTTTGGTCCATGTAAGGCTAAAGCCGAATTCGCACGTTATTCATATGAACGCGTTCTCTCGTCCGAATGTTGACAGCGTCGTTGCCAACACAACTTTGTTTACACCACAAATGTTTCTGAGATGTTGACCGTAAAATATTTTCCTTCTAATTGCAAGGGTTACTGCGCAAGTTAAGATTATATCTTCAAAACTTGAAGCGTGACCAAATATTAAAGCATCAAATTTTTGTTATTTAATATTTAGGCTATACGATACAGCAACTTTCGTTCAAGTGGACGAGCGAACGCGTTGAGATGAATGACACGTGAACTCCGCCAGGAAGGTGCAACCAAGAAGCACCATAGTAACCGTGGTGCTCTTAATTCGTCAGCCCGTAGTGTCATGTTGAGTAGGTACCCCAGTTCAAGGTACATACTTTAAGATTCTCTATACGCTTTGATAAGCTGCATTTTATGCAGGATATGCACAATGTAGCACAATGTAGCACAATTTCGTACTGGCCGCAGTAGCTACAATAGAACGCTACAGCTGTTCACTCGCAAACAGTCATTACCTGACCTTTTCACCACGTCATTGTACCGACGCGATGTGGCACTTATTGTAGCTCCAATGTAACGGTAGGAACAACATACTCCCAGCAGCTAACAGAGCAAAGGTCACTGATCATTAATGCACGAAAGTGGATAAGTAGAGCTGCATAGAATTATTGATGCACGACCAGTAGCTGTCAAGCCTGTGGGAAGGTTTAGGTCATGACCTTCTATTTCAGCTGCCAATGTCTACATTATTGCACGCGGATCTGTATACAAACCACAGGCAGACATTTCAGTTTATCCGTTTTGTTTCCAATTCCACGAATAGAGCATAAAAGATCTATCAGATAAAGTCTTCAAATTTAGTTAGAAAAATTTCCTCGTAAAATTTCAGTATGATACAATTTAGTAGCTAGTAGTTTAATTCAAACGTTCACAATCTAACGATACTGCAAGTTACATATACGGTATCATTACGCAATTTAGTAAATTTCAACTACATAGTTTCAACATTTAAATCCAAGAATTTTTAATAGCTATTGCTGGAAAGTCGGGCTGCTACAGGTACGGTACGACGAGCAGGGCGTAGTAAATTTTTTTTTTCATGTTGTCAGCTCAATTCTCTATGGACAACTGCGTTCTACTTAAGGAAAAGGAAGAGACTTATGGGGGCCTGGAAAACTCGACAAATAGCTGTGTGGCTCACAAACTACTGCATTCTACCCCTACAAATGGCCTTCACATGCAGTAGCCTAGTCTTCATTCGAGTAGGTACCTTGAGGCTACTGCTGCAGCTGAAGCATGAAAGCCTGCATTTCAGGCCTTCAATTTGAGGACATTTACTGACTTCATTAACCAACGAGACCTGTAAACACCAACTTTTATTTTTGGTTGCTGACATAAGAACAAGCAGAGTTTGGCACGAATCTCACAAACGAGGCTGGACGTAATCCAGCAGCAGTACAAAGTTTGGCGACTATTTGTTCCCAATTGAAATCCTTGAAACGACCTTTTCGTTGGAGGAAATAGTAGCGGCCATATTTGAGAAACCAGGTAGTGGAGGCGGGCAATGTTTTTTATTTGTATCTTAACATAAGCCATTTTGATAAGCATGCAATCTCAGACTTCTAATACAACAAATTAAAATATTTCATTTGTGCATCTTTTATCGGCACTAGATAAATTCTGCCGGAAAGTTTTGCTCACGATATCTTCAGTAGCCATCAGAATGGGACGGGTATATCCAGCACAAGTTTTTTCACCCTTTGTTCACAAAATATAAAAATAGCAAGGAGTAAGTTCACGAAATTCAGTACGAATATTTCAAGTGGCAATGCAACTCAAAACTATTAGTTACATTTCGCAGCCTGTAAACCAAGTTTAGTAGGTATCTCCTTCATGCGATCTCACTATAAATTGAAAGGTTGCTAAAAACTAACTTCTGGTCTAGAAAAAACGCAACTAAGCAAGTTCTATAAATCCTTTTCTTGAGAAAATCCACCAGCACTAAAATCTCTAGCGTAGCTATAGTGTTACATTTTCTAGAAAAATGCAGTAGTAGTAGTAGTAGTATCGAGACTAGCATTTCCTCCAAGTTCTGACCTTCCAACACACGGTGGCCAGGCCATGCATGACCTTGGAAGTCACCACGACAACCAAACTCCACATGGAAGTCGAGTGCTGGAAGATCGCGTGGCGCCTCCGCTAATTTCCTGGCTTTGGGTGAGCGAGGAAATTGAGCATAAAAATGCGGACGTCAAAACGAGCCTGGGTTGGGTGAGTTACAGTCCGCAGACAACGGGTGCTGCCAAATTTATTGTTCGGGCTTGGTGGCGGTTACCGTTGCGTTATGCTGCGAGATGTGAATTTTCGCGAGGACTCCAGTCGACATTTTCCGCCATTTCAAGAAAAATTCAACTACTGTCCGATATATGAGGCGCAACATCAACTCCAGCATGACCAATTACAGCACTATCTAAAACCGCAGCTGGGAGAATGACGAAGTAGTTCCTGCAGCAAACATGTGACTTAGGGCCCCGAGGTTGCACGGCTGCAGTCGATCGTACAAGTCTGCTATGGCGTCAGACAATAGGTTTGTGCAACAGCTGTGATCCCTCATACAGTCATTTGTAGGCAGGGTAAGCCACCTCGGTAATCTGGTATGGAGGCCAGTAATGATAATGCCAAACATTTCAACAATTCGCCTGACTGGCATGGAGACGATCCCTGGCACTAGAGCATGTACGCACATGCATTAGCATCCTGTCATTGTGCGTGCGAATTCAGTCTTTTTCAAAATGCTAGTATGAAAAAGGGTAGGGTAGGCGCTGCAACGTTCATTCGACCTAAGTTTCGTAAACAAACTGAAGCAAAACCTAAGCTAAATAGGCGGAAAGTACATTTCGGAATGAACGCAATACTAAGCTGCTTCATTTAAGAAGGCCTCTAGGGCTCCAAGTGAACACAATGGCAATGTAAGTACAGCAAATTGAAAAACTGTTTCGCCACCACCCTTATTTACTTTTGTCCCATTCAGCGAGAGCTGCTTTTACCCCTCCGCCTATCACGTAGGCCTCAGCATCTACTTTCAAACGGTACTACTGCGAAGAAACAGTTTCGACAGTGAACAGTTTACCCGACTATTTACCAAAGTCTGCCAACTCGCTACAAAGGCCTGTTCCCCAAAGAAAAGAACCCCTAATACCAAATTAACAAGTTCTTACAACTACAGTTAATATGTTAACGCCTACTGACGTCCGTAATCTTTATTCTCACAAGATATCGAGGTTAGCTTTATTTATACGTCAACATTATGGAAACCCGCAACTGGGGAGAAGTTTAACCGTTCCAGCGATGGAGGCAGTCCACGTTCTACACCCTCGCCGCCAGCACTCCCAGCTACGATGCTCCAGCATCCTCAGTGCCCATGAGCAGTAATGCTGTGCCGTGAACAGAGCTGACGTCACGCCTCAAACGTGCGGGTAGGGGCCTAGTGGTGTCCTATATCTCAAGGTGATATTAATCCTTTAAGGATCGGCGGCTGTTTTCCATGCACAGAAGAATATCCTGGAAATTCTAATCGTGTCTACACGACTGTCATTTTTGAAGAGTTAGCCATGCGCAATCTGTTCAAATGCACTTTATAAGGTGTCTAGTGCGAGGTTTATCCTCTGTTAATGTCTAAACCTTGATTGTCTCACTATGTTGCGAGTACGGGACCAAGTGTAGGAAAAGCTAAAAATCTCTTCAGTAAATATTCAACCATAATGTTTAAAAGCGGTTCATTAACGACTTTCATATACCACTTTCAACTTAGTCATCAAATTTATCGGTGCCAAGTTTCCGAAGGACCATCATCTACTTACTTTGCCATCTTATTTTGTGTAGCAAGCATGAATCTCATGATGAAATCTACCGAACTTTTTTAGAAACCTACATTTTCAACAATGCAGAAAAATCTAACTCAAAGGTGAACTAAATATTTTCGCAGTAATGACTGTTTGATCAAGACATTAAATATAAAGCATAAATGCAAGAATTAACACAAGGAAGTATTTTCTGTCTGAGGCGCCATAACGACAGACTTCTCAGCCAGGAACGGCAAGCTTGACTGACGTCACACCCAAGCTGGAATCAAGGATGACGTCACACACGGGATGGTGACGAAAGCGATGACCTCAGCGGCCTTGCCAAAAATCCAGGCTTCGCGCAGGTAAATTTCTTAGTACCTAACAGAAACGAATTTCCTACTTTTTTAAGTAGGTGAGTACTTTTTTTCATGGAAATTTCTTAGCTACTTACAGTGAGCTCAAGTTTTTGTCTGTTTTAGCCACTGCTGCCAACAGCTTCATCTAGATAATTTCGTCAAGTCTAATTCACGATCTTATCTTTCTATAATCGGGACGCTCAAATTTTAAAATTAGTCCAAGTCATTCGTAGATTACAAGGTCAAATATTTCACTTAAGCGCTGTGAAGCTTCATCTAAGAGAGTCTTTTCGGAGACAGGGAATGCAAACTTAAATATAAATCCTTTATCGAGCAGCTGAAAAACTAAGGAATCTCCCAATAAAACCACCCCTACATGCATGGTCACGTTTTCGGTAAAACGTTCACGTACTACAGAATCTTTTTGTATTATGGGACAAGATCGAGAATTTTAGCTTACATCCGTCCTTGGTAGCTACGTAATTCGCAGAACCCTTCGGTGATTAAACCTTCGGGAGGAATCGTTCGAGTCATCAAGGCCGTCACGGACCACCAGTATGCAGACAGGCAGCTCACGACGCGTCATCAAAGATCGGAGTGACATTCACAGACATGTAGCTACACCGGAACCTCTGTGCCAGAGTTCTTTTATCCTAACCATAGGAGCACGGTGTACATATCTTCTTGAACACCCTAGCTGTCAGACCTGGGGCATTCAGTGCCGTTATTTTAGTGACAAAAATTCCTACATGCATAACAAAAGAAAAGTTGTTTAGGTAGCTATGCATTGAATTTTCAAACTTTACGTCCGTTCAAGAAAACTGGAGGTGTAAACTGACTATGGAAAAACAGATTTTATCCGAGTTTCAAAATACAGTCAAGTGTACTCCATGGAAATAATAAGCCATTTTTATAATTTGACAAAACTAGAAGCTGCCCAAACCCCTCCCCTCCAACTAGACACGAGTTAGCGTAGTACGTTAGCCGAGTCAAGTATTTCAGTCTCTCATACCTAGAATAATTCAGTTACCAATACATGACGCTAAAACAATCGTGTAAAACGTCAACTTTACGTGTTAATGGGCACACAAAAGCAGCTGTGAACCTCTGGTAACCCTACATCTCTAGGAGCTGTACAGAGCTACTGGCGGCATCCGTTTCCGCTGATGACACAAGCTACGGATATCTGCCACAGTTTGGCACTGAGTCTAGCTACTGCCAGCCTGTGCTCTGTTGTGCCTAATTTTCCTAAGCACTATTAAAGTCTATAGAATTTTCAAATCTGTAGTACTGAATGTATACTATATACCATATTGAATTTTACAGCACTACGTATCAGCCAGCTAGGGTCATCCTGACTCGTGAACTTAGAGGGTCATGCAGTTGCCTGAGAGATTGTGGATTCGTGGAACCAATGCACTGACTAGGGTCATTATCGTCCAGGGTTAAAACTAGTAGGTACAAAAGCCGGGAAAGGCAAGGACGCACAGAGCGGAAACTAAGGAGGATAAAAAGCTAAGCAAATTTGGCGCGGGTGAAAAACATTCCAAAGTAGGCTAGCTCAAGCTACAAAACTAGCTCCCGGAAAATGCAGCTCTTCGCTCAATTGCGTGAAACTGTAGTCCCAGAAGAGTATAACAGTTCCGTTTACGATTTAAATTACCGTGCTTTAAATCAAACTGCCTTATTTCTCTAATCCCACATTTGCAAGCTCATCTTAACTCTAAAATTTCGTCAATTTTTTTCACAACTCTATATTATCGCATAGTTTACTCAGGCTACCACCTCCAATAAATTCTGGCACTTCTCACGATCTGTCATCTTTTTGATGTGGACACAAACAGGTTGTAGACGTGCTTCAGAACTTCACGTAGAGGCTTTGCGCACTGTCCCACAGCAAAATGCATATTAGCGTGCCAGGGGGCAAGACCGTAACTCAAGCTACAGTGTACAGCCAATAGCTAATTTGTCCACCACCGCTATAACTTACAATTGATATTTCAAGAGCAGTTGCCGACGAAGAGGGCGTGATGAAATTTGATATTGTTTTTTTTTAGACTGGCTTTTCAATTTGAATTTGTCAAGCAATAAACGCTGGTTTCAAATATTCTAAGTTCTTCCTGATACAGACAGGTCGATATACCGTCTGTATCAAAAGAGTTTGAAGGCAAATGCCGGATGTTCCACCCTTTCACTCAGGGTTTATCCAATTCTGCAGCGTTCCGCTTGAAGCGCATTAAAACACCGACGCAAACTCGGCCGCAAAGGCGTCACCGGTCTATACTGTACGCACCAGTGCACAAAAATTGATTCCCCTAACCCAAGGCCATTGAAACTACAAGTTTGATCACCATTGCTACGTCGTAGATCATGCACTTTATATTGCAATCTATATGCAAACGACTCCGTATGGTACATCGAGAAAGACGCTCCAACTGCTACGCGCTTCCTAACAAAATTGAAAAAACGTCGTGCCTGGTTAATAGACTTAAATTACATTATCAAGTTGACAACTTTACAAGAATCTTCTATAACGCCCGAGTCTGGTAGAATAGCATTTCTAATCGTCTATAGGAAGGATGCTGGTCCTTATAGGGTTAAGTTAAAATTATCTGAGTTTGCCGTCTTCCGTCAGTTCAGAGAAATTTTCAAACTGATCTTTTAACCTTCCAACTCCACAAGAGGCACGTTCGATCGGGTTTTTCAAGTATTCAAGCCAAGATCATTTCTCTTTGCTCTTCTGAAAATCCAGGCAGAGCTTCAACTTCGTCACTTCAAATAGTGTTTCACGCAGCTCAGCCCAATTTTGTTTAGGCGACTGAAATTTAATACAGAAACCAAATTCGTGGAAGTGACGCAGCGCAAGTAACTTACGAATCAACGACAAACTAACAGAGGTAACCAAGGCACCAGTCGGAAGATCCGACAAGTGAAGACTAAAATGGTTAATTACGCTGTCGCACCGAACGGGCCCAAGATGACCCCCGTTGTCAATAGAAGTCTTCTCCAGAGAGCTACATAAAATTTTCATATCAACCCAAAATACAACGGAAAAACATTGCTCAAGGAATCTACAGTTCAATTGCGACCCTTGCCCAACTGCAGGGCACAAAAAGTATTTTTTAATTAAAGCTTTGCAAAGGAACGGCTTCCGGCAATTCCGCCGAACAGACGATTCAAATCATCACTGCATTCGTCCGAGGCTCTTTCTACTTCCACGAAAGAATAAACTTATCTACTGTTTCGCTTGAAACCATCTAAATTAAACTTCAACAGTCAAATTACTGACCGCTCTTGGATACGGGAATTTCAAACATTCGCGTCACAACAAAGCGCATCCAAGGAAGGGCCTCTGTGCCCCGTCGGATCGATGTGCCCGGGCTCGGGGGGCACAGTGGGCAGACAGACCAGCAGTCTCCAGCTCAGGCGACATGGACGGCACAATAGTCTGGCAGTAATGGCATTGTCTGCAGCGCAGACTGCGCCCACAACTGCAGACGCTACAAATCCGCCATTAGTGGGAATGTGATTGAGAGGAGCTCTTGTATGCACATTTCCCTATTCTCAGAACCAATATTCCCAACAAGATTTAAAACTCAAACAATTTATCATTTTCGAGAAGCGTTGTTGCTCCCAGCACGCTACTATGTAGGAACGCAAAATACGAAACGTGGAAAAATATTTTTTGGTAGCTTGGGGGGGCTACTAAAGGAAGTGACCTATACCTTCGTGTCCAGTAGAGCACAAAATTTTCACTGGAGAAAGGGCAAAGGACATTGGCGAAGCCAAACCAATTTAGATCTCTTAAATTCAACTCAAGACTCAAATTGTGCAGAGTTTACATTTTCTCAATACGAAGCAGCATAATTTCCAGATTTTAGTAACCCTCTACCTCTATTCTTTAATTTTCAAAATAAAAGCCCAACTACACTTAGGTAAATAGTTGCATTCGATAGGAAAGGAACAAAGTTATCGCCAAAAATCTTGAGCGGAGACTTTTCCAAAGCAGTGAAAAAGTGAGCTAGAAAAATTTTACCTGCGGCTTAACACTAGAGAAGAGCAAGTGAGCAGTGTGTGTTCGTTGCTAAGGAAACCTGCCCTCAATTGATATTCAATCCCAGGCTATCCTTGAGAGTTGGTATAGTTAATCAAGCTATCAACATTGCTCATGTTGAGATCACGAAATCGCGACTAATTTAGCCCAGCACGGCAGATTTTTGTGCACGTGGCTATACAAAACTTGAGGCAGAATTCCGTTTTTAACCGAACACAGCTACTGGCGCTAATGATTAGCACAGGTCCTTCGAAACAATGTTAGCCGTTTTGTCCGGAAACGGAGTCACGAGCGTTTAGTTGCTCTGAATATATACCGGACAGTTCCAAGTAATGATCCTAAATTTATTACCTTATTAGAAAAGACAGACGCCAACTCTGCACAGCAGGGATATTTTGAGGCGGCGTTTAAACTGAAGCTCTGGAGAAAAAACAATCATTCAAGCCTCGCTAGACAATCAGTGATTCAAAAGGGCAAGGAAAAGACATGCATGACTATAGAAACGTGCAGAAGGTGGTTCAGCGCATAGAACAGCAAGTCCAGAAAAAATAGAACAAAGCATTTTAAGTACGAATGTACGATTGCATTCCAGTCTATATCAATGCACAACGAATAACTAGCACGCCACAATGAATAACTAGCACGCCACAATGAATAACTACAGGACATACTATAAGCATAAAAATCCAAAGACCTCGGCACACAGGAAAACACCTGCCGCGAAGACTGTGACATATGGAGTCCTCATGGAAGACTGTTCCACACGATGAGCTAAGCACTTTCATGATAAGTCCGTCGAACAAAAACAATTCCCGTGCCGCGTAATATTCTACCAATACCGACAATCAGACTGCATAAACCGCATTATTGCACGCTTCCTCGACCGAAAATCCACGACCGGACTAATGCATTACACAAGGTCTTGACTAGTTCGACGAGCCCTAGTAACAATCAAGATTAATGAATTTGTTAAAATATTGAAAATTTCACAATTCCCTGAAGTTATTGAGTACCTAGTTTAAAACCAATCTTTCACAAGATTCGTTCGTGCTGTAAATTCATACTAAATTGATTACAAGGTTAATAGTTTCGGAAGCAAGAAAATTACCTGACCCTTGTAGCAACTGAATCTGTCAAGATAAGTTTGCAACCGATGTTATTTCACGAAAACAATTTTTGTCATACATTTGCGCTACTGAGCTTTACCTCGAGACCACCCACGGCCAATAAAGTCGAGTGCAGTAAATGCCTGAACCATGCAGTCTTCCCGGAACTTCACCACACCCTCCAGCTGAGCTGGAGCGGCAGTGATTCATATCCACTCACCACCGTCTAAGCAATTCCCTCAGGGGAAACCCGTCCGCTATAAAATTTCCGTCAACTCTTAGATTACAGAACTTGCAAGAGCAGACAATTCAAACAAAATTCCTTTTTGTAAGTACAGGACATTCCGCTGGAACATTTGAAGATTTTCCGCATTCGACTTTCACGCCGATCATTCGCAGAAGTGGTAAACTTTTACATGTAAGCGTTTAATAAGGAAACTTTCCAGCTCGTAAAGTAAAATTCTTGGCCCAGCTCCACTTTTTCAAACAACTTTAGCAGCCTAGTAGTAGTCTGCCGCTACTAAACTTTTGAAAATTCTGGAAACTACTTCATACGAAATTCAGTTCACTTTCTTCAAGAGCGCTGCGAAAACAATTATCGAAACCAACGGTGTCAAGGTGAAAGAGATATTCCAGAAGAAATTCAGCCAAACTTATGAAAAACTGCTAGCCTATACCGTATTAGTCAGTCACTTCACACGCGATGCACCAATTGTATAGGTTACAGCTAGCCTATCCCACGTCTACACTGCCGCAAAACTCCCACAAAGCGCGAGAACATTTCAGAATGCTTGAAGCCAAGAAGTATGCAAATTATACCCTTTATAATCTAATCTAACTTCAACTCACCAAAGCAGTAGTAGTACCGCTGATCTCCAATTGCACAGCCTCAGCAGGTACAGCTATGCCTGTAGCGATGAGCAGGAACACCGCCCATAGCCAACTTCTGTTGTTCGTACTCATTCTTACTTCAGAAACACTTAGTTCTATTTCAATAAATACTTAAACCAACTTAACAGAAGACTTTATGCCTCAATTATTGTACGGAGTAAGGACTAGAACGAAGTCTCAGCAGCCGCGCCTGTTGAAACGGAACGATAAGCGCGGGTGACTAGGCGAAAAAACGCGAATCCGACGATTGCAGGAAAGTCGTTCCTGTCAATGACTAATCAGATCGCTTCAGAAAACAATAAGTATTGTCCTATCTCGAGTTCCAGATCAAGGACAAATGAACAAAGCACAAAATAACGTCCGTCGCGAGGTGACCGAACGCGGAGCACAGCATGCGTATAACCACACGCCACAACGTCGATCAACTGTCTGCCGTTGCGAGTTAAATGCCCGAGTATTTATACGCCAGCCCAGCACCGCGGCTGCACGCCTAAAAACGAAGAACGATCCTTGCTGTCCTGCAACGGATATTCATTTATTAAAGATATACACACACACTAAAGTCGGATGTGTTTCTGTGCGCAAAAACAAATAAGCCTCCATATATGACGTTGATGCCAAGCCCTTAGCTATTGTACAGTGACAACGGGTTTATTTATCTTGTATGTAACCGCTCTATTTGGTCATAGAATTTATCGATATTTTTTTCGCTAGCGGCCTGTAATTTCCAAAGATGAAGCCAGCTGAACATCGCATATTCTTGATAAGCTAAATATAGCAATAGGTAAACATATGCTTTTTCGCACTGTTTTTTTTTTTTTCATTGGCTTATTTAACTAAAAACGGGAAAACAATATTTTGTATCACTGTTATGTGAGTTGAGAAATCGAATTAATCGTCTCTGCTTCTAGTGCTTCTATTGAGTAGTTGCATTCAAATGCCATGATGGGTTTCAACATTCGCCAATTTATTCTACTGCCATGATTCTATACTTGTTAATCTGATTATCTTAATGAAGCACGCTGGACCGAAGTTTACTTGATTTCCCATACGAATAGCATTGTGTGACACGTATAGAGCAGCAACGCTGTAGCGGTTTACCCATTTTTCACTAATTTACTTGTTTTTCCTGGGGAAATAATATTATATGAAGTATAACATATGTATCGGCATGAACGAAGAAGTTAATCAAATATTTTGCCAAGTGAATTCCTTTGCATACTTGTTAAAAATTAGGCGGGGGGGGGGGGGGTAAAGCAAAAAAGTATCTCTTTGCAACCTCGAAAGTAATTTAATGATAAAAAGGAGGTTATGTTTTTGTCGAGTTTTCCCGTCACCAAGATAACTCAAAAAGTTATGGACGGATATTTACGATATTTAAAGGGATTGTTAGGTATGATCAACTTTTGGTGAAGATCTGTTCAACCGTTTGTCTCTTTGTCGGCCTCTTTTTTCTCTGTTACATAACTGAAAAAGTTATGAACCGATTTTTATGAAATTTGCATGAATTGTTAGGATTAGTACTAGGAGCAACTGACCACATTTTTGTGTAGATCTATTGGTGCGTTTGTTTGTTTATGTCTCTATATTTGTTTTTATGTGTTTATCAGTAACATAACTCAAAAAGATATCAGTGGATCGTCATGATATCTGCAGGAATGGCTAAAAATATTAAAAGGCACCAATAACTAAATTTTGATGATGAACGGCTGGTCCGGTTGAGTTTTGGATACATTTTTGTCACAATGTTTATCTGAATATAACTCAAAAAGTTACCGACGGATCATCAAGAAAATTACAAAAGCTGTTGTTACTGTTAAAAGGCTGAAATGACCACATTTGGGCGATAATAAAGAAAAAAATTCCATTCTCAGAATCAATTTGAATTTTTCGTTAACATTGCCATGTTTGGCGGAGTTATGCGCTAATGAACTGCTGAGTGTGACGTGAATGGAGAAGAAAGATCTGTTGACCCCGTATAGACGGTCATAATAACCTGTGGAAGCAGAAGAAGCAAAAGCCCTACCAACTGCGAAGAGATAAAACCGAACAGTTAGTCTACGAAAACATTAGCAGTATTTTACGGCATGCAAGGCGTTATCGATTGGGAAAACCGCTCACGTTACTAAATGTGAAGCCATTAATTTGAAGCCTTTTGTGCCCATTATCACTAACTGGAATTAATCAGAAGAGAGGAAGCTACGCCGCGCCACATTCTGCTGTTCTCACGCCGTCAGGTGACGTAGCCAGTCGGATGTGCCGACGCCACCCGACCTGGCCGCTTGCTCCTCGTTGTCGCTTCCGCTCACACTCAGCGTCTCATCGCGGCAATTCTGCGGAAAATCCAGCCCGTCGTGGGAGAGGGTTCGGACTCGCTAAGCTCTGTACTGTCCCAATTACAATTGAATTTTTATTGATAACAGAACTATCGGTGCCGCTGTTATTCTGCGCGGAAAGTCAATCCCGACATGGAAGAGGTTTCCGACTCACTGAGCTCGTTACTTTTCCATCTGAAAATAATTCTCGCTTAAATATGACTGTTTGAGAGGCAGTTGGTGATAGGAGAGGCTTCGAGCTCTCTCTAAGCCATTTAATCCGGTAGGTAAAAGGAGGTAACACTCTATTATTCTGTATCATCATCAACAGCTACCTGATATCGGTCATTACGAATACATCCACTGTTCTTTATTATTTTTTAGTAAATGGTGATAAATTGTTCGATGTCATCTGGAGGCAGTCAGATGTGATGTCGAACTAATCAGTTCTGTCGGTGCTTCGTGCCCTGGTCGGCTAGGATTTGGAATTTGTTGCCGGCATCGGCTTTTGGTCGTATTGGCCTGCAAGTGTTTAAGTCAGCTATTAATGTTTTTTTCCTGGATTTCCTTTAGCAGCGTTTTGGGCTTTCCGGTGTTGCAAGATGCTTCATTTGGGTTGTATTACCTGTCCACAGGAGCTCAAGCGTGAAGTTTTAATAATAATAATAATAATAATAATAATAATAATAATAATAATAATAATAATAATAATAATATAGCGTGATAATGTACATGCGCCTCTTACATCATTCTCGCGTGCTTCGTGAACCGGTGCAGATAATTAATTAACAGCGATGCTTTACGCGTCTAGTATGCATAGATAGCTACTAGCTAATATCATAGCTAATGTGTGTATATATATATATATATATATATATATATATATATATATATAGAAACATATCTATACATAATTGTGTGTTTATGTCTATAAAATTTTCGATAGATATTTCACCAAGATACGATATCACAAAAGTAAAAAGGCTGAAAGACACAGACGTCCGGCCTTTTTTCCTTCGATGGCTGGACCGCAGGCCGTCATCCCAAGTGCTCACCTTCTCTATTACCTTTTCATTGGATTAATAATTGTCAAATTCTTGTTTGGTTTGACACGAAGCTCCCAATACAAAACACTGACTCCCTCGGTACAGCACAGAGGAAGTGTTGATAGGTCGGAGGAAATACTGTACTCCCTGCGTACGGTGTTGCCGAGGTCAGGAAAGGTCTTCCTAATTCCACGGGTTTCCCTTCCGAAATATGTCAACGTTGAAACAGAGGCGGCGTTGCGTAGCTATCCGGACGTGAGACAGCGATATCAACGACGCTTTTCCTCCTTCGAAGAAAGTTGAATACTTTTGGCCTTCATCACTCGATGTTGCTCAAGTTTCCTCCTGTATAACTTTCTTTTACTAATACGGCATCTTCCTTCTCTCTGTATTTTATTATTCATTGGTATTCCGTATGCTTTTTATTTCTCCCCAGTTCTTCGATAAGAAATGAATGCTATCACTGAAACAAGTGCATATGAGGCGGGTGGTTAGGTGCATTATATGTTAGACTTATCATGAAATTAACCAAGAAGCAATAATAAAGCGGACATTCAAATAAGCAAGCAATAAAGAAATATTAGTCATTATGGACCTAGAAACTGAAATTGCGGTCGCGGCTCATGTATGGGCATATAAATAATATTACAGTATTAGTATTGATGATCGTCTTATATAAGATGTTGTCAGATAATACTACCTCTTATTGCAAGTATAAGGCAAGCATGGATATTAATATTAAAACTATATATATCAGCACTATGCCCAAAAAGATCCTAGTTCGTGCGTCCCCAATGATAAGATTAGATACGGGAAGATAGATGGAATCAATAGGCTCATTCTTATTCATCCTATGCTTGCCAAGTTCTCCCGTTATTATTGCTAGCTACGTAGGAAATGCGGGACTAAGCTCAAATTTGTATTACCATTCATAACTGAGGGCTTCTAATCGGAGAAAAATAGGAGTAAACGTTCTTATTTTAAGAGGCTAGTAGTCGAAGGACGTGAATTTTCCAAATGCAGCGACCGCATAAAAGTTGCGTGACTGCTGCCCTTTTGAACCTCTCCTTTTAAACGGGTATTTATTTTATATTCCACAAGAAAATGCCTAATATTTGCTATAATATTAAATCAGCTGCATATCAGTTCATTTTGCATGTAAAATCCTAGACCTTGTTATTGAAACTACTGCCAGTTTAGATGGCGAAACCAACGCTCATAGCTGAGTTGGATAAGTTAATTAAGGCTAATAAGGTCGCCCTATCCCAGTAGAGCTGCAGCGTCGGTAACACATTCACTTCAAAAGCAAAATATTTGATCTTTTTATACATTTCAAAAGAAACTTCCGCATCCCGCTTGTCGAAATTTAGAAGCGCGTTGTATACCAGTGGTTTTTGGGCTGATACGATCGAATGATCTCCAATATTCAAACAAAACAGAGCTCAGTTTGGGTTGTTGTCTATCTATATAGAATAATGTGCAAAATTTTCAGTTTTTGGTTTAACGTAATCCTGTAAATATACCCCAATACTAATACTCCAAGGTACTCGGCAAAGCAGTATTATAACGATCACCGGATGCAAAGATAAGCTAAATTCCTGCCGATATGCCGCTATCACACCGCCGCTAGACGCAATTATATATACAAGGAACTACACACTGGCAATAGGAAATTACGCCACCATGACTCTGCTGCTGGTGCATGCATAAAGTAATTAAATATCAAGCAAGTCTCTCACTTCCCCGGTAATTTTCTCTTGGTCAGAAGACTTCGTAAGATCAAGAAGAATTAATGTCTTTTTAAGAAGCACAAGAAGACCTTTGTGAAGTGCCATGGCCGTAACCTAGCTTTAGCTTAGCATACTCTTCCTTGATGAATGGCGTAATTCTTCTGTATTGAATAATTAATTTAAAGCAAAATTATTATTCATAGGGAAGCAAGCAGAAGCTGCAATAAGTTTTCCTGGATGTACGTCCAAAGAGCATGTCTCTTGAAGACAATTAATGCCTGTCACTGATGTTATCTACGTGAAGACTTGGCAACACTTCTTATTTGTCGTCAAATGCCCAAAGAAACAGTGCATTGCTGCTGCCCTCTCCGTAACAAGGCAATAGCGATGCTATACAGGTGACGGTATGGGCTCTTCTCGTGTGTCCGCGCCTCTCTCAGATTCATGTCATTTAGCTTGTCTTATGCTGCGGGTTGTGGGTTTCTGTGAGCAATCTAGGTTTTTTTCTGATAATCTCGACAGCATCTCCACTATAGCCACCATCAACAAGTTTTTACACTGTGTTGTTTATTTTATTACGAAAGCGCATTGTCGCATGCAAACTAGTCGTGTTTCTTAGGAAAAATTTAGAACATAACCGTAAAGGCGGGTACTCACGACAGCTCGAAACAGGAAACCTTGTCGGTGCTTGGAACAAAAATTTCAATGACCGTTACAACATTTCAAATGTCTCAGCTCAGCGATACAATATATATACATCTCTACTCAGTCAAACTCAGTTAAAATTTGAAATGATGAAAATGCTCGAGCCAATACAATTGGCACTCGCTGTATACACTCGTAGAGTAGTGAGGGTTGAAATTTTAAGCGTCTTTTTTTGTAGTGTAACACACTGTACGTTGTCGGAGGTGTTAACAGGATCGTAAAAGAACCTTTGATGTTTTCTGGTTTCGTGGGCAGTGGCAATGAGAAACCATAAGTTTTACTAGAAGCTACTGGTCAACTGGTCGAAGTTTGCTTAATATCGTAAGTGTAAACACTTCAAGCCAATATTATTTTCAACACGCTCGCTCTGGCATACGAGCTCGTATTCATGTTAGTGAAATACATTGAAAATGTGCCGCGTGACATGCAAACGCTATCAACGAATTACGCGGACTATCCCTTACAATCCACCAATATCTGAACTCTGAATTAAGATAACAGTACTGGACCTTTATGTTTCACTTGGATCACCACAAAGAAGCTGGTGAACAGCACACACACCTGGAAACTCTGCCCAGGTATTGTCTCTCTAATAGCGCAAGCCTGATATTTGCTCAAAAATACACTGATTGTCTCAAAGTCAGGAAATGCACATGGAGCCTAAAAAACAGGATTGAAGACTCCAACAACTCATTAATAAAAGCCATCCGTAATAGCCCTGGCCACAAACGGTCTAATATGTATATACGATGGCAGCGCATACTGTTGCCTGACGGAGGCCAAACAGTGGGGCGTAATGATGGCTATATGTAAGATTACTCAGGCATGTGCTGTGTGTAACCTAGAAATAAGAAACATTCTCCTGTGTACCATATATCATTCGAATTTTGTTAAGTCTATGAGTACTTAATAAATATTATTATTATTATTATTAAGACGCAAGATCAGCAAATTTCTAAAACAACGAAGGATAAAGCCTTGATTGTTCTCCATTCTATGAACAAAGTGTCAAATACTATACTATACGTAGAACATAGTTACAACTTTCTCTCAGCACACACACCTGGAAACTCTGCCCGGGTATTGTCTCTCTCTCTATGACGTCACTGCTTGTGACGTTGCAAACGAGTGTTGCTTCCATACTTCCCTATCCACACTACAGTCATTCCATTGTTTCAATTGTTCATGGATCACTGAGCCACTAACCGCCACTATAATAAGACTTGAAGTGCTTCAATATTACAGTTTTATTTATATACTACTTGTACAGCCATAAACTATGTATAGTAAAAGTATTATTATCACACCATCAACGGCAGTGTTGATGCTGTTCTGATGAAGTATGGAAGTATCTGGCATCTAGCCTTCTCTGGAAGATCCGCTGCCCTTAACATGTGTGACGTAATAGCAGCGACGTCCACGACAGCACGGCATTGTTGTGGCATTGACAACTTACTGAACGGAAGTTCTTGTCCGCAGAGCTGGTATCGGGATACGTGACTAGAATTAACTAGTAACACTGCTGACAATTTATACTTCCCATCTATGTATTTTTTAGCTGGTTGATTGCGTGTTAAAGGAATTGCAGGTGTTTAGTGGAATTCCTAGTCTTGATTTAATAAATGAACAATTTTTTCTTTAAACAGTGGTTTACGAAATGGAAACTTTTTTACATACTTCAGGTCAGCCACGTTTCGCATATGTGGGTGATTTTGTTAAAGGAGTGTTATTATGCTCTTGGCAAAAACTGATAAACGTAAATAATTTGGACGGCGGAGGGGTCATTAACTTAAATGCCAAAAAAGTTTTACTCACACGAAACATGATTCATGACGTTCATCTTCTACTAACTGTGGCAAAGTAATGATGTCACTGTAACAATTTTCCCACTTTCCTGTCAATGAAAGTATCCTATACGACTTCCTGGACAGCTATTTTTACGAGACTGGGTCACTGTGAGATTGAACGTTCTGCTACATCTATTCTCTTTCAAAAGTATAAATAAAGACGTATTATGTTACCAACAACCTTTAAACATTCACGGTTTTATCCTCAGCATGGTGAAGCTGTTAGAATTTTTGCTTCAAACTTGTATGCTATTACCAAATTTACCATTATAATCCTAGTTTTTACCACCGTACAACTACTATGGCACTTTCCCAGTACTGTAGTTTTTGAACTAACCCATGATATCTTCTTTCCACATGGATGTTGTATGAAAGTTTTTGTATTTCTTGAGATATCTATTATAATCGTGCGCTGATAGAAGAGATTTTTGTCGTTTTTAGTTTGTTAAGAGTACGTATGCCCAACATAAAATGGGCGTCGTCGAACGACTCACTTTCATCGAGATAAACTTATGAGGCCATCCTTACTTCATCCAAAAGTTCTTTGCTGGACGTTTAAGTCGCCACTTTGGATGGATTTCCAGTCGTTGATCACAAGCCGATTACACTGGGACTGCTAAAAACTAAGTAGGGTTGAGTTTGCAGCCGTCTTGAGCGTAATCGGTTTGCAGTTAACGCCTGGAATTGCATCCACAGTGAAGAAACCATTCACGAAAATTCGTTTCAACTGGGAAGTAATACCCTGCAAATCCGAGACTGCAGTTGGACTCATGCATATACTCAGCTTAGTTCTTTAAGAAGTTAATAAAGTCATAACCTTGTTGTTAATATATAGTCATTCAGTTTCAGTAACTGCTTTGTTTACGGCCCCCCATGCGTATAACCTGCGTAGCACCTAAAGCTCATACTATTCTTTTGTTTAGTCTTGCGTAGCCCTTGGTCTTACAATAAATTATGTAGTTCTTTAATTATACACATATAGAATCCTCCTTCTTCTTTGAAATATAAGATAATTGATAGATACATTAATATATACAATTTATGCTTATACATTATACATACCTAAGAATGAAATTAAAAATTAGAAGCACACTAGGTCACACAATAGTTATGAAGAAAATACATAGATTTAATGCAAGTATGTCAGCGAACCTCCACATAATCGCTGCCAGCCAAAATACCCCAGGATATCAGAGAAGTTGAACAATTGCTGCTCTAGTTCACAAGAGGCGACAAAAACTCGAAGCCCCATCCATCTCTTTTGTAGTCCCCCCGCACACTCACTCATGAATGAATGAACGCCGGGGAGAAGGCATGAGCAACGACGCAACTATGCGACGTCACCTTGCCGTAGCTGTGCCGGCGATGACTGGACTCCCAGGATGATTCCATTCTACAAAAAACACCGCTAATTCTAAGACAAATAGACCGTGATGGCGGCTACTCGTAACTGTTGACACGGTAAGCAAAAAGCATGGCTGATAGCTCGAATTTTTTTTTAGGATTTATGTTTACAGCCAGCTAACTCTATGATTAGCTTTTATATTTAATATTGGTTTAATGTAAATTGCTTAAGGGACCGTGCTGAAACTTTTTTGCTTTAATGTCTAGTTTCCGTTTACCTCCATGACACAGGGCACTCTTTATCACTGATCATGAGCTTCAAGAGAGCATGAGTGACCGGCAGGGTAGGACTTACGTATTTAGTGGAGCTTTTGGAACGCTTTAAGTTTTCTATTCGCTATACTCACTAAGAAAGAAACTGTTGCACGAGTCAAGTAGTTTAGGCAAAGATTTATACAATTTACGACCTAATAAACTACTTTTCCTCGCATAGGAAATATATTGTACAAAATGTCCTTTATGAAGTCTGCTAAACGTTAAGGTGAGTTCATACGACAGTCTTTTGATCTCCATTTGCACTCAACATCCGACTGTTTTATTGTGTTTTTCTAAACACAACTGCGTGTCAGACAAAAAATTCGAGACAAAAGTTGCGGAGTCATGTGGCTTAGCAAATATCACTAGCATTATTTCAGATATTTTTCAAATTTAGACCGAATTAGAACCCATAAGTAATCCACTTTTTGGCGTTTAAGTAGAGAGCAACGCATGTATGCGGACACTGAGCAGTACCCATGGGGGCCAAAATGCCCCGTCTCCGAGCGGTAAACTACCACTTACGTAAGCCCACGTCTTCTCTGCTCCTCAACTCTCTGTGTATCTGGCACAAAGTCAAGCAAGTAAGTATACAGCACATCTCGTGTACGCAGCAAGAGCCTTCAATGTAAAAATTACTACGTGCCATTCATGCAACAAGTACTCTCCTGCCCTGCTGATGTTATCGCTGCTAACTCATCTGTGACTCACAGAACCAGTCCACCGACTCAGAACCTGCCATTGTCGAGCATGTGACCAATATCGGGCAATTGAAAATTAGTGCCTTTTGTCGGTGTAGAGAAGATTAAGAGAAAAGAGTGTAGCTTGTGAGCTGCACCCTTCAATTATGATTACACGAAGATCCGTAGGGGAAAATTCTGTGCATAATTGCATGGGTTATGGAACTTTTTCAATATGGTTGAGCGGACATCATGGGGAGAAAAGCACGCGGAGATTCCGTGATGTTTATTTCAATTTTGTTTACGCGAAAAGAAGATTGATAGAGTGATAGGGGGAAGAATGAGTAATTTGCATGAGTTGAATGAGGAGTATTTCATTGTTGTGGGTTGCGTGGAGAAATAATGAGAGAAAAGTGCGAGCAATTTGATTGTTGGTTACGTACACTATTCTGCAGATTAAATGTCAGCTTCAAATATGGTTATGTAAAAAAAGAATCGTTTAAAAAGATACTGCAGATTTTTTCGTTCCATTTAGTTTTACAACCTTTTGCCGCTGCTCTGTAATTTAATGGTTCCGAGTTCCGAAATGGTTTTGTTTTTGTGCAGGCGCTCTCGTCTTGAAGTATTTACTGAGTTTTTCCCCACGTCATTACCTTTATTAAGTACAATTTTACAATTTCCAGCAGGTAACGTAAAATAATCAAGCACATAATTTCATGCATTTTCCTTGGAAAGTTTACTTTCCAGGTGCTTTGAATACATTTATTTTTGTGTAAATAATAGCTCTCACCAATTTTGCCTGGTACTAAGTAATCAAAGCAGTATATCAGCATGGAAAATTATTAAAATTACCATATCAGGAGGCCTAACAAATAGTTAATTTCAGTCAGTGCAGATAGTTATGGAATTTCAATACCTTATAGTCCCCAAACACCTTCAGGAAAAGAATGCTATAAATACTCTCACAGTCAAAGCACATAGTCAAACAAGCTTTAGTTTTCTATGGTTTTAGCAATCTTAGGTAAACATTTGACCAACGTATCTTCTGATTTCCTTCAGCCAATTTTGCGTCCAATATTTTTTATTATCGGAGGGATTTCACGACCCAACTGTGGATCGGTTCATCGATGTTTAGCTCTACGCTCTAGCGTCGGGCTGCAATCCCGCAACCTAAGGCTCAGAGCAATTTGCGAATGATTATTATTATTATATATTATATTTTATTAGAGTTATGTCGCCAGGATACCTTCGTAAGTACTTTCTGTGGCAGAATAATAAAGTACTCTCGGTAGGTTTAATAATCTTTTCCTACCTACGGTAGCTTCATGTAAACACCAGCAAAAGCTTCCATTCCTCTTCACGGATTCTTTGCCTCACAATTTTATCACGGGAAAAAATAGTCCGTCGTGAAGCATTAATGCCTGGAGCCGTTGGGGTTAAGTAGCCCACGATGCATAACAGAAGTAGCGGCGTAAGATACCCTTATTACGTACCCGATCACCTGCCGCAATACTGTACGGCAACAGCGTAGGAATATGCAGAGCCGTGCTGCAGCTGCTGCTGCTGCACCAGAGGATGTTGCTCTGACCGTCACAATTGGTGGTGACGCATGCTGCCTTCTGCGAACCTTGAGCTGAGTGATCAGGATGTGCTGCTGCTCTGCTGCTGAGTGTGCGTGCGAGAGTGCTGCTGTTCTAGTCTCCATTGAGAAACTGTTATTTACGTGCAGCTGGAGTTCCGTTGGAATCGTAGCCTAAGCTGTTCCCACTCACTTTCACTTCTCCTCATAAAATACTAAGTTACGGGTAGTAAGATTGGTCAGAAGAGTACGTTTCGTCGTTGTTCCGCTCAGTTGCACTTCCCTTCATAGAATGGAAACTTATTTGAAATAAGAGTAGTATCGTTATGATCATAGCTTATGTTGTTTTCACTCAGTTACACCTGTCGTCGTTGACAAAAATAACGTGCGTGTTGACAAGCCTCACGTACGTTGTTCTCACTCCGTTACCCTTTTCCTCATTAATTAAAATAAACTACTAGTGTGTAGTTGTTTCTTTAGGATCATAACGTGAGTTAACTACTCTTATTCATTCCGATGATTATCATCTGCAACAACATTTCATCGAGGGGTTTTAAGTTTTAATTCTTAAATAGCTTTGTTATGTCGAAGAGATGCTATACCCTTGTACGCTCAACTTAATTAATGAGTGGACTTTCCCCTCCTGTATCAATGTTACCGACTTTCCCTGTATACGGGAAAGATGTGTGAGTTGAACGTTCAATCATAAGTTGAGCCCGTGATTGTAGAGTGTAATGACCTTACGATGTCCTGATCCAGGTGTGCACAGCCCTCGGTGACGAAGCGAAAGTGAGGCTGCATAGGCGACAATGAGGGGTGTTATACTTGAGAGTCACCCCCCCCCCCCTCGCGCGAGCAATGTTTGTTCAGATGGAGTGGGGCGCCCCAGCGCCTGCCATATTGTTGTCGCATTATGTTGTGCTTTATTGCAGCGCATGTAGTTTTGTAAACATTCTAGTTTTGTTTGTTTGTGGAATTTCTCAGTTTCCCAGTCTTCAAAGCAACATTTGTCTGCTGTTAGAACAACGCTAACGATCCGATGATCAGCGAATGTTATCCTATAGTCAAATAAATTTTTTCGTACGAGAAAAAGGGCGCTTTACTTTTGATTTTAGTGAGTAAAGTAATGGGACTCCTCTGGCCGAGACAATCGTGTCAATAATTCCAAAATGTTGGTTAGCAGACCTATTTGTGTCAGAGCGCGTGGTTTCTCTGCAATGGTTCTTTCTCCCACTGTAGTCCTGTACAATGTACATAATAGTCCTCCTATACTTTCTTATTGTACTGATATTTCTGAGAGTACTTGCAGCGAGGCAACACAGGTTAGTCGTTATATTTATATCTTTTTTTCTTATGTGCCTTTGAGACACACGGCGGCCACAGCACGGGCCTGCGCTGAGTTAAAACCATCAGGTCCAAGGAGGTTTGATAGAATTCAATTAAACCTCCATGGCCAGGTCAATGCAATGACCGTGTGCGTGCTGCCGTTTGTTGTTATTTGTAGATAGGGAAAAGTGTAGGGAAAAGTGTTATGATGACTCATGCAGGTAATTTATATCGCTTCAGGGATGTGATACTGGCGTGATTCTAATTCTGTTTGGTTCAAAGAAATATAGAATGGTAGAACGTTTACTTTACAGGCATGTGGTGTAATGACTTGTACAGGTATATTGCTTCACAGAATGGTATAGAATGTTGGTTTAGAAGAATGTGTTATGATTCCTCATTGTGGTATATTGCTCAAAGGATATGATAATGCCGTGCTTCTAGTCCTTTTTCAGGAATGGTGAGCTGTGGCAGCATCGACCGGAACTTGGAATAGGAGTTCAACCCCAAAATTCCCGTGCGACCATTTGGAAGGAAGTTGCCGCAATTCTTGTTTAAACCATGTAGCATAAAATTAAGTTTTATTTCTCATAATAATAAATAGCATTGCTAATACCATCCATCACAGTGAACGGGATACAATACTGAGTTTAGGATCAGGGTCTGTTTCTTCACACGCTATGGCCCAAACTCGTTAGTTTAGTAGCTGTTTTATATTCCAGTCTATACTGGCATGGAAATCATAGCTATTATCCGTGCTCGGCTGTGTCAGCCAAAAATGTTGTTGAATGATTCATATTCGTAGCGCATTGGGCGACCTCAAGTTGGTTAATGATCCACTTAGGTTTCTATTTTTCGTCCATGGGCGTGCCCAAAGATATAGCTTTATTTGTGAAAATAATGGTAACTAGAGCGCCCTGAGAGCGCATACCTCCGCCAAGCAAAGCAACGGTAACGGAAAATTCAAATTGGCTCTGAAACAATGATTTTTTTTGTCTCAACACCAAAATCTAATCATTTGTGCCTTTCGATAGTATTAACAGTTTCTGCAAGTTTTTTGAAGACCCGTCCAAGTTTTTGAGTCATGCTACTTACAAACATCATGACAAACATAAGTCAAACACACAAACGGACCAACCAAAATTTAATCATCTATAACTTTTACCGTAAACTAACAACTCGTGAAAAAATTCATGAAGATTCTTCCAGAACTTTTTAAGTTATTGTGCTAACAAGTATAAAAACAAACAGAGAGAAGAAACGAATAAACAGATGAGAACAGAAATTTTATCATTTACTCCTCATAATAAACCTGAGAATCGTATTTTTTCACCTCAATTTTGTCTCCTAAGACTGTGAAACAACCACGTGCTAAAAAATTCAACTACAAGCAATAGCGTTGAATACACGAATCAACTATCAACAAAAAATTCAGCACTTGTACTCTCTCTGCAGTTTAACTATTCCTCCGTTTGTCATCATGTAACTTATCAGCTTTTCGGCTTTTGAAATTTTTTCCTTCAATCACGACTGGGTTTGTTCATGTTCAACTAACTGCTTTTCCAATTTCTCTATAGTTCTTCTTCCTTTGCAAATATAATATTCAAGAGAAGATCTCCTTGCTGTCGCGCTTCTTCCTTACTTTCAGTCAAATCGTATTTCTCGCTATAAAGATCGTCAGTTCGTTTATTCGTATGAGCCACTTGACGTTCCAGTTCGGAGAAGAATTGAGAAGCCTGCTATCGCTTTTCTTTCATCTCGAGAAGGGAGGCGGCTATCTCCTGCTCATCGTGCTCTTAAACGAAAATTTAAAGTCTCTTTTTAAATTCTTCCAGATACTATTGTGTTTCCTGTACGTCTTTGTTTAGCGTCTCCACCTCGGATTCTTGATGATAAGTGAGTTTCTCTATTGCTTGGCATTCTTCTATGCATGCTTTATTTTTCTTCTTAGATTGTGTCAGTTTTCTTTTCAGTTCTGAAGCTATGTGTTTCAATTATTTCTTCTCCTGCACAGAGCATGCGAGCTCTTGTTCCTTATCTTAGAGTTATTTATCATTTTCTTATTTGCATTTACTCATATAGTGTTGCAGCTCTTCAATTGTTACTTTTTCCTCTTCGAGTTTCTCTTTCAAATGACGTCCAAGTTGGCAGAACTTATTCACGTTGCTTTTGTAGTCCAAATAATTTCCATACGCTTTTTTGTTTGATTTTTCAATTACCTGAATATCATGGCTGAACTACGTTAACAGGTTAACTCATCGCTTGACCATTTTGAGACGGTTCTGCACGTCTCCCTGTGTGACGTCACGTGGGGAGAACCCTCGTGAACATCGTCAGCGTTGCTAGAGTATCGATATCATTTCTAATTTATTTTTTACGATTTTTTCGTTATATTGGGAAGTCGTTTGATGTTTGGCTGTTCTGAACATGTTGATAACAATTTATTAAAGCTTCATCGTGTTCTTAAAGAGCTACTGGTGTTGCAAAAAAAAGAGCGTTTGGACTAGCAAATGAGCCAACTTACGCTCCGCTGTGGCAGGCCGCATGTGCTTTAACTATTTTCCGACTCGGCAATATGATTACCGCCTATCTCTCATCAGTACAATGCTTAAAGTAGGAAAATGTGCATCTGTGAGTTGTTGATGCCGGATATGGTGCGAGACTTTTTCGTTTTAGCTGATAAAATGACTTTGGAAACAAGGCCTCAGGGTGTAGCACTAAAGGCTTCTTGATTGTCAACATTCTACTATTTCTCTTTTTAATGGTTCAAAAAGCACTCATAATAATTATGAGTGATACAATTTTCCTTTCAGGCTTACCCAAGTAACACCAGTCAATACTCATTTCATTCAGGAATTTC
>LQNS02277997.1:7645398-7655493 GCA_001587735.2 Parhyale hawaiensis | reverse complement strand
CACAAAGTCCACCAAGCCCACAAAGTCCACCAAGCCCACAAAGTCCACCAAGCCCACAAAGTCCACCAAGCCCACAAAGTCCACCAAGCCCACAAAGTTCACCAAGTCCACAAAGTCCACCAAGCCCACAAAGGCCACCAAGTCCACAAAGTCCACGAACTTCACCAAAGAAAATTCAGATTTCAAAAGGCGAAAAAAAAGTTGGGTACCTTGCAATCTTTTTCTTCAGTATTAGATAGGGGAAAAATAAGGCTTCGGACAGACGGACGGACGGACTGACAGACAGACAGCTCTCTTAATATAGTATAGATTTAGTTTTACTTTGACAAAATCACGTACTTCCGATTCCAAGCCAATTAGTGTTTAGTTTCCCGAAGAAAATTTTTTGAAATCGATTGCGAGAAGTTGGGTCCTTTACTACGCGTCACCAAAGGCTGCAGAAATATTTCCAGAGCCACCGGATGCACGTGTAAGAAAATTAAACTCACGCAACAGATAGGTGCGGATTACACATTTTTATTTTACCATTTTGGGAATAGAATATAAGAAGGTACAAACTTTACTTAGCATGTTACGCGTTGGTAAGTGAATAGTAAATAAAGCACCTGTCAAATACAAATTTTTTCCTAGGTGTACGTCCCTGCCATTAAACAAGATCGCGGAAATTGAGATTAGTACACTACAACCGAACCTTTTTGGGTACCTGATATACTCTTTCTGTATATACAAATAGGTTCATGTGCTCTGAATGTTGTGCCTCCTGTGAGTTTCTTGATTATATCCTCCAGTAGCTGGGAATGAACTAAGCGAACACAAGTGGGCTCTAGTAATCTATCTCAGTATTCGTTGACTCTCAATCTTCGGCTGCATGGGGGCGCCAGGTGGAATTACACACGAGTTCTGATATGTCTATACTTGAGTAAAAGCTCTGTTGGGTGGCGATCTATCGTCAGAATAGTACGTAGATTACAGTGACTGCCTAAAACGACTGCTAGACTAGAATGAACCGTCTTGCCATCTCAGCTAGCACTTTTATTGACTCTCGGCGGAAGTCAGGGGGCTGTGCTTGCAGCACGCAACATGTGTTGGCGGTACAATGTTAATGATTCGTGTTCAATGATGCAAAACCATGCTAAGATGACTTCTCAATGTTTCAACCTAAAAAGAGAGACGAAAATGATCGTTTACGAAACAACGGGCAGAAACTCAAGCACAATTTAAAGTACAAAGAACCACTCTCAGTTAGTACTTTACCGTATTTTATAGTGAACATTTGAAATAGACTTCCCTCCGAAGTTGTTGGTGAAGAGTCAATCAATGCATTTAAAGATCGTCTCGACAAAAATTGGGAGCAACATCCTCCACAGTTGCGAACTCCTCCTGGGGAGTAAGAAACTTTCTAAGAGCCAACACAGAAATCCACAGTTCATGTCACGACTTACTTAATGTCTTCAAGCTCTCCGGATCTGTAGCACTTAATTGTCCTTGCGTGATCTTTTCCTTGCCTGACCCTTTTATGCTTTCTTCTTCTTTTCTCCCCCAAATTCTCCATGACTCTTTACTAATGGCGATTGCTCATAGATGGCCGAAGTGTAAGTCCCGGCAGCTCTCTGGTAATGAACCTGTTGGTCCGTCTACTGCCAGCTATCTATTCTATTCTATAACGTTTAATTGCACTTGTGGTGTGATGTCTTGTGCTATTTTGTTATATCAATAGACAAAAAGTGTTTCAAGGGACCTAAATATATAACCTCCTTGAGCAGACATTGGCCTAACAAAAATAAAATACAACGTTGTTTCCCGTAATTATAGCAATAGCAGTTACGGGGTACACTGGCCGTTATAGGGTTAAGACGTGTGGTGCAAAACTTAGTGTATTTTCATTTATACCAGTACACTGGGTTACAAGTGAAATTTTGAAAATACAGTAGCATTATGTGTCCGATTCACTTATAAGCTCTGCCTGCTGCTGCTGCTTAAGTTAATGATATGTTTATAATTTATAATCGGGCACAAAAAAGTGAAAATATTGATTATGGAATTAACAGCGATAAAACATGTTTTGCGGGCATATGCTTTTACTTAGTCAGTCTATCTATCTATCTATATTAAACTAAAACTCTGTCAACCTTGCTTGTTTATTGACTTGCTTAATTGTGTCTTGTTTGACACAGCTTCTTCGCTTTTAGACGGGAAGAAATTCAATGGACTAGGCTCGGGCCTCTAAATAAAAGCTCCTTGACTAGGGCACAGCCGCATTCTTTCCATGAATTAGCTCTTAAATTCGATTGTATCTTTGATACGGAAGTTAAACGGAGCTGGGCCTCAAGAACAGGCATGATCAATTCAGCGGTTCCATGGGCAATACAACTGAAATACGTAACATAATAATTTGACTTGTGCTTACAATCAAGGGTGTTGAATATTCGTTAAAGAAGCAAAGAACCTCTTGATAATGAACTGAACGGGCCGCTTAATTCTTGACGGGCAGGAGAAGACGGCCGAATAGCGGGTAGTCTATGCCCCGCTAAATAACACATGCTTTTTTTGCGAAGGCGAAGACGATCGCAATGACGACCCAACGGGTCACGGGCCGTCTAGTAAAAACTAAAGTTGGCAACACCATCAAACTGGCTAACAGTGTTGCAAGCGAAAGTGTTCAAAGAACGAAACAACGCGCAGCCCCAGGGAATTAGAACTAGATTGTAGTATTTTTAGGACACCACCAGTAGTAAAAAGTTATCAAAGATTAAAGTCGTTGACACAGCGAAATACCAGTATCCGTGATGACTGCACAGTGTAAAATTATCACTAACATCAGAATGCATTACGACCTCTTGTTCCCATGTCCTAACATAGTAAAGTAAAGTAAGAGTACCCATGACGGCAATCCCTTATGTTCGTACATTGCCCTGACCTTCAGCCAGTATTCGTAGAATAATCTTAGACAGAAAATTTCACGAGTCATACCGGAATCGTAAGCCGCCTATCTACCTAAGCAAGCGCGTAGCAGTCACAACAGTGAATGTAAATATTGTGGCTGAGTTCGTAGGAATATTAGTCATCCGGAGGTTGGCTGTATGTACACAATCTCGTATCGCTTCCGATGGTCGTCTGAGGAGCTCCGCCTTTGCTGACTTCGGAAGTGTGCTTTCTACCTAGAGAATGCGTTTACTGTGTATCATTCAACATCACAAGTAAATATTGACCTGATGATGATCGAAAAACTGTTGTTCCTTGTGGGAAGAGTACTACTTGATACGTCCTCAATAAAGATTGTTGGAAGTTAAGTATTGAATATTCGCAGAAACATATCTAGAGCTAGGACATTGGAGTATTTATACGTAAAATGCTACAAACGCTCTTAATGCTCCATGATGCTCTAAACGCTATAAAGGCTCCAAAGTGCTCCTTAGTGCTCCATTTAACTTGAACTGTTCACAAAGTTGGAGCAATCTCAAATAACTGGAGCATTCTTAGCAGTTGGTCAACCGTATTTTCATGTGTACTGAATATCAACGAGTTTGATACAAGCATAAATAAACAACAACAGCAATATTCAATACGCATTGGCAAGACTGCTATCAGTTTGAATGTGGAAAAATGGTGGGGTGGGTCATTTTCTTTTGAGTTCCCCCATACTACGACGCACTGACGAACAAAATAGCATAATTGGTAGATGAATGAGACAGGCATGATCACTCAAACCGTTGTAATTTTTTAACTGTGGTTTCTGTAATTTTACAATTTAATATGTTTTTTCTAAACTGTTTGTGACCGCATTTAGGGTAAGTATAGTTACCCTAGGCACAATAGCAGTACATGAGGGTGCAATATTTGTTCGGTGCATTCATTGCCTCGTAGTTATAGGTACAGTTTTTTTAACTGTTGACATTGTACTGGACTAAAGTCAAATGTTGTTCTTCTTTAACTTTAAAAATTTTTTATAATTTTTTCAACCTTTTCACTTCTCATTTTTACCTGCAAAATATTTTCACAAGCAAAACTTCATTAAAATTCTTACTCCGATAGTTGTGTAAATTATAATTTGGTGCACGAATCGCTCCGATAACTATCCCCAAACGCTCCCCTATAGGTGCTCCTGATGCTCTTTTCTATCGCTACTAGTGCACACTTACAGCGCTACAAGTGCTCCATTTAACCGCTACTACGGCTCTTTTTTAACAGCTCCAATGTCTTAGCTCTACATATGACTAGTGGTCAAAACGACACCACTCATCATCGTTTCGAACAACTAAGGAGTTAAATTTGTGTTTTTTAAATTTTCCAGATCTCGTGTAAGAATCATATCCACAAAGACTGGTTTGGTTGCATTGACCAAAATTTAATTGAGATAACTAAACTATTGGTTTAGCTATCAGTTGAATAAATTCTTACTTGGTATTGCCAAATGATTTGGTTAATTAATTTGGTTATATTACCATATTTCATGGTAAATTTACTAAAAAGTTTGGTACTTGGCTAGATTTAGTTACTCTTACTAATTACAAAATTGCATTTGGTAACTAATACCAATATAGAGTCATGATTACTAAATACATCAAGTAATTGTGAACAAAAATAAATGTACCACTAACTACTTTGTTCGATTTTGACAACAACCAAAATATTTGGCTATTCGAAAAGAAATGTCAACTATAAAGTTTAGTTAATGTTACCTCACGGGTCTCTGTGAGTACTCTTTTACTTTACTTCTTTTAATTAATTATACTAAAGTGAACTGGCCTCAGAATTACCTGAACTTCAGTCTACGGTAGCAGTAAGGGTCGAACATAACTTTGAGTAATACGAGGAAATGCCTCCCGGCTGCATTATGCCGGATCCACGCTATCATTCTTAGTCACAACTTTATGAGAGAATGTGCAACTCGCACGTCGTTCCTGCTGCCGTATCTGTGCTACCAACTTTAAATATCTATTGGGACGAAGTGCGAACTACACATCGTCAGTACGAACGCCCGTGAGGCGTATTGTCCAGTATAGTGTCAAACCCTAGGTACGGTGACGTCACAAGAGGAAGCCAACCCCTACTGAATGCTTGGCCGCCCGAAGCTGTATTGCCATTTCAGCGTCTGAGGCGGTTACAAATTTTGTTTGGGTTAGAGACATCCTGCTGGGCTAACAGACCCCGCTCGGGTCTCTGTCGCTAACCTGTTTATTTTTTATTAAAACAGCAGAGACCTTCCTAAGTTACCAAATGCGGTGTCATAAGCTGGAAGGGTTGAATTCAATTGAAACGCGGAATCTTTGTTTTATTTTGTAATATAACAGTGCACAAATATAAGGAAACAGAAGTTAAATCTCCGCAAAGACCACAAAACAGTTGCCGCAGAGGCTAATTTGGTAGACATCCTTTCATTTTTACAAGCACACTACAAAATAGTCAAACAATGAATTCAGTACGCATTAATTATGACGAAAGACTGGTGAACCAGCAAAAATTGGATGTAGCTATGGCTTCAAATTTTTTCGGGGTCTTGAAATGCTGTTATCCTGGTGGATAAGCAAGAACTAGAACGCCACTTTTCAGAATAACTATGGAGTTTCTAGAATGATAACGTTACACATGAGATAAAAGTCTATCAAATAACTATGGGGTTTTCGGGAAACTGATGTCCTACGATTCTCAAAATGACATATTTTGTTTCTCAAAGTGTAGTAGGGAAACTGCTTTGAAGGGAGTACTATAGTGAGCGAAGATTATAGAATTTCAAGTGACCGAAAACATTCGAAGCTAGTTCAAGCTACAGTTACTGCCATTTTGGTCGAGGGTTTTCAATTTGACTGCTAAAAACTGTGGAGGCGAATTCGCAAGCATTTTCGACATAAGTAGAATCACACTATTTGATTTTTAATGGCTAGTACCAATATACAAATGCGCGGGGGCACTTACTGGACCAGGAATGGGAAAATAAGGGGAGCGCGGGTTTTTGAACATTCATTCGGCGCCATAGCTCTTAATGACCCGTGGTCGACTGCAGCTGTACTTACTCCTCTGGGGTTTGTTGGCCTATAGCTGCCGCACGTACCAGTGCGTGTGGGTTTCCCAGAGGAGGGTACAGTTAAAATTGACTTTACCTTTAATAGATGCATCTTTGTTAAAGGGATGGTTTCTTAATTTTTTTAATCCACCGGATTCATATGTATGGAGGATCGATATATGAAGATACTTTGCGGTAAGAGTTCAAATTAAACATTTCACATGATAGAAACAAATATGTGAATATCAAGTTAAATTAAAACCTTGGACGTTCTCGAAGTAGCGACACTAATCTGATGGCCGTTTCTATAGCTGCAAGCAGGCAATCTTTAGTACGTTCGCGTAAGCTTTGTTTTAACATTCCTTCACTAATTGATTAAAATCTCAATAGCCAATTTCTAAAATGTGGATTTAATAAAGCATATCACCCCTGTAATCATTTACCGTAACCTACCAAACAATAAAGGTAAAGAGTAAAGACAGGAATGGTATAGAAAAAGACTGGAATAGCAGTAGTGCCGGGTGAGGCAAAAACACCTGCCTTCTTTTTGAAGTAGCCTACAATTGTAAATACATTGTTGAAATAATTGTAAATGGTGTCCGATATCCTTCTCTCAGGTCGATCGTTGAAACGTTGGCGAAGGAAGCAAATGTGAGTTCATCTAAGAGTTGGCCTGTGAAAGAGAAATTTCAGAACTCTTATTATTCTTCCAAAATCAGCGCGTCATGCCATTTAGGACTTCGATATATACGTTGAACATCACTTCTTGAATTAAAACCTTGTTTATAACCACTACGAAGTGTACGATGAGTACGGCAAAGTTAATTACTCCAAAGACGGTTCAGTCACACTTCGAACGGTTCTATTCTTGCAAAAATTTCATCCAAATCTGAACAACAAATAGGTTAATAAAGAGTCATCTTTTCATTGAAGAGAATGTGTCGTAGCAAAAACTGCCCCTGATTTTTACACACAAAACACTTTTGACGAATTCAAAACTTGAGTGATACAAATTAAATAAAGAACCGTTAACTTGTACACAATTTCATTCATGCATGATTTAATTCATTTTATTTATGGGAAAGCAAGATGATGCAAGTATTAGCATTGGCATATATTCTTGGGATAGTATAATCAAACTATAGAGCACTCTGAAAGCGCATACCTTCACCAAGCAAATCAACGGTAACGAAAAATTCAATTTGACTCTAAAACAATGATTTTCTTTGTATAAACACCAAAATCTAATCATTTGTGCCTATTGATAGTGATAACAGCTGATGCAATTTTCTTGGAGATCCGTTCTTGACTTCATGAGTTATGCTACTAACAAATATTAGGACATGAGTCAACTGTACAAACGAACCAACCGATCTTTGCCAAAATTTAATCATTTATGTCTTTTAGCATTACTAACAAGTCCCGTAAATATCATAAAGAACCATCCAAAACTTTTTGAGTTATTGTGCTAACAAGCCTAAAATAAAATTACAGCAGAAATTTAGGTTGATGAATAGCATATGTATATATATATACTAGTTTTCCCTCATTACTGGGACAAATGTGTATAACATGCCCTCCCTAATCTGGAGGGAGGACATTCACCTCTAATGCCCCCATCTAGATTCACCATTGGCATAACTTCGCGTGGTATAACTGAGTGGCACGGCATGAGTCCTCTCGAACAGGCATAGCAAGGACACAATAATTCGAACCTCACACTGTTGCCAATACAGTTTTGGCTTTTGCTTTGCTACAGCAACCTCATCAAAATAATCTTATACGCAGAGAAAGTGACGGTAATCTGAAATTTAGATTAGATTACATTAGACTAGATAGGCGGCAGTAGAAGAACCAACAGATAATTTTCTATATATCTGCAAGATTGCGAACATTTTGATTATCAAAACATTCGAGTCATTCATTATTTCTGGCAGGTGTAGCAAATTCTTCGGTAAAATATTGATAAGAAAACACAAACTACTCACTTCTTAATCGCAAATCCTGGTAAACTCGCTGCAGATGAATGTCTTTTGTCCCGTGTTTTCACTCCGTCGCGTTTGAATGCTTCGTTATGCCCTTGCAAACACGACTGTGCAGGAAGCAAAGAATGCAACGGGAGGACTCAATAGGACTGAAATATAACATAGCTGTGACCGCATGCAGCAAATTTACATCACATCGACAAGTCGAAGTGTTTAAGGTGTGGGACCCCAGACCTTCGTATTTGGTTTTCTTGAACATATCATCGTATTTTTTCGAATTATTTCATTCAATCTCCCGCTCATGACTGGCCAGCTACTTGAGCTGCAAAATATCGAAAAATGTTGTCGCCAAGTACCGAAAGTTCGGGCAATGGCTAACTGTTACTGTGGTTTCTCTCGCGTACAGAATTGGTTATAATGATGCTTATATATGCTGCTAAGGAATAGATATATTCTGTGAAGAGTGGTATGAAGTGAATATGAAGTGTATATAAGGCTTCAATCAAGAAAAAAAAGTTAAATTGAGTCGCCGAAAGGGAACAAATTCGGCGCTAGTGTTGTGAAAGTTTCCACAAACATGCACTGTAATTTTCTATAGATAATTGCTAAATTAGTATATATTATCTTCATTTATTTATACGCTAGAGATGAATTTCGCAATTTAAGACGATTTTTCTTGTGAAATTAGTTAAAATACTCCTAGGCTGCTCAGCCATAGACTCGTCGATGATGACGTCACTCTTTGGTGCTAATTTCTCTTGAGTCCTCCCGTTACGCTCTTTGCTTCCTGCGACTGTGTGTCTGCCAAAAGTTTCGATAAAATGTTTACCGTCGTATTCTCTGGCTTGGCCAGTGTCACTTGTGCAATGTCTTGTGTCTTTTCAAATCTTTAGCGAATGTCGTCTCGGAAAGCAGTGTTCGTTTTTCTTGTTTACCCTGACACAGCAACGCGTTCGAACAGAGTGAAGTGAAAACACAGGACAAAAGACTATCGTCTGCAGCGGGCCATAAGCATTCATCGATATTGCTCTAATATACAGTATATAGGACATGCGGCTGGCACCAAACCGCGAAGCCCACGCAGGAGAAACGTACGGGAATTACAATAACTTTGGAGTCAACTGCTCCGGCCTTCTGCTGCACACACGGAGAGCTAAATAATACAGGGTTAATTTAATCTTGAGCACTCGTGACCTTGAGAACCTATGGAAATTTCAACCTACCTCCGGCCCAGAGGCAGAGGCGGGGCAGCCAAACCACCAATAGCCTGCAGGTCGAGGGAAGGGAGGATCGGCCGTGTCTACGCTGAAGTTACGATCGTTGAAGCGCCAATAGAGGCCGTCCTGTAAGGAAGTAAGTTTGTAACGTTAATCTGAGCTTTCTCAGGGAAAAAGTTGGATGAGATATGCACAGTTGAAAAAAGTTAGGAATCCAAGAATGAGGGAAAAGCTACCTGAAAAAGTAGGAAAAGGAAGAAGTTGTGGTCATGTAAGCAACATGACTGGCAGTTTAGCTGAGGATAATTATGATAATCTATGAGGTCCGCTTGTGGGCTCGACGTCTCATAACTTGGGTGGCTTCACAAAACCAAACCCGGTAAAATCCTGTGGGCTGATTCATATCTTCTGAACATAAAATTATAGTTTCATTTAGTAAGTATTATACGTCTTGTGTCATGAATCGTTTACTGATTATGTATCACCGGCGAACGAAGTGGGAAAAGTGATTATGTTTCCGTTGAAAATTTAAATACATTTATTTGTACATAATATTTGTATATTTGTCTGTCCGCCCAATAAGTGGTCAAAGGAGTTGAGCAATGTTCATAAATTTTTGTAGAGAGTTTACTGGGTTGACGTAGATGTGACCCATGCCAAGATACTAGACCTAGCTGGCCATAAAAAATGACTTATTATTATTATTATTAAATCACACCAGACTGGCGACGCAGGAACGGAGAAACTCCATGAGGTTAACAAACCCCCACGCAACCAGCCCAGCGGGTGGAGAAGAAAAAGAATAGAAAAAAAAAAAGAAGATCCGAAATCACAGAATAGCTCTGTGTACAGATCGTTTAAAGCCGCCAATACCAGCACCAGCAAAGACAGA
>LQNS02277997.1:7620858-7635727 GCA_001587735.2 Parhyale hawaiensis | reverse complement strand
GTGCATGACTTCTTGTCTTCCCTACCTTCATTCTCATACCTTCCGCCACACGCCCGACCCCCTCCGGAGCCGCCCCCTACGTAACTACAACAACAACAACATGGAAATTGTAACAAAACAATTGCTCGTACTTTCCGCTCTTATTGTATTCTAAACTTTTTGCTCCAATGTACTTTTTTGCGGCGAATGTGCTGCTAGGAGAGCATCCGCTGCTACAGAGCGATGTCTGAGACAATACCATGACATCTTGAAAGCAAAATATTATGCTGCTGGGACTGAAAAATTGACCGGGTATTGTATAGCAATTGCATTAAACAAAGCATAAAATGTTGGGCTACTGATCAGTATATATCCACGGGCCCCGAAACAATAAGAAAAAATCGGATATATTGCAAACCAAATGAAGCATTATTCAACACCGGGAAACCCAAACGCTGCCAAGGAAATTAAATCAGAAGGCCATTAACAGCTGACTTAAACACCCGCAGACCAGTAAATAATAGATAAAAACTAGTAACACTTATAAAACACAACGGTCCTACTAATGCCTCTTGCAGGAAGCATCCTTCATCAAGGAACAAGTGATCCATATTTCTCAAAAATAATCATTCTAATCAAGTAGCTACATATAATAATGTATGGCCACATGTCGTACTGATAACGAAAATACCGAGGCTGCATTCAGCTTGGATTCTTTATTTATTTACCTGTATGGCGGTGACGTCATCTGGATCGAGCTCGAAGTAACGTTGGTAGCCGCGGTGGAAGGGCGCCATGATAGCTGATCTTACGTCAGAGTGGGACAGGCCCAACGAATGACCGAACTGGTGCGCTGCCTCTTGGAACAAATTGATCCCTGCGAGTTCAGAACATAAAGCATATCTTTCTCAAATACTTGTTCGAGTTTTCCTTCGCACATTATTCGCTCTAATGCTGGTGTATCATTATTATAATTATTAGATACAGTGCTTACCACCTTAGACGTAACACGGTGATTCAGTAACCCAAGAAGACGACAATAAACATTAGTAGAAAGTCTTGTTGTGAAAGGAAGCGTTATATACGTAGAAACAGTGAACCAAGAAAGTCAAGCAGCAAAGAACATAATAGTAAAACTAATCCATTCAAGAGCCTAAGACCATCACCCGCGGTGTGGAGGCAAATTTCAAAGCCGTTATTTTTAATGGCTGGCTAATTAAGAGTTTTGACATTTGTCACACCTACATAGGTCAACCCATCTGACTCCGTGCAAAAAAATTATGAACATTGCTCAACTCCTATCTCTTTTTGGGTGGATAGAATACAAATTCAACGCCGTCATTTTTTCAACATTCAGCCTACTTTGGAGTTTTTAATTTTTTACATCTAGGTCACCCCACTTTACTTAATAAAAAATTATATGAATATTGCTCAACTCCTTCTCCCTCTATTATGGTGGACAAACAGATATAACGATACAGCTAAATCTCAACGACAACGTCATCATCGCTCTTCGCTTCGCTCGCGGGTAATGAAAATGGTGATGTAACGAGCGGAAAGGAATTATGTCACTAATGGTAACGTTTGCTCTGTGCCTGCGAGAAATTCATTGCAGGTAAACAGTGTCCAGTGAAACAATCTGTTCTACAAATAGCAAGGCGTGGGTGGCGACAATGGACCAATAATTTTTTGTTTTTTTTTTCTTGAGAATGCGCAGAGAAACATGTGAAGTATGAGACAAAACTTAACGTTCAGACTGCCTCTTTTGCCATCGATTGTCTGAAGTGTGTTGAACTATACCTCCCATATCGGGAGAAACTGTTTGTTACTGAACAAGAGTGGTATTGTTGCTACATTAGATGTGTATCAGTGATTGAAGAGTTGCATAGTGGAATACAGTGCATGGGTGATAAGAAACCAGACAGAGAAACATAAGTTACAGCGTGAACTTAAAAAGAAAGGTGTTCATGTGGAAATTACTTCTGCTTCAACCCCAGCTCCACCCAATTATTTGTGACCCAGGCCCATGTCCCCCTGAGCTGGCACCAGCTCCAGTTTATAAACGAGAGATATATGAAAGTTTTGGGTCATTCCACGCTGATGTCAACCTAAGACTAAAATTTGAAAATTCCCCAAAAGTAGCTTTTACATATACCAAATTAAAGCTGAAGCCTTCTACTTTAAGAATCAAAAAAGAAAACACAAAAATTTTAAACCAAATTTTGTTTAAATTCCGTCAAAGGTAAACTATTTGATAAAAAACCTTAATACAGTCAGTAAAGTGTAACAGCTTCAACTAATAATTTTCCATAGTGCTAAGCCAACATTATGCTTCAAAACAATGTTACATACGATTGCACCTGGAAGCCAATTGTAAATTTTTAATCGGCAGTTGAAATAATTATTTTCGTGGTAAGTCATATATAGTATATTATATGTTCACATACGAAAACATTATCGTTACAATGCTTTTTAAGACCATAGGACCACCTAAAGATTGTTTAATTGCTTTATTATATTATTTTTGGTAAGAAATTCGCAGTGTTATTAACGATCGTCACAATATTTTTGTAACGATCGTCACGGCGCTTCTTTGGCTTCTGAGGGAAAATGGTGATTGCACCTAACAAAGCTTATACAAATTTGAATAGCCTAACCCTTCATCTATATGTGTATATAACTCCTATATAAAGCATTCAGATATCAGAGAGTTTTGCACTTCTGTAGCACTAGGTCGAACTCAAGGTTGCATCTGTGTAACGATCGTCATGGCCACTGTAAAAGTAAATAGCTAAAACAACAATAATCACAGAAAGTTGGGGATAGTTCCATTGGTATTACTAGACACTGGTACTATTATGGTAAAAACCATACCAGGATAATCATACTACTTTTACGGTTATAGGATGAAGTTTGGCAATAAGTATGCTCCGAATATACCGATAGTGATGGTGGAGTAACCTTTTCGTAACAAGCAAATTCATACGAAGCTACAGAGCAGCCACACAGATATAATTATCTAAATAAAAATTAGCCAATGTTGGCAGTATCGAAAAAATTATCCCTACTAAAATTCTAGATAAGAACGCCTTTCTGATAACAACTAATTTGCTTACACTAATTAACAGGAACCTTTAAATGTTCTCTTTTGCATGAAAAAAATATGGAAGACGGTTCTTCTTCTATAGTTTGAGGACACTTCTCATTGAAACGCAAGACTTTTCTGACACTGGCGGGCGAAGTTGAGAGCATCGTGGGAAAAAATTCACTAAGGTATGGACCAGACTCAAGGATCAGCAAACCTAACACGGGCCAAAAATCTATTCTATGTATGACAAGACAGGGTATCCTTTGCGAATGTCTCCCGATATCTGCTTAGTGCTCAAAGTTGCTTTCGTTCATTATCCGGAGATCGGACGTTCGAGCTCACGCTAGGGAAGGAAAAAGTCTTAACGCTCGGGAATGCGTAGCGTCGGCAATTCTTTCACTCGTAGTCACTGGGAGGCACTGGCCTTACAATCGGAAGGGAGAGAGGAGGGAGAGAGAGGTGTATGTCACAGTCGAGTCTGCCATCAATATGAAGCTACAGTCCAGGCAATCTGTGGTCGACTGCAGCCGTACACGCATTTGGGGTCCTTGTGAGTATTTACCTGTAACACGAATCAGTGCACGTGGGTCTTCTAGGTGACTCGACGTTCACCTATGATGTACTCACCGTAGTACGAATCAATTGTCCATATCTCGGCGTCATCGAAGTGAGCGTCGCCACCATCAATGGGGAAAAAGGCATGAGCCAGGGTGCCACCCCGACCATCGAATGGGTGACCGTCACCGTGCTCGCCCTTCTGGAACTGGATGTCGATGTGCACGGGATCAAGTGGGGTAGGCACTTTGTAGGTGAACGTTAGGCTCGTCACGTCCGACCAAACCTGCAATTGTAGCAGCAGTACAGTAACAGTTTTGTAACAGTTGCAACAGTTTTCTATTTTCAGCGCTGTACCTTATAAGTTCAGCGAACTGTGGGTAAGCGAGAGCGGGGACGCATGTAGGCGACTGTATGATGCAGGAAGCAGAGAATGCAACGGGAGGACTCAATAGGACTAAAATAAAACTTAGCTGTAACCGCACGGAGCAAATTTACATCACTTCGACGATAGAAGTATTTAAGTGTGTGACCTCAGGCCTTCGTATATTGTTTTCTTGAACTTCTCACCGTATTTTTTCAACATATTTCATTCAATCTCCCGCTCATGACTGGCCAGCTACTTGAGCTGCAAAATGCCGTAAGATGTTGTCGCCAAGTACAAAAAGTTCGAGCAATAGGCTAACTGTTACTGTGGTTTCTCTCGTGTACCGATTTGGCTATATTGGTGCTTATATTTGTTGGTAAGGAATAAATACGTTCATGAAGAGCACTGTGAACTGAATATAAAGTGTAAATAAAGCTTCAATCAAGAAAAAGAAGTTAAATCAGGTCACCAAAAGGGAACAAATTCGGCTTTATACGCTAGAGATAAATTTCGCAATTTAAGACGATTTTTCTGGTTAAATTAGTTACAACAAGCCTAGGCTGCTCAGCCATAGATTCGTCGACGATGACGTCACTTTTTGGTGCTACAAAAAAAAAATTTCTTGAGTCCTCCCGTTACGCTCTTTGCTTCCTGGTATGCTGTGTGTGTCCACGCCCCGTAAGCAAAGTCTGTTCGAGGCTCTCAGTGCCTGTTAGAGATGTGATCCCGCCAGGTTTTACCACGAGGTCTCTACCTTCTTCTGTACGTGCAGAGGACCATGGAAGAGACCGTCTGCACGGGCGTAAAGTAATCGAACTGTGTCATCAGAGATAAAATGAAAACGTTAAACAAACTCTGGTCAATTTTGTTGCATTCTACATTGTTTTAGTATGTCTTGTTTTAGTATTACATCTTCCTCATTTTTATCATAGAATGAAGACGTTAAACAAAATCGGGCATCTGGCAAATTCTGTCCCGTGTTAGCTTTAAGCATAAAGATAAAGACACTCATGTTACGGTGTTAGCTTTAAGACTAAGAATTGAACACTCATGGTGCTGCGCCCTCCTAATAAGTTGAGTACCGTATCCATATGGGAAAATGATTTATTTTTACTCTACTTTTTGCAAAAATTGTTAAGGTAACCGTGACAGCATAGCAAACATTTTAGTTAATTCATTTTTTCTAACGTGATCTCTGCCTACTTTTCTTTTCTAATGCTCCACAGACTGTTTTACATCAATAAATCCTTGTCTCTCACCAATAGGGAAATCACGGTTAAATATTGAATTAAATTGGAAATGTGCAGGTCTCTTTCACTTTAATAAAACTTATCTATTCCATATTTTATTCCAAGTTTTTTCCATTATTAGCTATTTCTTGTAATACATGTCCGTTTCTCATTCACTCCTGAATATGGTTAACTGGTCTATATATTCTAAATTTCTCATTGCACTTTTCCCCTATTTCTTTAATCCCTGTAACCGTACCGTCTACTAAAACGCAACGACTTGCCCTAGGCCCATAGCCCACTTTAGGCTGTATACTGTATCTCATCCTTTAAAAAAAAATTCACCCCACCTCTGTGTAACCAACGCTCCTCTCAACGGGAAATAATGTCAATATCATCTCCTTGTACAGATGCAGGCATTGCACAAGTATAGATCACTGAAAACTTAATGCCAATTGTCTCTAATGTTATTTTTTAGTATTATTCTTACGTTAGTTCTAAGCATGAAAACCTCAGGACACTGTGTCCTAACCTTGTTTGACACAGTCTCCATATGAGAAATATATGAGTTTATTATTATTATTGGCAATGCTGTGGGTTGTTGATTACCCGTTGAATTCATTGCACTTGTTGCTGATTTAGCTTGCCTTACGTTGGATGCTAAAAAATTTAGCGCTGCTATTTATACTCTCAACTCGTTTGTATAGAAAACATGGCGTAAAAGCATTACAAAGTGATGGAACAATGTTCTAATTATCTTATTTCGTTTGAATTAAACTTACAAAAACAAAACTGAAATTAGTCGGGTAGATAAGCGTAGATTAAATTATTACTATAGTGAGGTTACGATGTTATGAGTCTTACTTTTTGTATTGTTTTCGACCGCATGACTGTCCGCAGTAGTTGCTAATTGCTCGCTTTGCAAAAGCAAAGGGAAAAGTTGTTAAAATAAAATTTCTCGATACCACAAAAGTAAGAAAAATATTTCAGTAGCGGCCCTCGGCTTTCATATAGCTTTTACGTGGTAGGAAGGTTCAAGAGGGTCATAGACACCTTAATTGGGCCCAGAAATTAGGCGTCCGAGGTTTGATTTTTCCGAAATTTCAGACAAGAATATCGCCGTTGTTATTTTGAATCGTGTTGTATGTGCTAGAAGCAACCCGATTACGCTGATCCGGCTGAACACTCCATCTTACGAAGCAAGATTGAGTTTCTGGAAGTTTCGGAAGCAAGAGTCAATGCCGGTAACTCAAGGCAACAGGTCGAAGTCAACGCACCTGCCTGAAGTTTCCGCCAAGTAAAGCGTAATTCCGGAGGCCAATCGAACGTGCACTTGGCAAATCTCGGTCTCTCTTATGTATACGTCTCGTTTGAGACGACTACGTTCAGTTACCGACTATCCATGTACATACGTCTGTTTACCGATGCGGCAACGCCCTGAGCAAAGGCGCATTCGATTACCACGGCTACAAATAGAGAGAGACTCGGTGTAAGCGGCAAGGCTTGCCAAGGACTGAAGAGATGGGCGTCGCTTTTATCACATTGAGTTCTGTTGTGGTGAACGAAGCAACCTGATTTCGCTTGAGACGGCTGAAGCCTGAACCCAGTCGGAAATTATGGTTGTGATTATAGTAGAATACTGCTATAGTGGTGTATGAGAGATTAAAGTCGATTATGGATGATGAAACAATATGGTAGATATATCGACAATAACATAACGTTGATTTTAGTATATTTAGGTCGATATTGGTGGAGGCAATATTAGTTGTTTAAGGTTTGTCAAGAAACGAAGGTCTATGGTAGCACATGGATGTTTGACGACTATATATGGTAGATGGCTGTACAAGGATGTTTGACGACTATATATGGTAGATGGCTGTACAAGGATGTTTAAAGACTATATATGGTACAACATATGCTAGAACATAACTATATGGTAGCTTATCAACCGATTTCTGTACGTACGATCCTGAGGGGAATTCCTCCCAATGTATGGAGCAGAATATGTATGGATTGCCATGGATTTTAATAATATGGCTAGAAATCTCAACATTATAGACCAAAATAATATTGCATGACTATAAGTTTGAATGCGAAACATCTAAAAATTCAGATTATAGTGCAAAAATTGTGCATATTTTCAGTCTTTTCTTTTCTGTCGATGAAATGTAAAAATTGCAGGGTATGTTTGGACGCTAATGGCCTTGACGTTATTTTTATTTATTGTTTCCCAATTGTTTTACACTTAGCCACTTTAGCGTAGTTACCCATTATATTTATCTTTATTTGTTGTATTTCTTGCTATGTAGTATTGCAATCCTTGATCAAATATTGCCATTTATTTTTATGTACATTCAGCTCATATCTGTAAACATTCATCAAGAAATTCTTCCCAGCCAGCCACCTCTATCGGCAGCCCACCTCCCGAAACAGAAAGGGAAGCATTGAGGGCCTACCTAACTTTACAAAACTAACCTTGTCAGTAGGAACCAAGGAGCTTCTAATGGGAGGAGCAAGCCGAAGCACTCTCTGGGCGAGTAAACACATGGCTTTGTCACGTGATCGAAGCTGGCGTTTGGAGTCCTTAAAGTGGCTGGAGTGGCAGTGGTCAGCACATATAATTAAGCAAGATACAGACAGGCAGTTCTTCAATATTTTTGCAAAGACAATCGTGTCTGAAGATTTATATCCCAGTGGTCACCTTGTTACTATCATCATCAGATGGTATACAGGATACAAGTTTCCTTTACATACTTCCATCCGCTCGGAAGTTCGTCGATGGTTAATGGCTAAATTTGAGCTCAGGACTCCTTCCTACATACGCTGCGTGAGGCAATGCCACTCTCCGATTGGACAAGCCACTCAGCCAGTTTAAGGGAAAAGTTTACTCGCAACGTTCCCGTAGGATAAGTAGAGAGGGTGCGCTCCTCCCTATTAGAACCTCCTTGGTAGGAACTGCGGTAAGCTGCAGCATCTCTTGCGGAAAAGATACTCGGGACCCTTGGGTGTTTGAGGTCCAAATATATTGTGGCAAGAAAAGGGCCCGCCAGAATATACCCCTGAGGGGTATTCTTGATACAGCTGAACAGCCTTGACTTTTTTATCATATCACCAAAAAATTGTCAGATGCAAACGTTAAGCCTTTAAATACATCAACAAAACGAACTATCAATATACTGGTTAATAGAAACTGGTAGTGGAGGCTGGTGGTGGCTTTCACAGCGTCTGCGCTGAATTTGGGGCAGATACGGGGCCCTGATTTAACTTTTTCTTCTTTGAAGTAAATTTAAGCCTCATTTACACTTCATCCTCATACTCTTCACAAAGCATTTCTAACATATTACCTTGTATTTCGACTTAATCCATTCAACCTCTCCTCCTGACTGACCAGTTGCTTAAGCTACACCCATACACAAGGTAAATGGTCGTCATCAACAATACATGAAATTTAAACAAATTGTTTTAGGGGTTTCTCACGCGCCTTGAATATTATACCACTTACTTAACTGGATAGGATTAAGAGCTAAGCCCTCGAAATCCTGGATTATCTATTTCCCTCAAATATGTACTATTTGTCGACGTGACGTCAGGCGCTGACAGGCGGTCACAACTAAATTTTTTTTTAGTCTAGTTGTGTTCACTCGTTGCCCTCTGCTTCCTGATCAAGCCCAATGGGCACAACGTAGCTGGGTCTCGCCAAGTCAATCGATGATGTTTTGATGTTTTTGCTTCAAGGTAATGGTTAATTTTTGCGCCGTTTTACAATTTTTTACCAGAGTAAGTTCCACCCCATATGTTGGCGAAACCGATGCAAGTCGGATGCTCAGAATTGATTTTATTATTAAGTTCAAACACAGACATATTATCAATTTCAATATATCGTTGCAAAATAATTTCTAAGAATATGTTACACCCCAAAATATTCTTAACTTACCTTAAACGCGGCTGCAATCGCTTTGTCGACTTCGCTCTTCGTGAGATTCGATGGATATTTAGAGATGTGGTAGGTGAGGTCTCTCACCCTCCACCTGGATCCTGAAGTAAAGACTTAAATTAGCGTCTTTACTCGCCATTCATTCCGTCATCCATGGTGCATATAAAACAAAGTATAATCAAAGTAATAATAATTACATAATTATAATGTCAGTCATTTCTCAGCTGAAAGCCGAGAGCAGTATATTGATTTCACAGCGCCCTGCATGAAGTTCTTATTCGTAATACTATCATGCGTGGAGAGAATTAAGCAAGCTTAATATTAAAAGTAAAGCACCTAATGGGTCGGTTACTTCATAAAGAAAATCACAAGAGATTCATTCGCATATCGTGTTCAAATGGAGCACACAGCAACCCAAGGTTTTACTTCATTCCAAGCGCACCATTACGATGCCTCTGCTACCCACCTCTAAACCGGGTACCTATAAGCCGGGTACCTCCAAATCGGGTACCTCTAAACCGGGTACCTATAAGCCGGGTACCTCCAAATCGGGTACCTCTAAACCGGGTACCTATAAGCCGGGTACCTCCAAATTGGGTACCTCTAAACCGGGTACCTCTAAACCGGGTACCTCTGAACAAGAAGGGCAAAATTTTTTCCCTCCTGCTTTGAGTTACGTCAGAAGCTTAATTTACTTTTTCTGTAATGCAATCGGAAAGTTTTGGACAAACATCGGGTGCCAATAGCAATAGTATTCGGTAATATTGGCTGGAGAATAGGAAATACGTTTCTGTCCTCCTTTATTATACCTATAGCGCAAATAGTTCGTTTCTTATGTAAGCGGTATTTACAACGCTGTTCTAAGGAGGAATAAAGGTTCAATTTATGGTGTCAAGTAGTGGGTTTTGCAGAAGGAGCGAATCAATTACTCAAGGTTGAGGTACCTTGCAGGGCGTATCTCTTCTTCCTGCGCGTGCTGGCGCCGTGACCAAGAATGTCCCTGTTGCCGCACCTGGGACGGTTCATCATCTCTAGTGTCTCGCTGTCCAGCCTTCCAGTTTGGTTGAGACCCGCAAAGGCCTGTAGGAAAACTAGATGATAACAAAGCAATACTCTAGGGACAATTAAAATCTAAGAACAGACATTCAGATGATTGGAGCTGTGAAAAATGTATATATGTTCATAGACCTCAATATTATTAATCCTATTCAGAAAGGTTTAAGTCTGTTCCAGCTGCCACGTTTTCATGTGGCGAGGTAATAATATTTTTGAGTGCCCTAAGTTACTTGGAATTTCTTGATGGCTTCCTCGACTTCATTTTCAGATAGAGATGAACCATATGTTGAGTTGGTTGCGGAGGAACTGACGTAGCCGAACTTTCTGAGGTAATTCTGCAACAAAAACGATACATATTTAAAACTTATAACAGTAGGCATATTCGTAACAATTTGATGGGTGCTAAACCTTATTTCAACCATGCTCTGTCACTTCTCTGAAAAGGGTGGCTGGCAACGTTTGCAACGAGGAATCATAGGGCCATAGAGATAAGCTTCGAAATTCCAATACCAAAATGAGCATTTTATCTGGCCTAAGCGGTGTTAAAATAGAGGATGTAAAAGATAATTGCCGGGAGTAGCAATTCGCTTAGAAAGGCTCCACCAGACTCTGGGAAGAAGTTGCTTGTGGAGCCAACTGAGCAGAACGCATCTTGGCCAATTTTGTTCATCAAGTTCGAGGAATTCGAAGGGACTTGCACTTGAGGTTTTCCCTGTTAACATTTCAATACTAACCAAATGCACCCTCCACTTTCATTAAATCTTTACTTCGAATGGTTACGATTCCATACAGTTAGACAAACTTATAGATTTCATTGGCCTCAGGCACAACAGCAGAAAACATGCGGGTCAAGGTGGGTTCACACGATAACTAACGTGTATTGTTGATGAAATGATCAAATTTAGGATCTCAATGGGTGGTTGCAGAAAAGTCTACAGCCTTCTATTTTTTATTTGCTAGCAATTTAAAGAAATACCTGCAAGTATCTGACACTTTACCAGTGACACTGGCTAAGCCAAACGGCTAAAAAGCTAACATTTTAACTTTGCAAATCTTCTTTCAAGCGCACAGGTCCATTTTCTAGCTATAAATACGCATAAAACTTTCAGTCACTGAGTACTGTGTACGAACAATAAAAAAAATGGTGAGTACGCTGGCATTTAATAGCATTAGATTAATATCTTGAAAACTGAGCAACTTGCTATGATTTTATTTCATACTGTAGCTTGAAACTGCAAGCGCGTTTCTCGTAGACTCATCCGCTGTGTGTGCACTAACAAGTTGGGGTAAGCTTGACGTTCCGGTAATGCTGTCCCGTCAGAAGCAGCGAAAATGTCGCTCGTCTGCCGGCCCGAAAAGAACCTCGATTTAGCCAGGCCCTTCTGCCGTACAGCACATGAATTTTTTCATATCTAATGGTTCAGTTCAAGATGAAGAGACCAGCTTACCAAGCAACTGCCTTTATAGTAGCATCATTGACGACTCCTACGTGTTTGGAAAACTAGGGACAGCAGTCATACAAGAGCATGATATAGCACCACACACCCCAAGCAGTCATGATTCATACTGGAACCCCAGGAGAAAAAAATAACTGTTATTTTTACTCTCTGCTGACACCTGCAAATTAAATGGGGGCTGGAGTTGTTGGACTATCAATGAAATTTTTGAGAAAACCCAACATTGCACCATGAAAAAACCCAGATAGGATAAAAAAAAAAACACAGTAAACACCTAAAAGTTAATATAGAAATATATAATTTGTTAGCTAAACAGTTTTCTTGACGAGCTCATTAGTTGTATTTCTGTTAGTATAAGAACGAAAAAGCCAAATTTGCCAGAATCAAACCCAAGACATTAAGAGGAAATTTAGTAACTTGGGAAAAAACCTAAGCTTTGGCAGCTAAGGTATAGCGCTCTTTGGAGCCAGAAGCGGCTGGCCCATATTTTCTGCCGCTTCGTTACATAGAAAACTCCGGCACAGCGCGTGGTTCCTGGCCGCTCCTCACGCTTCAGAAAATGAAAGGCAAAATGAGGCCAGAAAATACTGGCCCCTCAGTATTCAATTGGAAGCGATTCTGAGGAAAAAGTTCATTTCTCTACTGAATTGTGGTCTTGAGTTTTTCAAACTTTGAATATTTACGACTGATTCTGATATTTCCATATTTGTATGCTATCGTTCTAATTGTTCGTAGGACCTGGCCCCTCTGGCCCGATTGCACGAGCCGTTACTAAGTAGGATAATATCTACTAGCGGGACCAGTCTAAATTCCTCGTTCGAATAAAGTGTATGATTTCCAAAATGAGCGAGACCACGCCACGCGCACGTTACGCTATAGGAATTTACCCGAGTTCAACCTAATGCAGCTCTTCTAAATTAACGCACCCCTTGTATTAGTTAATGCCCGTCATCTATCCCTGCCGAACTTTTTCCAACTCAACAATGTCTGTCAACCCTAACATAATAATTATATTGTGTACGCTAACGTAACCCGTGGGTGACCCGTGAGAATTCCACGATTAGTTAACGTTCTCACTTTGTAAAATGTAGCAATTCTAAGCTACGCTATTATCACTCATTTGACCTAACCTATCCCGTAAATAACGCCAGTCAAAGAGCCCTGATGTCAAAAATGATGGCAGTACTTTGTGATTAAGTTTTTCTTCTTCCGGTTCCTAGTATAGGTTTTGCTGTAAAATAGGACTCATCCCTGCTGGAGCGATCTTCCATTAATGAAACGCAAGTGGTCCAGCCATGAGTTGTGCGAGAGCAAAATTTCCCCCCTGCAAGGTAAGGCGCGAATATCAGCTTGGAATTGGGCAAACGTTGAGCAGTAGCAGCAGCAAGAAAATATAGTTAATTCAGTCAAAGAATTCACCGCAAATGCTCAGTACCGTATACTGGATACCAACCGATAGTTGAACCTCAGGCGTTGAATTTTGGCTGCAATGTAAATTCAACATGAAAAAGCGTCAGCTCAGCGTGAAGTTTCAGCTGCATCAAAGAGATTCAGCTAAAGAAGGCATTAGTGAAATGGATCCCACACGAAAGGAACTCCAATCAACACTGAGTTTCTCCAACCGCCGATAATAAATTTATTTTGAAAATATGAGATATACATAGCTTATGCCTGACAGGAGCAAAAACTCTATCAAAGATATAACCTTTTGACGAATCCCATGCATTGAAAGGTTGAAAATGTCTCGAGTCAGGCAGCGAATCTTCTACCTAAGACCTGCGAGAAGTAGCAGCTATAATTTGAACTTAACTCCTTCTCCTATTCTCCTGTAGCGAAACCTATCTTCATATCTGGCTGGCCCAGTTAAAAGCGACGAGCGCCATAAGCAAAGTGGACGTAATATGTTGTGAAAGTTATGAAAAGCGGTAGCTAAGATACGATTGATATGGTCTTCATGTCTTTGTTTTGAATTTGACTGAAATATTTTTAAGAAGCGCTAAAGAAGACAGCTATGATTGAACTTCATTCTAGCGAAAATCAGAGCTTTTTCCAAATTGAAGTTCCCCCTACCTAATACTGGAAAGTCACGGACAGACACAGGGATGGACGAACGGACGAAGCTTCAAGCAAAATTATAATATAAACTAAACTAAAGGGCCCGCGCTGTCATAAAATGATAGCGAAGAATTTGTGATGGCCTTCTTCATCGATCATACATTCGTTATTATTTTTATTTATCTTGTTTAACCTGAGGTAGCGCTCATCTAAACCATCCCGTCTGAACTAACGTCCGCCGCTTAACTCAAGCTATCCTCAAGCAGTCCGTTTATACGTTACGTCTCGTCTAACTTTTCCTCGTATTTCGATTTCATCGCTGAATCACGCAATTGTTCAGCCACCAAGGAATTAGCACTTGTGTTTGATAAGGACATATAAATACGACGGTGCATCTTGCAATATTCTCTCAACACTAGGTATGTATTTGGATGCCTTTTCTAAGCTCTGTTTCCTACAGTTTACCTATAATTTAGCCCTCCATAAGGTTACACATTCCATTTCTTTTTGTCGGTGTTTCGATTTTTTTTTTTTTTTCACTATTTCGGAACTCGTAGAAACGCATCATTAGCCCGTAATTTTTCTGCTTTGTTGATTGTGATATAGCTACATAGTAGCTAAAAGAAAACAGATTCGGTCAATTTGTCCACTCGCAACAGAGTCATCTTCTGTCCTCAAGATGTCATTCCGTTTGCTCAGGCATCTCATTGTAGACTGTAGAGGCGAATGTTTTTGTGGCAGCTCAATCGCTTCAAAAAAGACTTCAGAGCAAAAAAATCCCAGCACTAACCTTTCTGTTTACCCGCGCCGTATCATGAATACGCAACTGGCTATGCTAGAAATGTCATCCGCTGCCAGCAAAGCAAATAGAATGCTGCAAAAATCTGAAAAACCGTAGGTAGATATGATACGGATGAAATGATTCATATTTCAAGTCAAATCTCTACTTTTCGTGTATCTATTTGCGTGGCACAAAAGGTAGGTAGGTACTAGCGTATTAATATATAGACTAGCTGGACTCGTGAAACTTTCACGGCTTTGCAAGGCCTTTCAGACAGACCCGTGAAGCGGTCATATTTTAGCATGGTAACACCACACTTATTCCTCAACATCGAAACTCGATGTGTGATATATTAAGCCCATCCTCTT
>LQNS02277997.1:7563552-7575860 GCA_001587735.2 Parhyale hawaiensis | reverse complement strand
CGGGTGTGTTGCAGTATTGCAATGTAAAGGAAATGAATACGAATGATAAATCTTGGATAATTTTCTTATAAATACTGATAATCAGCAGTGTCTTATAGCTATATCTGTTGTGCGCAATCGATCACGCTGCGCAAATCCATCGATCGCGCAGAACATATCCACTCCCAAAACGGTACTCTTTGTCATAACTTTTTTCTGGAAATTTACCATGAAACTGGTTATATACATGAAAAATGTGACATAAATAAAAAGTTACTGGCATTTTTAGAAGCTGTCTTATATTTATTTCACCACTTTACGCGGCAGTAGACTGACCGACAGATCCATTCCCAAAGAATCGTCGGGATTTTCACCCGGGCCCTCTATAAACCATTGCTATTATGTTAGTATCATTTAGATGACCGAGGAAAAAGTCAGGAAAAGGAAAAAAACTCAGCTAAAATGACGATCATATCATGCGCGTCGAGGGGAAGTCTATTCCAGACGTTCACTGTGAAATACCGAAAGAGCTGGCAGTAGTTCTTCGACGTTTATGCTAGAGTTTTTGACCGTTGTTTCGCATTATTGTGTTTGTGTTCTCGATATGTCCTAATATTACTTCATTTCATTTATTTGCCGTAAAGCTGCGTCAATTTAGGAAGAAATGTACAAGGAAAACATTATTACTGCAGTGAAATTCCCGTTTTCTTCCCTCCTCTCCGTGGACCTTTCCGCGGTCTTATTTTGAAGATTATTTTACCCATGGCCTTAGCCGGTCTTCTACTGAATCCGCTCATCGTGAGCTCGCAGCCGGTAAAGCAGCACTGCTAAGATCGAAGACACTTCCGAAGTCTTTGTTTCTCGTATTTAAAATTTAACACAGCAAGAAGTACATTCAGTTTGCAGGCTGTCTAAGTTTCACCGATATCTCGAATCTGCCTAATTTTTGGCTACCTATTTTTATCAAAGTGTGACGGGAAAAATATGAACACATTTACAAATGCATTGATAAAGGAGTGCACAACGCGAATTATTACCTAGTGGGGTAAGTTTAATGTAAAAGTGATCGGTTTGTGAGTCCGAACATGTGTTGGACTGTTTGCTGAATGTTTTAAATAAAAACTTCCGGCCCCGCGTGTACATTCTTTACTCTCGAGATAAAACTGAGACTTTTTCAGTTTATTCAATATATACTCTGGAAATAAAACTGTCAAACCTCAAATGTATACTCAATGAACTGCATTAAATATAGTATCAGTTGTGCTTAATTTTTATTGTTCTCGAGCCTCTCGAATAACTGGCACCTGTACGTACTGTCCGTTGCTTTCCTGAGATGAGTCACGAATAATTAGCCACATCCGTCGGATATCGAGCGGAGATCTGCAGCGCCCGCACGGCCGGCAGCGGACATGTCTTCGGGACTACGAAGGGATATCGGCCGATTGGGTTACTGTCTTCAAGGAATGAATCACTTCAGTTAACATATGTGCTAACCGCGAGCCTTGAGCTGATGCCAATTGTTGAAAATCACGAGAAAGAACACAGAGAATTAATTTATGCTAGAAATGAATCAAAGAAGTTGTACACTGACCCACGAGTCCAGATGCAGATGACAATCTTTATAAGTTGTCAGGGGGAACAGAAGGAATTAAATTCTGCAGGGAAGGTATTATTTTGGACTTTTATTAGTTCACTGATGTTGACGGCGAGTCATGCGAGAGTAGATGAGATTAATTATTGGTGGGATACAGAACAGCACTAACTTGATGCTAATCCCTAGTCCGCAAGCCGATGTCAATAAATGTAAGTCACGAAGAAGAACTAACAGATTAGACTAACGGGAAGCTGCGGAAATTCCACAAAACAGAAGCAATGTTCTTCAGTAAAATCTCAGACCCGCATCATTCTAATTTTTCCCTATCTAATACTGAAAGAACCGGTGGAAATTCTACAGAACAAAAGCATTGTTCCTCAATTATGATGCCGTCGGACCCGTATCATGTATACAAAGGTTGAAAACTATTCCAAGCCAGGCAGTGAAGATTTACGTAAGACCTTTTAAGAGTTGCAGCTTAAATTTGAACGTGACTCTTTCTTCTGATTTTATCCTAGGTCATATCAATAATGCTTCAAGGATGCCTTCCCACTTTTTTAATGCTGATGAAAGCGTCGCGGTCGTAACTATGTAGCTAACTCAGTAACTAACGAAGGGATAAGCAGAATTATTATACTGATACTGTACTCATCTTATGTGGAAATAAATCACTCCATTTGATACTGGCCTTGATTGAAAAGGCTGACCGAATATCTCCATACAGTGAAGTTCCTCATGTTATTGACTGGGTGACTGATGCAGATTATAGTAAGTCAATATGAAGAACTAATGGCATTACTTCGTGTAATGAATACATCACTTCGTCAGCTATAGTATCATCAGCTATGCAAAAAATGAAGTAACAGCCATAAGCAGATTATCATGATCAGTTAGACCATATGCTTACAATTTATTCAGTGGACCAGATTGAGTTACTTTCTGTGTACAGTAACGTAAATCAATCAGATCCGCTGCTGTCGACATGAACCATAAGTACTGCATTTCACTGTAATTAACTAAGTCTGACTGTTGGGGATACGCTCGATGACATTGCACCACTCGATACCAATGACAGGATATGCATACATCCCCGTTTATATTCCTCTGTCTTGTTGCATGCATGAAACAGAAGCTCGAGATAATTTCTCCATTTTAGATGTAATGATTATGAAAGCTCAGTAGCTATAAACTTAATGTAGTGAACAGTGACGGTGCCTGAAAACTTGCATTTGGAGGAGGGCAAAATGCGGAAGGGTTGATGTTACTATGAGATACATGTATGTTGGTTACATAGAGCAATATTGGGGAGGGACGAGGGGAGCTTGGGTAAATTATTGGGGCAGAGCCCCCTCGGAAACCGCCTCCTTGGCGCGGCCACTAGTAATGAACTTAATGTTGATACACAAAAAGAGCAACTCCGCGTTACAAGCAGGAGGGATGAATCACTCGTGTTAGCGGTGACGAAGAGCGGATGCGATTAGTAGGGTAAACTGTTATTTGCCACAGCTGTTAGTCTTTGTGTGCAGATAGTAGGTAGTAGAGCTATTGCCAATAGATACTTCAGTAGACGCAGATGTGTAATCAGACTCATGTATAGTAGGTATGTTTATAGCAGTGCGTATATACAGCAGAGCCTGGCACTATGGCATTCACCGATTATACGATGGCGATGGTGTGTAGACCATCGCTATCGAAAAAACTACGATGTTACGATGGAACATCGCAAAAATCCATCGGCGATAGCGATGGTAATGTCAATTAATAACCTTGGCCTTACATTTCGCACCTTCTATCAGCTAGGAATAGTATTACTGGTTTGAAAATCGCACACAGGCCGAGATTATAAGAGATGCTGCTTTTATTCGATGGTTTTGGTATGAGATATTTGTATTTTTAAAATGTGTTAATGCGATGGTCCATCGCCGATTGTGACGCCCTACGATGACCATCACTGACGGTTATTTCATTGTAGATCATAGCCGATGAAAATTGGCAATTTTTTGTTCCGATGCCGCTGGAGCGATGGTATTGCCATCGTACCATCGTAACATAATCGGAGATGCCGACTACCGTAGGATCTTTAAAGCAGTGGTTTTGTAAAATCCCTGAAATTGCAAAAATTTGATGTAGGGTACGTTTTTCGGAGAGGCGAGATTCATCCAATAATCTGCTTCCGAGAATATGACATCAATTACTCATTGAAGTATGTACCTTCACACTGCAAATTATCACCCAGAAGTTCAGCGACTTGGGGCATGTTCGACTGGGAGCCAAAATTAAGCTTACGTTGGTTCACTGGTCCGGAACTTTAGTTAGAATTTTGGCTTCATCACTTTGAATCGTTTGCAAGTGAGAGAAGAAACGCGACTGCTTGGAGCCCACGTAAACTTCATTTTACTTGGCAGGATTGAGTCTCTGGAGGCCTCAAGAGGAACCTGTGAGGGTCAATGTCTGAAACTCAATTCAGCTGGTCGCAGCCAACGCACCTGCGTGAAGTTTCGAACAAGTCAAGCTTCAAAGGCTTATTTTTAGCAACCAAGCAAACATGCCCTTAGTAATGCGAGTTTTACGTTGTACATGTTTAGTTTTACTTGGACAAAATCATGCACTTCCGATTTCAAGTCAAGTAGTGTATAAGTTCCAGAAGAAAAAGTTCTGACATCTATTGCGGAAAGTTGGGTCCTTTACTACGCGTCACCAAGGGCTGCACAAATCTTTCAAGAGGCACCGGATGCACGTGTAAGAAAATTAAACTCACACAGCTGATAGGTACGGATTTCTCATCTTTATTTTACCATTTTGAGGATAAAAAATAATAAGGTACAAACTGTACTTAGCATGTTACGCGTTGATAAGTGAATGGTAAATAAAGCACCTGTCAATACAAATATTCCCTATGTGTACGTCCCTGCTATTAAACAAGATCGCTGGATATGAGATTAGTACACCAAGACCGAACCTTTTTGGGTACCGGATATACTTGTACAGTACATATATATAAATAGGCTCATGTGCTCTGAATTTTAATGATTCGTGTCAATGATGCAAGGCCATGCTAGGATGACTTCTCAATGTTTCAACCTAAAAAGAAAGACGAAAATGCTCGTTTACGAAACAACGGGCAAAAACTCAAGCACAAAGTGCGAAGAACCACTCTCAGTCAGCACTTTTTCACGTATTTCATAGTGAACATTTGAAATAGACTACCCTCCAAGTTGTTCAATCAATGCATTTAAAAATAGTCTCGACAAACATTGGGACAAACATCCTCTAGAGTTATGAACTCCTCCTGGGGAGTAAGAAACTCCTAAGGGCCAACACAGGAATCCATAGTTCATGTCACGACTTACTAAACGTCTTCATGCTCTCCGGATCTGCAGCACTGAATTGTGCTTGCGTGATCTTTTCCTTGCCTGACCCTTTTATGTTTTCTCCTTCTTCTTCTTTTCTCCCCCAGAATTCTCCATGACTCTCCACTAATGGCAATAGCTGATAGATGGCCGGAGCGTAAGTCCCGGCAGCTGTCTGGGAATGGGACTGTTGGTCAGTCTATCTATTCTATTCTATAACGTTTAATCGCACTTGTGGTGTAAAGACTTGTGCTATTTTGTTATATCAATAGACAAAGAGAGTTTCAAGAGACCTAAATATATAACCTCCTTGCTTATTGTTCTACACTAGTGTACTGAACATGTATTGTAATAGAACTATTGTATGAATACCTTCCTACGGGGAGAAATACATGATTTTGATTGATTGATTGACCAGGCATTGGCCTCATAAAAGTAAAATACAACGTGGTTTCCCGTAGGTATAGCAATAGCAGTCACGGGGTACGCTGGCCGTTATAGGGTTAAGGCGTGCGGTGAAAACTTAGCATATTTCCATTTATACCAGTACATTGGGTTACACAGTATCAATACAGTAGTATCATGTGTCCGTTTCACTTATAAGCTCCGCCTGCTACTGCTTGAGTTAATGATATGTTTACAATTTATAATCGGGCACAAAATAGTGAAAATACTGATTATGGAATTGACAGCAATAAAACATGTTCTGCGGGCGTATGCTTTGACTTAATCAATCTATCTATATTAAGCTAAAACTCTGTCAACCTTGCTTGTTTATTCACTTGCTTAATTGTGTCTTGTTTGACACAGCTTCTTCGCTTTTAGACGGGAAGAAATTCGATGGACTATGCTCGGGCCTCTATATAGAAGCTCCTTGACTAGGGCCAAGGAGGTTCTAATAGAGAGGAGCGCACCCTCTCTATTTATCCTACGGGAGCGTTGAGAGTAAACTTTTCCCTTAAACTGGCTGAGTGGCTTATCCAATCGGAGAGCGGCATTGCCTCACGCAGCCTACATAGTAATTTAAGGAGTCCTGAGCTCAAATTGTTATAGCCATTAACCATCGACAAAATTTCGAGTGGATTGAAGTATGTAAAGGTAACTTGTATCCTGTATACGATCTGATGATGAAAGTAATAGGGTGAGTAGTCACTGAGCACTGGGATATAGATCTTCAGACACGATTGTCTATGCAAAAATATTGAAGAACTGCCTGTCTCTATCTGCCTTAATTATATGTGCTGAGCACTGCCACTTCAGCCACTTTAAGGACTCCAAACGCCAGCTTCGATTACGTGACAAGGCCATGTGTTTACTCGCCCAGAGAGTGCCTGGGCGTGCTCCTCCCATTAGAAGCTCCTTGACCAGGGCAAGGAGCTTCTATAGAGAAGGAGGGAGCCAGTAGCCTAGCCCGTTGAAGCTCAAGAGTCTCTTCTGGCTGTCAGCCAGTTGTCCCATGCACCAATCGCATGTCAGTAAAGAGTCTCTTATGGCTGCAGCCAGTCACTTGAGCACCAATCGCATATCAACAACTCGGTTCGTCTGCTGCTCCCCCGTGAAACTCAGTGCTCCCCCATCTTTTCCACCAATGAGCGTCTCAGCCATAAGAGATCTGGTTGACTCGCTGGCAAGTCTGTAACTGGAACAAAGCTCCCTCCTTCTCTATTAAAGCTCCTTAGACCAGGGCACTGCCGCATTCTTTCCATGTATTAGCTCTTTAATTCGATTGTATCTGTGATACGGAAGTTAAACGGAGCTGGGCCTCAAGAACGGGCATGATGAATTCATCGGTTTCACGGGCAATACAACTGAAATACGTAACATATAATAATTTGACTTTGCTTACAACCTGGGTGTTGAATATTCGTTAGAGAAGCAAAAAATCTGTTGATAATGAACCGAACGGGCCGCTCCTTGACGGGCAGGAGAGGACGGCCGAATAGCGGGTGGTCTATGCCCAGCTAAATAACACATGCTTTTTTTGCGAAAGCGAAGACGATCGCAATGACGACCCAACGGGTCACGGGCCGTCTAGTAAAAACTAAAGTTGGCAACACCATCAAACTGGCTAACAGAGTTGCAAGCAAAAGTGTTCAAAGGACGAAACAACGCGCAGCCCCAGGGAATTAGAACTAGATTGTAGTATTTTTAGGACACCACCAGTAGCAAAAAGTTATCAAAGATTAAAGTCGTTGACACAGCGAAATACCAGTATCCGTGATGACTGCACAGTGTAAAATTATCACCAACATACCAGAATGCATTACGGCCCCTTGTTCACTTGTCCTAAAAAAAGTAAAGTAAGGGTACTCATGACGGCTATCCCTTATGCTCGTACATTGCCCTGACCTTCAGCCAGTATTCGTAGAATAATCTTAGACAGAAAATTTCACGAGTCATACCGGAATCGTAAGCCGCCTCTCTACCTAAGCAAGCGCGTAGCAGTCACAACAGTGAATGTAAATATTGTGGCTGAGTTCGTGAGAAAATTAGTCATCCGGAGGTTGGCTGTATGTACACAATCTCGTATCGCTTCCGATGGTCGTCTCAGGAGCTCCGCCTTCGCTGACTTCGGAAGTGTGCTTTCTACCTAGAGAATGCGTTTTATGTGTACCATTCAACATCACATGTAAATATTGACCTGATGATGATCGAAAAACTGTTGTTCCTTGTGGGAAGAGTATTACTTGATACGTCCTCAATAAAAATTCTTGAAAGTTAAGTGTTGAATATTCGCAGAAACATATTTAGAGCTAGGACATTGGAGCATTTATAAGTAAAATGCTACAAACGCTCTTAATGCTCCATGTTGCTTTAAACGCTATAAAGGCTCCAAAGTGATCCTTAGTGCTCCATTTAACTCGAACTGCTCACAAAGTTGGAGCAATCTCAAATAACTGGAGCATTCTTAGCAGGTGGTCAACCGTACTTTCATGTGTACTGAATATAAACGAGTTTGATTCAAGCATAAATAAGCAACAACAGCAATATTCAATACCCACTGGCAAGACTGCTATCAGTTTGAATGTGGAAAAATGGTTCAAATAAGGGTCTTCTTTAGGGCGGGGTAATTTTCTTTTGAGTTGCCCCATGCATACCATGACACACTAACGAATAAAATGGCATAATTGGTAGATGAATGAGACAGGCATGATCACTCAAACAGTTGTAATTTTTTAACTGTTGTTTCTGTAATTTTACAATATAATATGGTTCTTCTCAACTGTTTGTGACCACATTTAGGGTAAGTATAGTTACCCTAGGCGCAACAGCAGTACATGAGGGTGCAATATCGGTTCGGTGCATTCATTGCCTCGTAGTTATAGGTAAACTTTTTAAACTGTTGACATTGTACTGGACTCAGGTCAAATGTTGTTCTGCTTTAACTTTCAAAAATTTTGATGATTTTTCAATCTTTCCACTTCTCATTTTTAATTGAAAAATATTTTCAAAATCAAAATTTCATTTAAATTCTTACTCCGTTAGGTGTGTAAATTATACTTTGGTGCACGCATCGCTCCGATAACTGCCTCCAAACGCTCCGGCAACTATTCCAAATCCTCGTATAAGTGCTCTAAATGCTCCGGCAACTACTCCATACGCTCCTATAAATGCTCTGAATGCTAACTAGGGGGTTAAATTTGTTTCTTAAATTTTCCAGGTCTCTTGTCAGACTCATACCCACAAAGACTGGTTTGGTTGCAATGACCAAAATTTAGTTGAGATAACTAAACTATTGGTTTAGCAATCAGTTAATTAAATTCTTACTTGGTATTACCAAATTATTTGGTTATATTACCAAATTTCATGGTAAAATTTGCTAAACTTTTGGTACGTGACTGGATTTAGTTAATCTTACTAATTACAAAATAGCATTTGGTAACTAATACCAATATAGGGTCATTATTACTAAATACATCAAGTAATTGTGAACAAATATAAATCTACCACTAACTACTTTCTTCGATTTTGACAATTACGAAAATATTTGGCTATTCTAAACAAATGTCAGCTTAAAATTTTAGTTAATGTTACTTCAGCGGTCTCTGTGTGTACTCTTTTAATTTACTTCTTTTAATTAATTATACTAAAGTGAACTGGTATCATAACTACGTGAACTTCAGTCTACGGTAGCTGTAAGTGTCGAACATACATTTGAGTAATACTGGGAAATACATCCCGGCTGTATTATGCCGGGTCCAAGCTATCATTCTTAGTCACAACTTATGGGAGAATGTCATCTCGTACGTCGTTCATGCTACCGTATCTATGCTACCGTCTTTATATACCTATTGGGACGAAGTGCGAACTACACATCGTCAGTACGAACGCCCGTGAGGCGTATTGTCCAGTATAGTGTCAAACCCTAGGTGCGGTGACGGACGTCACAAGAGGAAGCCACATCCTACTGAATGCTTGGCCGCCCGAAGCTGTATTACCATTTCAACTTCTGAGGCGGTTCCAAATTTTGTTTGGGTTAGAGACTTCCTGCTGGGCTAGCAGACCCCGCTCGGGTCTCTGTCGTCAACCTGTTTATTTTTTATTAAAACAGCAGAGACCTTCCTAAGTTACCAAGTGCGGTGTCAAGGGCCGGAAGGGTTGAATTCAATTGAAACGCTGAATCTTTGTTTTATTTTGTAATATAAGAGTGCACAAATATAAGGAAACAGAAGTTAAATCTCCGCAAAGACCACAAAACAGTTGCCGCGGAGGCTAATTTGGTAGACATCCTTTCATTTTTACAAGGACACTACAAAATAGTCAAACAGTGAGTTCAGTACACATTAATTATGACGAAAAGACTGGTGAACCAGCAAAAATTTGAAGTAGCTATGGCTTCAAATTTTTTCGGGGTCTTAAAATGCTGTTATCCTGGTGGAAAAGCAAAAACGCCACTTTCAGGATGACAGAGTTACATGACATAGAACTTAATCAAATATCTATGGGGTTTCCAGAATGATAGCGTTACACATGACATAAAAGTCAATCAAATAACTATGGGGTTTTGGGGAAACTGATGTCCTACGATTCTCAAAATGACATATTTTGTTTCTCAAAGTGCAGTAGGGAAACTGCTTTGAAGGGAGTACTAATGAGCGAACATTATAGAATTTGAAGTGACCGAAAACCGTTGAAGCTAGTTCAAGCTACAGTTACTGCCATTTTGGTCGAGGATTTGCAATTTGCATGCTAAAAAATGTGGACACGAATTCACAAGTATTTTCGACATAAGTAGAATCACATTATTTGATTCTTAATGGCTAGTGTCAATTTACAAATGCAACAACACTAATCTGATGGCCGTTTCAATAGTTGCAAGCATGCAATTTTTAGTACGTTCACGTACGCTTTGTTTTAACATTTCTCCACTTATTGATTAAAATCTCAATAGCCAATTTCTAAAATACGGACTTAATAAAACATATCACCCCTGTAATCCTTTACCATGACCTACCATACAATAAAGGTAAAGAGTAAAGACAGGAATGGTATAGAAAAAGACTGGAATAGCAGTAGTGCCGGGTGATGCAAAAACACCTCCCGCCTTTCTGAAGTAGCCTATAATTGTAAATACATTGTTGAAGTAATTGTAAATGGTGTCCGATATCCTTCTGTCAGGTCGATCGTTGGAACGTGGACGAAGGAAGCCAATGTGAGTTCATCTAGGAGTTGGCCTGTGAAAGAGAAATTTCAGTACTCTTATTATTCTTCCAAAGTCAGCGCGTCATGCCATTTAGGACTTCGGTATCTAAGTTGAACATCACTTTTTGAACTAAAACCTTGTTTATAACCTCTACGAAGTGTACGATTAGTACGGCAAGGTTAATTACTCCAAAGACGGTTCAGTCACACTTCGAACGGTTCTATTCTTGGAAAAATTTCATCCAAATCTGAACAACAAATAGGTTAATAAAGAGTCATCTTTTCACTGAAGAGAGTGTGTCGTAGCAAAAACTGCCCCTGATTTTTACACACAAAACACTTTGGACGAATTCAAAACTTGATTTGATACAAATTAAATAAAGAACCGTTAACTTGTACACAATGTCATTCATGCATAATTTAATTCATTTTATTTATGAGAAAGCAAGATGATGCAAGTATTAGCATTGGCATATATTCTTGGGATAGTATAATCAAACTATAGAGCACTCTGAAAGCGCATACCTCCGCCAAGCAAGGCAACGGTAACGATAAATTCAATTTGACTCTAAAACAATTATTTTCTTTGCATAAACACCAAAATCTAATCATTTGTGCCTATTGATAGTGATAACAGCTTATGCAATTTTCTTGAAGATCTGTTCTTGACTTCATGAGTTATGCTACTAACAAATATTAGGACATGAGTCAACCGTACAAACGAACCAACCGATCTTTACCAAAATTTAATCATTTCTGTCTTTTAGCATTACTAAAAAGTCCCGTAAATATCATAAAGAACCATCCAAAACTTTTTGAGTTTTTGTGCTAACAAGCCTAAAATAAAATTACAGCGACGAACGAACAGATCATCACAAAATTTTGGTCATTTACTTTTCGTAATATACTTAACAGCTCATCCAAAATTTTATGAAAATTCCTCCTTAACTTTTTTGAATTATGGTAACAAGAAAAAATATGCAGACAAGCAATCACACAGAAGAACGGGTTTTCACCAAAAGTTGGCAATCTGTTACTGCTGACATGCCAAATCCCTGCAAATTTCGTACGGATCCGTTCATAACTTTTTGTGTAATCTTGGTGACACACAAACAGACAGTAATATAGACAGTAAATACGACAAAAATGTAACCTCCTAGGCGGAGGTAAAAATACATATCTTAACTCATTGGAAAGACACCAAGGGCCCATTCGAATTAACCCTTTAGCGACCAAAAAGATCATACAGTCCTGCTTTGAAAATATGCCGTAGTACCAAAAAGGCAGTCGCAACGGGTCTGAAATGGTTTCCAGATTTTGCAGGACGAGTTCTGGCTTCGTTCAGTAGCAGTCAGTGCCCCTTTCTGCCTCAGTACCGCTCAGCGCATCATCAAGGGAGGTAGAGTTAAGAATTTCTCCACAAAACTGAGAATTTTACCAGAAATGACAGCTAATCCAGATAATATAAGGGCACATGAAATGTATAATAGCATTAACTATATCCTTACAATGGTATCTGGTGGCATTGTTTTGGGTTTTATTATTATTATTATTAAATCACACCAGACAGGCGACGCAGGAACGGAGAAACTCCATGAGGTTAACAAACCCCCACGTAACCAGCCCAGCAGGTGGAGAAAACAAAAGAATAGAAAAAAAAGAAGATCCGAAATCACAGAATAGCTCTGTGTACAGATCGTTTAAAGCCGCCAATACCAGCACCAGCAAAGACAGAGCCATCA
>LQNS02277997.1:7532369-7545680 GCA_001587735.2 Parhyale hawaiensis | reverse complement strand
ATGTTACAGCCCAAAATATTCTTAACTTACCTTAAACGCGGCTGCAATCGCTTTGTCGACTTCGCTCTTCGTGAGATTCGATGGATATTTAGAGATGTGGTAGGTGAGGTCTCTCACCCTCCACCTGGATCCTGAAGCATAGGCGTCTTTACTCGCCATTCATGCCGTTATCCATGGTGCATATAAAACGAAGTATAATCAAAGTAACATTAATTACATAATTAAAAAATCAGTTATTTCTCAGCTGGAAGCCGAAACCAGTATATTGACTTCACAGCGCCCTGCATGAGGTTTTAATTCGTAATACTGTCATGAGTGGAGAAAATTAAGCAAGCTTAATATTACAAGTAAAGCACCTAATAAGTCGGTTACTTCATAAAGAAAATCACAAGAGAATTATTCGCATATCGTGTTGAAAATGGAGCACGCAGCAACCCAAGGTTTTACTTCATTTCAAGCGCACCATGGCGATGCCTCTGCTACCTACCTCTAAACCGGGCACCTCTAAACAGGGAGGGTAAAAGTTTCTCCTTCTGCTTTGAGTTATGTCAGAAGATTAATTTAATTTTTCTGTTATGCAATCGGAAAGTTTTGGACAAACATCGGGTGCCAATAGCAATAATATCCGGTAATATTGGCTGGAGAATAGGAAATACGTTTTTGTCCTCCTTTATTATACCTATAGCGCAAATAATTCGTTTCTTATGTAAGCGGTATTTACAACGCTGCACTAAGGAGGAATAAAGGCTCAATTTATGGTGTTAAGTAGTGGGTCTTGCAGAAGCAGCGAATCAATTACTCAAGGTTAAGGTACCTTGCAGGGCGTATCTCTTCTTCCTGCGCGTGCTGGCGCCGTGACCAACAATGTCCCTGTTGCCGCACCTGGGACGGTTCATCATCTCTAGTGTCTCGCTGTCCAGCTTTCCAGTTTGGTTGAGACCCGCAAAGGCCTGTAGGAAAACTAGATGATAACAAAGCAATACTCTAGGGACAATTATTTAAAATTAAAATCTAAGAACATACATTCATATAATTGGAGCTGTGAAAAATGTATATATGTTCAAAGACCTCAATATTATTAATCCTATTCAGAAAGGTTAAAGTCTGTTCCAGCTGCCAAGTTTTCATGTGGCAAGGTAATAATGTTTTTGAGTGCCCTAAGTTACTTGGAATTTGTTTATGGCTTCCTCGACTTCATTTTCAGATAGAGATGAACCATCTGTTGTGTTGGTTGAGGAGGAACTGACGTAGCCGAACTTTCCGAGGTAATTCTGCAACAAAAACAACACAAATTGAGAACTTATAACAGTAGGTATATACGTAACAATTTGATGGGTGCCAAACCTTATTTCAACCATGCTCCGTAACTTCTCTGGCAAAGTTTGCAACGAGGTATCATTGGGCCATAGAGATAAGCTTCGAAATTCCAGCACCAAAATGAGCATTTTATCTGGCCTTAGCGGTGTTAAAATAGAGCATGTAAAAGATAATTGCCGGGAGTGGCAATTCGTTCGCAAATGCTCCACCAGACTCTGGGAAGAAGTTGCCTGTGGAGATTTAATTGGCCTCAGGCACAACAGCAGAAAACATGCGGGTCAAGGTGGGTTCACACGATAACTATCGTGTTTTGTTGACGAAATATCAGATTCAGGATCTCAATGGGTTTGTTGTATGCATTAAATTGCTGAAAAGTTTACAGGTTTCTATGCTTTGATTTACTCGCAATTTAAAGAAATACCTGCAAGTATCTGACACTTTACCAGTGACACTGGCTAAGCCAAACGGCTAAAAAGTTAAGATTTTAACTTTGCAAATCTTCTTTCAAGCTCACAGGTCCATTTTCTAGCTATAAATACGCATAAAACTTTCAGTCACTAGCTGAGTACTGTGTACGAATAATAAAAAAATGGTGAGTACGCTGGCATTTAAATAATAGCATTAAATTAATATCTTCAAAACTGAGAAACTTGCTATGATTTTATTTTATACTGTAGCTTGAAACTGCAAGCACGTTTCTCGTAGATTCATCCGCTGTGTGTGCACTAACAAGTTGTGGTAAGCTTGACGTTCCGGTAATGCTGTCCCGTCAGAAGCAGCGAAAATGTCGCTCGTCTACCCGACCGAAAAGAACCTCGATTTAGTCAGGCCCTTCTGCCGTACAGCACATGAATTTTTTCATATCTAATGGTTCAGTTCAAGATGAAGAGACCAGCTTACCAAGCAACTGCCTTTTATAGTAGCATCATTGACGACTCCTACGTGTTTGGAAAACTAGGGACAGCTGTCATACAAGAGCATGATATAGCACCAAACACCCCAAGCAGTCATGATTCATACTGGAACCCCAGGAGAAATATTTAATGTTATTTTTACTCCCTGCTGACACCTGCAAATTAAACGGGGGCTGGAGTTGTTGGACTATCAATGAAATTTTTGAGAAAACCCAACATTGCACCATGAAAAAACCCAGATAGGATAAAAAAAAACACAGTAAACACCTAAAAGTTAATATAGAAATATATAATTTGTTAGCTAAACAGTTTTCTTGACGAGCTCATTGTATTTCTGTCAGTATAAGAACGAAAAAGCCAAATTTGCCAGAATCAAACCCAAGACATTAAGAGGAAATTTAGTAACTTGGGGAAAAAACCTAAGCTTTGGCAGCTAAGGTATAGCGCTCTTTGGAGCCAGGAGCGGCTGGCCCATTTTTTCTGCCGCTTCTTTACGTAGAAAACTCCGACACTGCACGGCTCCTGGTCGCTCTTCACGCTTCAGAAAATGAACGGTAAAATGGGTCCAGAAAATGCTGGCCCCTCAGTATTCAATTGAAAGCGATTCTGAGGAAAAAGTTCTTTTCTGTACTGAATTTTGGTTTCGAGTTTTTCAAACGGTGAATATTTACGACTGATTCTGATATTTGCATATTTGTATGCTATCGCTCTAATTGTTTGTGGGACCTGGCTGCTCTGGCCCAATTGCACGAGCCGTCACTGAGTAGAATAATATCTACTAGCGGGACCCGTGGAAATTCCACGGTTGTACAAAGTCTACGCCTTCCAAAATGAGCGAGACCACGCCACGCGCAGGTTACGCTATAGCAATTTACCCAAGTTCAACCTAATGCAGCTCTTCTAAAGTAACCCACCCCTTGTATTAGTTAATGCCCGTCATCTATCCCTGCCGAACTTTTTCCAACTCAACAATGTCTGTCAACCCTAACATAATAATTATATTGTGTACGCTAACGTAACCCGTGGTGACCCGTGAGAATTCCACGATTAGTTAACATTTTCACTTTGTAAAATGTAGCAATTCTAAGCTACGCTATTATCACTCATTTGACCTAACCTATCTCGTAAATAACGCCAGTCAAAGAGCCCTGATGTCAAAAATGACGGCAGTACTTTGTGACTAAGTTTTTTTCTTCCGGTTCCTAGTATAGGTTTCGCTGTAAAATAGGACTCATCCCTGCAGGAGTGATCTTCCATTAATGAAACGCAAGTTGTCCAGCCATGAGTTGTGCGAGAGCAAAAATTCCCCCCTGCAAGATAAGGCGCGAATATCAGCTTGGAATTGGGCAAACGTTGAGCAGCAGCAGCAGCAAGAAAATATAGTTCAGTCAAAGAATTCACCGCAAATGCTCAGTACCGTACACTGGATACCAACCGATAGTTGAACCTCAAGCGTTGAATTTTTCAAGCGTTGAATTTTGGCTGCAATGTAAATTCAACATGAAAAAGCGTCAGCTCAGCGTGAAGTTTCAGCTGCATCAAAGAGATTCAGCTAAAGAAGGCATTAGTGAAATGGATTACGCCCGAAAAGGGCTCCAATCAACACTGAGTTTCTCCAACTGCCGATAAAAAATTTATTTTGAAAATATGATATATACATAGCTTATGCCTGGCAGGATCAAAAACTCTATCAAAGATATAACCTTTGACGAATCCCATGCATTGAAAGGTTGAAAATGTCTCGAGTCAGGCAGCGAATCTTCTACCTAAGACCTGCGAGAAGTGGCAGCTAAATTTGAACTTAACTCCTTCTCCTATTCTCCTGTAGCGAAACCTATCTTCATATCTGGCTGGCCCAGTTAAAAACGTCGAGCGCCATAAGCAAAGTGAACGTAATATGTTGTGAAAGAAATGAAAAGCGGTAGCTAAGATACGATTGATATGGTCTTCATGTCTTTGTTTTGAATTTGACTAAAATATTTTCAAGAAGCGTTAAAGAAGACAGCTATGATTGAACTTCATTCTAGCGAAAATCAAAGCTTTTTCCAAATTGAAGTTCCCCCTACCTAATACTGGAAAGAGTCACGGACAGACACAGGGATAGACGCACGGACGGAGCTTCAAGCAAAATTATAATATAGACTACACTAAAGGGCCCGCGCTGTCATAAAATGATAGCGAAGAATTTGTGATGACCTTCTTCATCGATCATACATTCGTTATTATTTTTATTTACCTTATTTAACCTGAGGTAGCGCTCATCTAAACCACCCCGTCTGAACTAACGTCCGCCGCTTAATTCAAGCTATCCTCATGCAGTCCGTCTACCTTATGTCTCGTCTAACTTTTCCTCGTATTTCGATTTCATAGCTGAATCACGCAATTGTTCAGCCACCAAGGAATTAGCACTTGTGTTTGATAAGACATATAAATACGACGGTGCATCTTGCAATATTCTCTCACAGTATGCATTTGGACGCCTTTTCTAGGCTCTGTTTCCTACAGTTTACCGATAATTTAGCCCTCCATAAGGTTACACATTCCATTCCTTTTTGTCGGTGTTTCGATTTTTTTTTCACTATTTCGGAACTCGTAGAAACTCATCATTAGCCCGTAAGTTTTCTGCTTTGTTGATTGTGATATAGCTACATAGTAGCTAAACGAAAACAGATTCGGTCAATTTCTCCTCTCGCAATAGAGTCATCTTCTGTCCTCAAGATGTCATTCCGTTTGCTCAGGCATCTCACTGTAGACTGTAGAGGCATATGTTTTCGTGGCAGCGCAATCGCTTCAAAAAAGACTTCAGAGCAAAAAAATCCCAGCACTACCCTTTCTGTTTACCCGTGCCGTGTCATGGATACGCAACTGGCTATGCTAGAAATGTCATCCGCTGCCAGCAAAGCAAATAGAATGTTGCGAAAATCTGAAACACCGTAGGTAGATATGATACGGATGAAATGATTCATATTTCAAGTCAAATCCCTACTTTTCGTGTATCTATTTGTGAAGAGCGTGACACAAAAGGTGGGTAGGTAGGTAGGTAGGTACTAGCGTATTAATATATAGACTAGCTGGACTCGTGAAACTTTCACGGCTTTGCAAGGCCTTTCAGACAGACCCATAAAACGGTCATATTTTAGCATGGTAACACCACACTTATTCTTCAACACCGAAACTCGATGTGTGATATATTAAGCCCATCCTCTTGGTTGATAATAATATCCAGAAATCCCTGCAGCTGAGTAGCCAGGGAAGGATCGAGGGGGGGGGGGGCACACTCCCTCGCCAAAAAGTTTCACGCACCCTTCACTGGAAATGAGGCCTTGAAAAAATTGTTATGCTTAGAGCCTAGCTTTTGTGTCTCGCTGCCCACCCCCCTCTGAATTTAGCTAGCACTCCTAGTGCCTACCTCTACTTGGAAATTCAGAAGAGCCCAGGGGGCTTAAAAATTCTTAGCAAGACTTTGCCCAGCTGCATGGGACTGCTGACCTCCGCGTATCATTGGACCTGGGGAATATTTATATAAACTAGCAGCACCCGTGAAACGTTCACAGTCAGGTGCTTCAGATAGATCGGTGAAACCTTCGCATTGTACCATGGCAATTCCCCGTCAACATCACAAACAACACCGAGATTCGATGTATGATATCTTATGCGACCAGCTCTTTTGCTGATAATAATTACTGAAGCTGACCTTGTTTAAGTGGACCCGTGGGATATATTTATAAGTTGCTCCGTCTAATTGTACCCGTGAAATTCTTTTGGCAGCAAACCACGATGCAGGTTCCCAAAGATTTACTCTTAAAAATTTCGGGCGTATAAACAATTAAAAAGACCCGGCCTGAGGCCGAGAGATTAATCACCAGCGCTATCACAGATACGCCAGCTTCCCGAACTCAATAAACCTCGAATTTTCTTGTATCTATTTGTGATGAAGAGCATGACACAAAAGGTAGGTAGGTACTAGCGTATTAATGTATAGATAGACTAGTAGCCCGGGCCACTGACTATAAATGACGGTAAAAAATTAGCACCTCAGGAAAATCCCCGCTGTCTCCTATGCTTAATTATTACTGTTCAGAGGCTTCTTGAATGAAAATTCAGTATTCTGCCTAAAAAATTGGATACATTTATTGTGCGACCCCTGTATCCACGATACAGTCTTCGGCAACTGAACATGTTCAGAGACGAACATGCAGCCGAGCTCAGGTCCCTCAGCTGGAGCGCCCAAGTGCCACCCCCGTATCCAAGATACCGTCTTCGGCACCTGGTTTTTCTCCTATCTTATTCCCATAGAGCGTGACAGGAAAAATATAAATAAATAAATAAAAACACGACGTGAATTATTATATAGTACTGATACTCACCAGGGCTCTAGTGGTGTCGTTTGTTTCCAACTGCGCAGCCATGGCAGATACGGCTGTGCCTGCAGTATAGAGCAACAGCAGCAACAGCATTGCCCCTAGCCAACTTCTGCCGGCTGAACACATTCTTGTTTTGGCAACACTAAATCTATTTCTAACAACACTGATATTAAGCTATCTAGAAAAATGATGTACTATCTGAGCTACGATAATAGAAAGTAGAACAAAGTTTCTGAAAAGGAACGGCGTTTGTTGAACAGAAAGATTCAGCATGAGTAATGGCGCAATATGCCACTCGCTGGCACGACGTTCCAGTCAGTGACTTATCATTTCGCCAAAGTAAATAATAAGTTTTGCCTTGTTTTATGTTCTAGGTGAAGCGCGTCAATTCAGCAATAAAATGAATTAAGCACAGTGTCTAGCTCACAGTGAGTGATCTAACGAGGGACACGATTCACGAGAATAATTCACCACGATGTTGAAATACACACAGCAAAGAGGCTTGTTCACTAGTGAACCTCCTTACCACACAGACTGGCATAGACAGTCTCAAAGAGGTTTCCAAGAAGGAGGCTGCTCCGGCCACAGTGACTGGGAGCTAAACTTTCCTGGATGACTGATTCACTGATTGGCTGCACAGGAGGCTGGGAGCCTGTGATTGGTGGAAGGGAACAGCAATGGAAGAACAAAAAATTCCCCGGCAGTGCTACGGAAGGTGGCTGTGTTCTTTCCTACTAAGCACATCTCCAGGGGAAGTGAATGCCGATGTGGGCCCGCATAGGCTTAGCGGGCCACCCAAGCACCTTGGTCAGGACCGCCGAGTGCATTCTTTCAAGGCTGCGGTCAAACGCCGCAACGAACCAGTAGGACGCTAATTAATACTCGTCTCATATCCAGCAATAGCCCGCCCCCTATCCCCGCTTGCAGCAGCAGGGAAAACCCCATACTGCGCATAGAAAGAAAGAAAGCCCATTTATTTCTCCCCGTTGGAAAATATTCATACAATAGTTCTGTTACAGTACATGTTCAGTACACTAGTGTAAAACAATAAGCAATGAGTCTTACACGCTAGGTTAAGAATTCATAGCAAAGACATAGACTGCGTTCCCATACTGTATATTCCATTTACGAAGCGCACTCACTACCGGGCGACAGTAAAGCTACACAAAGGCCACACTCTATTATTATGCCTCGAAAAGTCGTGCATTACGTCAAGCAAAAGACTTGCTTTGCATTAGCAAGACAGTAACAAGTACAAAAGGGCTATTCCACGGTGACGATCGTTACATTCGGAGCAAACTTATTGCCTAACTTCAGCCTATAACGTTAAAAGTTGCATGATTAGCCTAATATGGTTTTTACCATATTAGTACCAATGTATAATTACTTCCGCCCAAGAGGTTATGTTTTCGTCGTGTTTGTCTGTCTATTTGTCTATCTGTCATCAAGATAACTCAAAAAGTTATGAACCGGTTTGGACGAAATTTACAGAGATTGTTAGGTGTGTTAGAAGGAGCAGATGATTAACTTTTGGTGAAGATATGTCCATCCGTTTGTTTGTTTGTCTGCCTCGTTTTTCTCAATGATATAACTCAAAAAGTTATGGATGGATTTGATGAAATTAACATGAGTTATTAGGTATATAACAAAGAGTAAATGACCAAATTTTGGTAATGATATCTTTGTTCGTTCGTTTCTCACTGTTTTTAATTTTATGTTTGTCAGCACCATAACTCAAAAAATAATGAATGAATCCTTATGAAATTTATAGGGGGGTTAGTTATGTTGAAAGACATAAATGATTAAATTTTGGTGCAGATCGGTTTGTTCGTTTGTATGTTTGACTCATGTTTGTCATAACGTTTGAAAGCAGTATGACTCAAAAAGTAATGGACGGATCTTCAAGAAAATTGCACAAGCTGTTATTACTATCAAGAGGCACAAATGATTGGATTTTGGAGCTTATACAAAGAAAATTATGGTTTCAGAGCAAATTTGAATTTTTTTCTACCGTTCCCTCGCTTGGCAGAGGTATGCGCTCTCAGAGTGCTCTAGTAATGCTAATGGAACTATCCCCAACTTTCTGTGATTATTGTTGTTTTAGCTATTTACTTTTAAAGTGGCCGGGACGACCGTTACACAGATGCAACCTTGAGTTGGACCTAGAGCTACATATATAAGTGAAAATTCTTTGAAAGTACAAATAGATATCTAAATACTTTATATAGGAGTTATAGATGAAGGATTAGGCTATCCAAAAGTGTATAGGTTATGCTAGGTGCAATTTTTATTTTCCCTCAGAAGCCAAAGAAGCGCCGTGACGATCTTTACACTTCCAATTTCTTACCAAAAATAATATAAATAAAGCAGTTAAACAATCTTTAGGTAGTCCTAAGGTCTTATAACGCATTTTAACGATAATGTTTTTATATGTGAACATGCAATATATATGACTTTCCACGATAATAATTATTTCAACCGACTATTAAAAATTTGTAATTGGCTTCCCAGTTCGATTAATATGTAACATAGTCTTGAAGCACAATGTTTACTCAGTACTATGGAAAATTATGAGTTGAATCTGTTGCATTTTACTGACTATATTAAGTTTTTTTTACAAAATTATTCATCTGTGACAGAATGTTACAAAAATTTGGTTTTATATTTTTGTGTTTTCTTTTGAGATTCTTAAAGAAGAGGTCTTCAGCTTTAATTTGGTATGTATAAAAGCTATTTCTAGAGAATTTTCAGGAATTTTCAAAGTTTAGCCTCAGGTAGACATCAGCGTGGAATGACTCAAAACGTTATAAACAAGACGCTGATTTTCACTCGTTTCATTTAACGCAAAAGATCCCAAATTCCTCGTTGTCTTAGCAGGGTGCAGTAATTACCAAATACTTTATAGAATGATACCAACCACGAGTAACTCATAATGAATACAAAGTGACTAAGGCACTGCATCTGACAGCCTCTCGATTAGTTCTGAACACAATGACCAAACCATTCATCCACGGTACGGTTGTTCACAGTCGATAATTTTATAATTATACAAAACATAAAAAGATCCGCCGAAGGCTAAAACCTGATATTATTCACATTAATAATGAACCAACTAATCCCCTGAACACCAATTTATGTCATTGGAAAGTGAAGAAAAAATAAATAAACCAAGAACTGAGAGGACTAATGACATTTAGGGAGTAGATGTAATGCCAAATACATTGGCTAAACAGGAAAATAAACGGAAACGGACAGTTCAAGAACAAAAACGATCAGAACGAATTTTGAGACAATTATTCCTTATTATTTCTACACGCACCGCACAAATTTTAAAGTTGTAACACAACTTACTGGACTAAAATACCGATAATACATCTAGGCTTTTTTTTACTTTTCCATTGATGGCTCTCCATCAATTGTATCAGTGCCTATAGACCTGCAAGGAATGCTAGTGCTGAGTGCTGAGCCTGTATTCGGTACCCGGCTGCTATATTGCGGGGATACTGACCTTACCCAGAAAGAGGATGGTCGAAAGGGGTTTCGCTGGTTGATCCATAACAGCTTTTTGTCAAGGGCGCCATAGCTCTTGAAAATACGATGTCGACTATCCGTGCACTGGTCTGGAGCCAACTGACTCATGTCTTCAGCGCGAACCAGTGCATGTGGGTTTTCCAGGTGGGGTGTGGGCTCACACTGAATTTCCCTTTTCCTTCGTTTTTTTTAGTGTACTGCGCAGTACAGAAGAAAGTAGGGATATCAGGACTCACGGAATTAACTTCTTAATGTTTATTGTTTAGTATGTTATAACAATATGGAATGAACTACGTATGCGTTCTTCAGTAATACCATACGTAGTCATTTACTAAGTTAAGCAGAGGCTTGTTCCACAACCAGGGTGTACCGGTATATCTGTGCACCAGCGGTTAGTAAACTCCTGCGTTTGTGCGATTGTGCTGCACAATCACACTAATTAGGCGGCTATTTTAAACAAAATGAAAATGAAAGCTAACAGCGCTGCAACCGAGGATTTGTTTTTATCGTACATGGTTGATATTTTTTCGTGTGGCCTTACTAGCCAAATGGTATGTAAAATTTGATGCGCCAAGTCCAACGAAGAACAAGTGACGTTACGCTTCTCTGTCACTTTTGGAGCTGACGACTACAGTCCGTTGTTGTGTAGGGTATTAGTTTCTTCTTGCTCAGTGCTGCTGTACTCTTACTACCTTAGCCTATGGTGCAAACTGCGCGAAATTCTGCAAGACTACATTCTCGCCGCAATGTAAAAGAGGATGGGCCATTTGCCAGAGCTTCGTTTGTCCATATTATGGGGAGTAGCGCTCCGTGGACACCTCATAGGTTACTTGTAGCCTCAGCTTGGCGTTTGGGACAATCTCTTTGGCGAGAGCATCTCCAAGTGCGCTGCTGCAACATCAAAGCTGGTCAACAAGCTCTTTCTATCTCTGGAGCTTTGCTTTGGAATGTTCTTCCCGCTTCAATTCAGAATGTGACTGAATATAATCAGCTCACCAGTATGGTGTTGTCACACTTCGAGTAGCCAGAATAATTGCGCAAATCCTCTAGATACATTGTGCTAAAATTCTGAAAAATGAAGGAAGTATACTCAGATGTCTGCTATAGAAACGTCAATAACTAGTATTTTCTACACTTTTCTTTACATCGAAAATATAACACTTCTAAATACACTGGTTGCGTACCACACACCACATCGAGCTGGCGACATTAGTTTTCATTTTAATCCATCACCTTTTTTATCCCTTTTAACAATTCTTAAATGTGTGTCAATTTGTTAGTAGGATTATATTGATGTGTTCATATCTGCATTTCTAAAACATTACTTTGATTTACTTTACAGCACTGAAGATGGAATTTTTATGATTCCGAAACGTTTGCTTTTTAAGAAAATGAAACTTTTAACTGTGGTACTCTCTTTTTTATTAAAAACAATAAGAAACGAACGAACGAACCAACGGATCATTACCAAAATTCGGTCATTTACTCTTTGTTATATACATAACTATTCATGTTAATTTTATAAAAATCCATCTATAACTTTTTGAGTTATGACATTTAGAAAATTAGGCAGACAAACAAACAAACAAACGGATTGACATATCTTCACTAAAATTTAATCATCTGTTTCTCCTAACATACCTAACAATTCTTGTAAATTTCATTCAAATCGGTTCGTAACTTTTTGAGTTATCTTGGTGACAGACAGAGAAACACACTGTAGATAATTACTGGTTATTCTCTTAGACTTTGCAGTTGTGCTCTTCATGTGTACTTGACCTTTTCCTTCCTTCGCCTTCTTACTTTACGCATTATGAAGTACACACATAGGGACATGGCACCGAGGTAAATCAACTTAGACCACACCCTCGCCTGAAAACCCCACATGCACTGGTTTGTGCTGCGGGTATAGGCCCACTGGCCCCAGAGGAGTAAGTGTAGTTGCAGTCGACTTTGGGTCACCAAGAACTATGGCGCCAATTTGACGGAAGGAACAAATGACCCGAGACCCCAACCCCCTCATCTGAGGAAGACTGTTCCACCACGGCGCAATGCATGCACACAACTGCCGAGTCAGCACACCTAGATCAACAAAGAGCTCACGTGCCTGGCTTGGTCTGGAACCGGCGAGTGATACAAGGTGTTAGAGCTGCGAACGGAAGCATGCTGCTGCCGTGGCGGCAACTTCTATTGTGATGGCACAAATGCACGAATCATTAGGGTTAAATTAGAGACAAACCATGGCGAAAATGTTACCATTTCTTACTACACTGCATTGCAGATCCTTTTTGTTTAGCCCTTGTCTGGTAACACTACGCGCTGTCATCGGCTGTACATGATGGCTAGTTTGCAGCCAGGGTCACTACGGATCACATGTACTAAAGAGTAAGCTGATCTGGAGACTTAGAGCTCATTTCCTTGTTCTAACATTGACGTAGTCGGTATACTGATGAGCAAATATCATACTTGCAGTAGCTGACCTCGACACATTCATCAGCCGGCGGAATGTGTCACTATAGGCTACACGTAGGTGTGCAATGGATTTTTGCTTAAAGTTCGACAAAAACGAGTTACAATACAGAGTGAAGGCAATTGCTCGTGCGCTTAGAACAAGCAAAGTCGTGGTAAGGAAGTAGCCAAATAATCAATGGAACATCTTCAAAGCAACGAATGAATCAGTTTTACGTCACGATCTCCCACTCTATTTCAAGAGAGATTGTACTTTGGATTAGATTAGATAGGCTGCAGTAGACAAACCAAAAGGCCCATTCCCAAAGAGACACCGGAACATACGCACCGGCACTCTTTGAGCTATTGCCATTATGTTAGTAGGATATAGAGGAAAGGAGAAAAGAGAGAGAGAAAAAAAGGGGGTGAAGAGTCCATGCCCAAGATACGATCTTGAATGCACGCAAGCACAATCAAGAGCCGCTGACATGCGGAGATTATAGACAACAAACTGTGTAGTTGGAGCGGGAGAGAGAAGGAGACGGATTAAGGTGGCCTCGGAAACTTTGGCCGTTATGAGTTTGCGACTCCTGGAGGAGGAGTTCTTAGCTGCGGAGGATGTCTCTCCCAATATATGTCAAGACGATTTTTAAACGCGTTGACTGACTCAGCACTAACAACATCGGAAGGGAGTCTATTCCAAATGCTGACTATGAAATACGGAAAGAACTGCTGAC
>LQNS02277997.1:7470878-7504370 GCA_001587735.2 Parhyale hawaiensis | reverse complement strand
TATATCTTATTGCAGCATGAATTCACCAAAGAACTGGAAGTGGTGTCTGTGGAACCCTTTGACCCACCCGCCGATTTCGACAATGATACTGCCCACGAGTATCGCTACCGCATCACGAGACGCACGGCAGTGCACTGCCTGTCCCGCAAGTACAGACTTGTGTATGGGCTGGATCTGTCGCCCTCCATGTGTCGGGTGATACTGGACAATGATGGCAGAGCTCAGGTCCTCTTGGAAAAAGTGCACACTGCATTGGCGGATGCCATTAGAGGAGTTCTGAAGCCGTTCTTTGTGCCAGGTACAAATTTACTTCAGGGGAAATGAGAAATGTCAATTAGCTAGCTATTGCTCTATGGGAGTGGAGGTACGTAGCTATTAAGTTCTTACTTTAAACCGAGTCCATAGCTAGCTATTCCATTCCATTGATACGTTTCTTTTTTGGGGGAGGCGATGCAAAATTACTTTTGGTGATAGGTAGAATTGTAGCAGTCTAATACACTGACTATGGTTGCCAAAATAGGCAATGTTGTTCCTATGTCCGCATGTACGGTACGAGTTATGTCCCACATCATTGCTAACCTGGTGATGTATTCTTATATGCTGTTTGGGAATGTAGTTTTGTTAAAAAATGCACATGGCTTTAATTTCTCGAACTCTTCCATAAAGTAACATTCATAGGGTAGCTATCCTCCAGAATTCTCGGTGGTTTTTATTTCAAAACTGTTTGTGGTTTCATGCCAAACCTTTAATGATTTGCGCAAAAACTAGATCAACCTATCCATTGCTTGGCGATAAGGCACTTCCATAGTTAGGCCTATGGTGTATAGCCATATGTATTTGATAGGAAAGCTTTTGCTCAAATTATGCCCTGCACCTACATTCCATATTTCAGGTTCAGAGTTGATGTTCTGCCCGGTGGTGTACGTGACTGTGCTGGCGCACACCAACATGTTTCGCTGTGACTGGCAGCTGGTCCTGGTCCAAGGCTGGTACCTCATGGACCACAACCTTGACTTGTTCTTAGAGCATCTCAAGATGAGGCTGGACAAGCTGAGCATTCACCTTGCTGAGGTTTGTATCAAGTAGCTATGCAGTGCTTTGGTTGCTTCAATGTTGCTATCTTTAAGACCATCTTGAGGTAGATACCTGTAGTATGATATAGCTAGTCCACCATATTCAGCATTAGTTACTTGGTACAGTGTGACAGCTGTTAGAGTAATATGTATGTCTGTTGTAATTCTTACATTCTCTTCTTATTACTGCCTTTCCCTCCTTAACCGTTTAGCTATTGCCTACTGAACACATATGTTCATTGTTGACATTATATTACAGTGTTATTTCTACGAAAAGTGATAGTGTTGAGTTGAGGCACTGAAGAGTTGATTAAAAAAATGCTTGGTGCGACTTTCGGTTTTGTGTTTTAATCTTAGAATGAATCCATACAGCTTGTGGTGTGCTTCGTATGATTTCCATTTCTTTTGTGCAGAATGTTATGAAAATGAATGCTGAAAAGAGCTTCTCAACTGCGTCAGTGTCCCGCACTGCACAGCCTACCCCTGCTTTTGACCACTGGTCCGTTGACGGTGACTCCTCGGTGGATGCTGCTGATCTTGACGTCAGCTTAGACCAGAGCTATGAACCTCCTGCTGGTCACTCATTTCTATCCCGCAGCAGTCGCTTGGACCAGCCCAGCAGCTGCAGCCACACCAGTAGCACCCTCAGTAACTTCCCAAGCTACGCCACTCGTTCTTCCAGCCCCGTGAGGCGCATGAAACCTCCCCAGTGCTCCCACCATCACTGCGAGTGCCAAGTGAACTACTCGAAGTATCGCGAGTCCCGCGCACCCTGCAGTGGATAACCGTCTAGTCTACGGTCCCCAGGTTCTGCCTCGGGTTCATCTCCACACTTCTCCCTCAGTAGACTACCACCACCGTCACAGTCACCACTACTGTACAGGTTCTACGACGTCGAGTCTGCCCTTACGCTCGATCACAACCTGGTGAACCTTTTGCGTTACTGTGTCGTAGCTCTGCAGTTGCTGCCAGAAAAGAGTATCTCGGGTAAGTTTTCTGTACCCTTGTTTTAATGTATCAATGCCGAGTAGTCGAAGGTTTCCACAGCATCAGTAGCTACGGTACTGATCGCACTGATGGTATTGTGAAAGATAATTATTTTCTAAGCTTAGTGTTCAGGCGTTTTAACGAATTTCCTGATTGTTTTTGGATTTTTTTCAGGTTATTCAGTTATTATGACCTGTTTATAATAAATCTAGTTCTCAATATTGCCTCGAAGTAGATAAGTGAATTGAAAGGAGTAATTTCCTATGCATTGGCCATAAATGTTCATTATATGACAGGCAAGATTAATGTCTCTGTGTTCTTATACTGGTGTTTTTCCTCAGGCATCATCGTGATCACCGATGGTGTGTGCTGTATGTCCGATCCATCTCTCTTTGATGCTTTCCTCAACCACGTCCGGAACTCTACCATCTCCATCAGCTTCCTTCACCTCACCTCAAAACCTACGCCGGTGTTGGAACCTCCTTCCATATCGCCTCTCTCTTCTTCTACTACATCTCCAGTTCATAAAGTCGAGTACAAGTATCCTGATGTAGAGGAGCGAGAACAATCACCTCCGCTTCCTTCTGTCTCGCCTCTCGCTTCTGAAACTGCCCTTGCCACCGGTGCTCTACGGCAGCTTGCATCTTACCCTGCCGTACCTGAACGCAGGCTGGCTGAGGACGATTTCCCTGTAGTCAGCACCGAGGACTTCGGTACCCTCACAAAAGGCCAGGTGCTTCAAATGAGAGAAGAGGCACTTTGGCGCCAGTCCACACTCCTGCTCTCCAAAAAACCTCCCGGTTCACCCCTTAGAAAATCTCCTCCTAGAAAGCTGGCTATTGCGTCAGAGACGCCTGACCTGTCGTACAAAGAAGAAGCCTTGGATCACTTTGCACTTGATGACTTTTTTCTAGCGGCAGATGATGATGAGGCAAGTTTAGCTCAGAACTGGCGAGAGGCATGGAGTGGACAAATCCTTTGGCAAGATGAAGCCTCAGCAGCAAGTGCTGATGATTCTTTTGATTCTACCAGCGACTTTTTCAACAGTGAACTTTGCGTTCCTGGTGATGACGAGTATGTGAAGGAAGAAATGGGCGCAGGCGCATATTTTGAGAGCACCGTATTTGGAGGAACTTGGTCTTCTGTGTTAAAGAAAAGCGAACGAAATCGATCATGTGAAACATCCGGCGAAATGGATATCCTGCAAAATGTTGTGAGCGAAGCGTGTCTCCTTAGACAAGAAAATAAAAATACCAAACCGTGGAACTTACTACTGTCTTCCAAATCAGCTCTTCCTTCATCTGCTTCCAAACCAAGTGAAGGAAGTGAACAAGTACAGCAATCTGACAGCACCCAGTCCTACCTTCTACACTGTTCCACTGGGGCCAACTATGCCTGCAACCGAGGCTTCTCTTCTGAAAAGTTGGACGAGCTCGTTGTATCAGTGGCCGATTCAGTGCCTTCTCAAATGCGTCTAAACAAACACCTTCGTCCCTTTGCTCCAAATGCCTCTGAAAACGACTTTGCCGATAGGCGACCCACTGTTCCGTGGGGAGGGCCAGATCCGCAGGACAGTACCAATCCTTCCAGCAGCAGAAAGGGGGAGGAAGAAGAGGAAGCAGATCCCTGGATGGACACTGGCAATGAGCATTTTGGCCTAGTGTCGTACAAGGAATTGCTGAAGTTCTTAGCGTCTGCTACTGGTGGAGTGTACATGGATGCTGTGCCTCAAATTGTAAGTTTCATTTTACTATTTAACGTTTTAGATATTTCTGAACCCCGTGGTGCATAGCGTCCTACCTAGAGACCGTTGCACTATTTAGGTGCTACTCTTGCTAGAAGGTGCATTGCATGCAAGTACTGAAGTAGTTAGGTAACTATCTATGTACGTGGCATTGGGTACTTTTTAGCCAAATTATCGTCCGGCAGTTGTTCAGTTTTTGGAAATTACCACCAAATTGAAACGGTGTAGAAAAATTTATTTATAAAAGGATGATTGATACCTAGTATCAGGTATAATCTGACGAGCACTTACCCTGTTGGAATATATCAGGGCATCACTGACCCAGGGACCCCGAGTGCCTTGTTTGCAGGAGATGTTGCAACTGGACATAGCTCCTACTGACAAAGTTAGTTTCTAGAGTTAGGTAAGTTCCCCAGACTTCATCTGCTCCGTGAGGTGGACCGCCGAATGGTAGTAAGCGACCCTTCCCATGGAGCACCTACCTGCTCTCGTGTGGGGGCCACGGAAGAGACCCTCTGAACGGGTGTTTTTTCTGTCTTCTTCTCATTTCGTTTTTTGTTTCTTGGCCATGTGCAGTAGGGCTGAGCGAATTCCTTCGACTGAGCCGTGTAAGCTTAGATTTGCTTTGGGCCTTATTTCCTGTCTGTATCGCTTTGACCACTGCTGAACTAACTGAACTCACCTGAGTTCTGCTGAACTTCTGAACTATACTAGCTATATGAAATTGGATCGCTGATACAGTGGGAAAGGACCTTCAATACAATAAGTGATAATTACGGTACTTACGGTACCTACCGTATTTTCTGCAGTCAGGAGTCATACGATGGGTTATAGGGTTAGGTTTACCCATTCTATGTTAGTGGACTTGGTGACCCCGGGTCATGTGCCGCCGAGTGTTCACCTGTTGATTGCCACTCTTGAAGTTGGGCTATAAAAGACGTGCGCTACAGTACTGGAGAGCTCATCCTGCCCCGACCTTACCCGTTTGTGGTTCTTGGCAAGCTCATACGTTGCATCATTCCCTAAGCAACGGTGTCACTCCAACTTATTGTACTTGATACTTCAATAGACGTCGACTAAGTAACTGGATTATCATTCTACCACGCATTTTACCTTCTGGTCTAAGAACCCTGACGATACAGCGCGTTGTACAAGAAGTGTGTCCCGACTCTGGCATAGCGTGTTGGCGACCATCTACTACTATCGTGATAACTGGAGACTTGCCAATTCTATCAGAACGTTTGTTTGTACTGACCTGGGGAAGTAAGGCTGTACGATCACCCTGCAGGTTACCATAGACATACAAAGGCCTTCGAGACATCTTTCCTCCATGCCCACTTCACTTCCTTCCAGTTTCATTTTCCTACTGATAGCCAATGCTTTCCTCTGTTCTTCCTCTTCTTTCCCAACTTGCTGTGCCGATGCGCGTTATCCTGTGTGAAAACCCTGTGGTGCGTGGGTCCTTCAAATTACCTTGTCACCCTATACCTCTGTCTCTTCTTTTTTCTTTCTTCGAACATAAAACTTTGTGTCGTTCGTTAGGGAGGCTTAAACTAACATATAGCTACTGTATGACCATAACCGTAACGTATTTTCTTCTATGATAATTAGTGACGAACCCCCTCAAGGAGCATCGGATTTGCCATGGGCCGTAGGGTTAGGTTGGTTAGGTTTGCTCATCCTATGTTACGGGGAGCAGCGCCTCCAGAGGGATTGTGTGGGTTACTTTAACCATTAGCTAGGCCTTCGGGACGTCTGCCTTTTGTGCCCACTTTTCTTCTTTCCACCTTCATATTCCTACTGATGATACTTTCTTCTGTGCTTCCTTTTCTTTTCCGACTTGCTGTTCCCTTGCCTGTTGATTCTGTGTGGGAACACATTCACGCATGGGTTCCCCATTTCTATTGACGTGCTCTAGCTATGTCCCTTATTTCTCCTTCTGATTGATTACTTTAGTTGTGGAGACGGAGGCTTAAAGTATCTATTCAATAATCAAATCTATTATTGATGTTTATAATTACCTCGTTTATTCCCATACAGACAGAAGAATGCGAACGTGCAATGAACGTGTATCACAAAACCTTCCTGTCCTGGAACTTCCAGCAATTTGGGGTCCCTCAGGACTGGGGCATTGTCAGACCTAATGCTTCACGGAGAGAGCAGTGAGTACCTAGCGCTTCGTTAAAAATGTTATGCCGAAATTCATCTATTCATCCTTCCCTTTCCAGTGGTCGTGCTCCTATCGAATTCGGCGGGAAAACCCTGAAGATAATAATCGCTTCCATATGAAAACGTACATTAGTTTAATAATAAATGTAATATTGTTATTGAAACGCTCATTTAATGTACAGGGAGGCAGCGGGGGAGCTCAAGTGACGATTATGATGTGTTCTTTCTGAGTCTCTGAAAATATTCTTTCACAAGAGCAGAGTTTTCATGTCTAAAATTTAGAGACATCTAGAACTTCACCAATGATACTTGCTTATCGCCAACCGAAATGACGGCTAATGTTTCATTCAATTATTTTATTATATGTAGAAATATATACAAGGTATTACTAAACCGTTTGAATATTTTGTACTACGTACTATGGAGAACAAAGGCTTTTAGCGGAATCCGCCTTCGCGTACGCAGCACAACATTGGATGCGTTCTAAGTTGGGTTGTTGCCCCTTGTGTACTATTTCTTCCTTTAGGCAAGCATGTTTGTTTGGCCAAGCGTAGCCTATCCATTATGCAGATTTATACCTTTCAGCAGCAATTCACCGGAGCACTCACTGCCTTAGCACGTGTTTCTGGGAACGATCGGAGGTGATAGTTTTGTTTTGATCCAAATGTAGCGGTCCATTATTGCACGCAGTTTCTACCTACCATGCTACATTTATCATTGTTATCAGCATCAACTTACTAGAGCACCGCCTGAGCACATGTGTTCGGGAACGGTCGGAAAGACTGGAGTGCAGCGCCCGCACGCTGCTCAGCTGCCGGCTCAGGGAAGGCTTCACCCTCGGTGCTGTGGAGGACCAGCAGGGCCCTGACGCGGTCTCCCTCATGTTGCTCTGGAAGTACGGCATTTTGGTGCACTACAGCATCATATCCAAGCCTTCCTCACAGCGGTCCCGAGGCTCTGGCCTTCGGGTCGAGGTGCATGTTGAAGGTGTGTTGTTACCTATCTTTCCATTAGTTATTACCCCAGGACCCTAAATATTATAAGTAGTGTAACTAGTTCAACGATTGAGGAAGAGTGTGGTGTGTTGAAAGTGGATATTCGTGAAAATCACTATCCAACTTCTGACGTTAGCCACATTGTCCGAGTACAGACTATGATTGAAATTTCAAATAGTGTTCTTTGTATGATAAATTATGTAGAATTTGGTTGGTATTTTAACCATATTAGGACCAAATAAAACGTCGGTTTCTCTTGTGAATAGCACTGTTTGAGACATTTATACACCCCTCGGGGGATATGCTGTCGGGCCCAAGTCCTGTCAGAGCCTCGAGTCCTGTGCCGCTGTCCCGAGTGCCTTTTCCGCTGGAGATGTTGCATCTGGCCGCAGTTCTCACTGATAGAGTAGTTTGTAAAGTTAGGTACCTAGGTCCTCGATGCTTTCCCTTCTGATCCTTGAGGCGGGCCGCTAATGGTGGTAAGTGGCCCATGTCATGGGACTCCTATCTGCTGCTGTGTGTGTGTGGGGGGGCAGAAGGGATCTTCCGCATGAGTGCTTCTTTCTTCTATTTTTATCGTCTCTTTAAAATTCGTGCTCCTTCGTTTCTCCTCGGTAGTAGCGCACTTGCCACTTCAAAATCAACAGAACTCGCATGAGTTCGCATAGGTATCACTTGAGATCATCTGGTAGGAAAGCCGAGATAAAGATTACTGACGCGATGCGGTTGTATTGCTCGCAATGCTATAAGTTAACGCTTTTCCATTGTTACTACTCCTTGGAATTCTATTAAAGAATGCTGATCCCTAACGGGTAAGAGAGCTAAGAAATGTCGATGCTTTCTGCTCACAGCCCCATACAATTTCCTCGTGGACCTGGAGAAGATGGACCACTGGAAAGGTCGCATGTCGTACCGTGCGCAGCAGGAGATGCTGGGATCGGACTACCGTTACCAGCTCGTTAGCAAGTACCGTGCGGCGTTGTGCGAGCTCAAGGAGACCGATGAGCTGCTCGTGCGTCTCCACAACTTCGCTAATAACCCGCTCCACTACAACGTGCCTCAGCACAGCTCTAAGGGCACCCCGTTCTTCTTCTACAAGCCGAGCGTCGGCCTCGTTTCTGTAAAGTAAGTTCTGTCGGCGCGCATGATTCCGAAGCCCTAGATGTCGATATATTACTACTGTTAAAGCAAGTTCATAGATTTCATACATTCGTCTCCTTATATCTAGCGTAACTTTATTGGGAAAGCATCCACCGCTGGAAAGGAGGGGGGGGGGCAGAATGAACGTAACTACAAGACCGCGTTTTGAGGTTGCCATTTATTTCTTTATTTCACATGTTGGCTCGTCTTGGCATCGTTTGAGCTTCGTATCTAATAAGTCAATACGTACTTGTAGTTCTCGCTTCTTCTTTGACTGTAATGGCGCCGTAGTAGTGTTTGGCCGACCTGAAATTTAGGTATAAAATGCATGCCTGCATATTAGGTTAGGCACCTGTTCTTGCTAAACTGACATTAGCCTGGCCTATTCTAAACTAACCTGACCTACCAGATACTCTTCAGTAGCCCACATTCTGTACCAGAACCTATTTTCTTGATCTCACGATGGCATCAAGCTACATGCCGTGTTCACTAGTAGCTAAGTCTGTAGTTGTTCGTTCTTATCCTTAAATTGACATTAAAAACTTTTTGTGTGGACCACTAACAGACACCAAGTTAAATGTTGGCTTGGGTAGCAGCGCCCCTAGGAGGACCTTGTAGGTAGCTTTGTTTTTTGCTTAACTTTCGGGAGGCCTTTCCTTCATGCTCTGTTTGCTTCCTTCCATTTTCATGCTCCTATTGATAATGCTTTCCTTGGTTGTTTCTTTTCTTTTCCTGAACTTAGTGCTCCCGTGCGCGTTGATTCTTTCAGGGAACACCCTTGTGTATGGGTTCCACTTTCTTCTCTGCATAGGTACTATCTGTTTCTTGGTTTTCCTCTCTTAAAACACCCTATTGTACTGGATTAGGGAGACTTCAAGTAACTTGCATGGTAATACATACGTCACATGTTAGCTTGTTCCTTCTTATTGTTAACTCGTTACCGGTCTTCAGGAAAATGCTGTCGTATGAACAGCATTATGGGAATATATGCTGCGGCCGTTATTGTGCCTACTTGTGGTCTTACTTTCCCCTTAGCCTTCCTTATCTTATAACGAGAGCGGCATCTATTAGTAATGGCAGCCGGCGTGCCTGCTTGTAGTCTCTATTTCCCCATCATCATCGTCCGTATACCAACAGCGAGAGCGGCGTCAGCAGCAGCGTGTACGAGTTCTGGCGCCCCGTGTGCCTCCTGGATGTGGGAGTCTGGCACAAGTGGCTCCACACCCACCGTATTGGACTCATCCTGGAGCACGACGCGCCGCTGCCGCGCACGCTGCACAACATCAACAACAATGGGTAGGCGTTGTTTTCATGTACGACTGTTCGGCTGACGAATTTATTAATTACCGCTATTCTTGTGGTTCATGTTGGCAGTGCTGCTCTATGTATAATATTTTCGCTGGTAAGGTTTTACTTCAATTCTGTCCTTTGAATGGTAGCTACTGTCAAAGATGCATTATCATGGACATAATTAAAATACACAATAGTCGTCGCAGTGAATTCTCATTCCAGATTTAAAGATGCGGCGCCACATCTGCGATCGTTGGGTATCAACATTTTAATATGGTCTTATTATGTTGCTTACTATGCTTGCTAAGTAGTAGTTTTATTTTTATTACGTTATGAAACAAATAATAATGCTTCTGACCTTCTGTTGCTGCTGCAGCTTAGGGTTGGTGCAGTGCCGACTGGCCGAGCAGACATTACGGGACCTTCTGACGCAGTGGTGCCACTTTGTACTCTTGGAAGGACAGACCTACATCAAGTTTCTCTACAAGTACGTGTCTGCATTTGGCTTTTGGGAACTAGAACTCATTATTGACCCGGCTTCCGCCCGTTTCCTTGTAGCTGTTCTATTGCAACGTCATTCTCGTATTCCTAGTGTATTTTTATTTCGTTACATGAAAATCTCTTATAAAACTATGAGAAGATATTGAATTGTAGTTATAATTGAAGTTGCTTAGTCTTTAGATGTGTTTTCAGGAACGCCCTTGGTCCTGGAAACTGATACCCTACCCGGCCTGAGCACCAGATAGGCTGCATCTCGTCGGAGAGGGGGGTAGGCATGGGAAGTACTAATTAGTTATCTTCAATATATCAGGGGATCTTTTAACGGCACCAATACCTACCTGTCAGGATCATTTTGGACCTCACTAGGGGGTAATCCTAGTCAGTGCGTTAGAGCAGAGGTTATTACATTACACATGTCTGCAATCCCTGTTATAGGGTTATCTTTGTAGAGTTAGGTGCCTACATTGTCTATCAATGTTTTTTCCCTGCCTGGAGGAGAGATTGGCCTACGCCCCCTTCTCGTTGGAACTGGAAAGACCTATTTTACAGGCGGGCCCTTTCCCTGCCGCAACATATTTTGCCTCATTACCCTAAGGTTCCCTAGTGCCTTCTCCGCAGAGGATGTTGCAGCTTGCCGCAGTTGCTGCTGACGAAGTTAGTTTTGTAAAGTTAGGTAGGCTCTCCATACTTCCGTTTCTATTTCGGGAGGGGTGATCGAGGGGGGCTGACCTATTCCCGCCAGATTTCTATCTTCTTGTACTGTATGTCGCTTCCTTCCCCTGTGCGGCGTAACTGAGCGAAAGCGTTCAGCCGCACACGGGGGTTGGAGATGCTCAACTTGCGCCTTTTTCCTGTCAGTAGCGCACTGACCACTCTGAGACCTACCGGCAGAAAAGCCGAGACAAAAATCATTGACAATTTGAAACGCGCCTTAGTCGGCGCACGAGCCTGTGGTTAAGCACAGGAATAGTTCGGCGCGATATAGGCAGTGTGCCACTGAAGCGCTAGTAAAAACTTCTACTACTACTACTACTACTACTACTAATGAGAGCTGTGGAAGAGGTCCTCTGTGTGTGTGTGTGTGTCTTTTCGTGTTTCGTCACCTTTAGATGCTTTGCACCTTTTTGCTACCAGTAGTAGCGCACTGGCAAAACTTTGATGCAACGAACTTACTTAGGTGAATTTGCCGTCAATCCAGACTTTTCAATCAAAATGTCGAGTTATGGTCGTTGGCTCTCGGCCCAGTGCTTCTTAGACTCGCTTAGCTAGCAGCCCAGCTTACTGCTAAGACTAACTAGCCTTCAGTCACACAAGGTATTGATTAAAATAGGTTCTTACTAGCTGGTGACGTTCATGGTTTTCGTTGTCACTTTGTGGTGTTATGTAACCTAATTCTGGGACTGGCTTTTCTTTCAGTCAGACAGCGCAACAACGTAGTTATTACTGCTAATTCTTTTTTTCAGGGCAGATATTGATGCCGCAAGGCAATCTCCCGAACCTCCTCAAAGTTTAAAACATGGCGGCACTCTTCGCGCTGTCTCCCCAACATCAGCCAGGGCTGGCAGCTCGCAGAGCGCCCACACCTCTCCCGAATTTGGCATTACCAGGAGTCAGGATGCTCCTTTAAGCAGCAACGACTCCGTTATGGGCGGATCTTTGGACGATTCGGGCCCAAAAATTGCTTCCCGGAAGCGGCCCAACAGCTTGCCCGAAGCGGACAGCATCGCCTCTAGTAACTTGAGCGACACTTTGCGCACTCGGTTGGATGATTCTACCCCGTCTGGGTCCAGAGCTACTTTCTCTCAGCATGATTCTTCTCACCAGGCCAAAATGTTCAACATGCTTCACCGGGACAGTGGGGTGGAGTCTGCCAGTGGAGCTGACATGCCGTCGCCCAGGAACGTGTCCGGTTTACCAGGCGTGAGCGATAAGCGTAGACGTGAAAAGTTCGGAGGGAAACGCAAGGTCGAAAGCGAGAAGGAGGTTCCAGTGTCGTTTGTTATTGTGCGCATCAGCCCTGCTAAGCCACCCTGTGTTACCATCAGACTTGCTTTTCTTGGTGGCACGCGTGGGATTGTGAGGCAAAAGGTTCGTAATTTCAGTGCTGTTTCTTGAATTTATGAAGTGCAATAAACTTTTTAGCGTGAGTGAACCATCCATCATCCCTCCATCTATCTGTTTTTAGTTTATTTTTATCGCTTGCGCTAATAAAATGGCACATCGTGGTTTCGAAAGTTCGATCACATTTACGTAACGTTCCCAACAGAAATACCTCACTATGCCACGCCAGTTTTATATGTATTTGGTTAATATAAAAGATGGCTATATAGCTGCAACCTCTTCACCTATTGAAATTTCCTTCAAAATTATAAGTTCGAATTAGTTGTGATCCCTGATGGGTGTATGTTGATCAAACTCGTGAGTTTTCTGGCGTTGAAGGCTTTGTGTATTTTATTCATATGCATATCATTTTCTACTTACAAGAGAGTTGCAATTCTACTACAGTACTTTTGCAAATTAAAAAGAACTTAATTTTCACCTTTCCTAATGAGTTTTTTTTGTATTTCATATCACTGCCTTTTTTCTTCTTCAAAATTATATATGTACTTACACTAATGACTTACATTTCAAAGACTAGCTTCTCCTTGCAAATATTTTACTATTTCAGCTGGTGGATGAACTGACTGGCCTAGTAAGTCGCCTGCAGCTGCCCGTGAGGCCAAGGCAGGGCAGGAAGATGTTGCTGCGCCGACAAGCCGTGGGCTCGTATGCGGCCACCGCTAGCGAACCGTCCCGGGACCACTATGGTCCCACAGCTGACGTCCGAACCCCCGGGGACGGGTACTCCAAGCTGCTTGGTGTACCTGATGGAGTCGCCAGAGCCACTGATGCTTTCGGCGTGGGTCCCCTTCGGGACATAAGCATTCCAATAGCTGATCTGATGAGGACCTCAGCTGGAGAGCCCCCGGCACACATCGGCCGGTTCAACGCAGAGCGAACGAATGAAGGCGTTCTGGTGGACAGCGGAACGGCTGGTGGCAGTGGTGCCGCTGTCTCCAGGAGTCCCAAGGATACCGCTGTTACTCTCAAGGTACGTCAGTATTAGCATTGAGGTACTTGATTACTAGCGCTGAAGTACGTCAGCATGGGCATTAATGTGCATTAGTATCAAGATTCGTCAGTATTAAGTAAGGCAGTATGTATAGTGTTTATGGATGCAGTGTTCGGTGCAAAATGGACAAGTATGTCTGCCGAATAGGGGACTAGGATGTTACCGTGCCATCTGCTTCCACTACTGGCTACTTAGCCCATTTACGACGGAGCATTGTCAAGAATCTGATACGAAGAACACTATTATTGGTGTCCTAAATATATAGGACGCTAGGCATGAAGGGGTTAAGGTAGGTGTTAAAGTTGTGTTTCGCACATACAGCATATTGTGTAGGTGTTAAGTATGCGTTTTGCATATACAGCATATTGTGTAGGTGTTAAATTTGTGTTTCGCACGTACAGCATATTGTGTAGGTGTTAAATTTGAGTTTCACATATAAATAGCATACTTAAAGCTTAACTTGTATGCCTATACTGTATAGTTTAAACGCTTTGCTATCGACATCCTTTCTCATGCGAGACAGAAAGCTTGAAACCGTCCTTAGAACGTCATGAAGTGATAGCAAAGGCAAGTTCGGTGGAAGTTCTGAAGTCATAGCTTCGCACACTTGCCCGTTTCACAAGCACGCAGATGTTGATTCTGTCGGAAAATCCTTCACGATACTTCCGACGCTTCGACTATCACCGGAACTCGTACGGTACCTACATGAGCTCTTGCCGGTTTTATACTTACTCTCTCACCTGTGAAGTGATGTCGCTAGCCATGCGTTTTAACTCTACTCATATGTTGAATTATTATAATGTACGTGCGAACCGTAGTACTTAAGTATAACATTAGGTTTATAAGTCGCCGTTCTGTGGTTCATATGCTTCCAAACCCTTACTAGGAACCTAATGGCATGAGTTACCTGTTCTTCAAGATTGGCGGAGGAGCTAATCTTTAGAACTTTTCTGTGAGGATGAACTGTAATATTTCAACGGGTATGCACTGAGTAGTTATGCATAAATATTATTCAACATTATTATTCTTGAGTATGATCTTACTACTATTTGATGTGTGTATACTTTGAATATCCTTTCGGCAATTGAGAATTTAGATAGTCAATTTATTTCATTCATATGCACTGCGTGATGGGAAATAACCTTAGAACACCTTGTTATCTTTATGTTTGTCTTAGTCTGCTGAGGATGAGGTGAGATATCAATGTCAACCTGCTGCCCTCTCCTGTAGTGCTGCTTATGCTTGCTGCTGATCTCCATTGTTGCTGCATTCCTGCTCTTAGCTCATTATGACCTGCGAAATCTTTGGTGTTACGATTGCTTGTTTACATGTTTTCTTTCGCAGCTCTCTTTCTTTAGCTCTTTTGTGGTCTTTGAAACAAACAGCTTTTCATGATTACTTCCTCCATTGTCTTTGGGTCGAGATGATAGTGTATTTAGGCAACAAATATCGCTGCCGCCTCTGTGTTTTTGTTTATTCAGTTTCATGTTGGTGGACTAAGTAATTGAGTAGCTAATAATGTTTTCTACTTTATGCTTGAAAATTTTTTAAACTATATTTATTATATTTCATATCCCTATCTATGAACTGTTACAGTTTTATGCAGCATAGTTACGCCTAACCTTTTGCTGTAAATATTAACGCCTGTTCTGATATTTTCCTAAAATTTCAATGTATGAATTCCTATGTTTTTTTTGTGATAAGTTCTCTCTCCATGCTTGTGTATTGTATCCTAATTAAATTATACTACATAGCGTAATCCATAGATTATCTATATTGTAACTACATTAAAGCCTCGTACACACTATATAGCTATATACCTTCAATAATACCTGCATTAAATAACTAGGGGTGCTTCAAATTTGTCTATTAACCCTATAAAGACTAATAGAGCAACTGGTAAGTAGACAAACAGATAAAGAGCCAAACGCATCAATACTCTGCTGTGTTTATAATAGCGGTTGACTGAAATGCGCACTAGCGCAATTCATTAATTCATTTGTTACTCCTGACGGTCTTTGGTTACATAGTAAAAGTTTTTTCACATTGTAAAACTATTACGCTAGAGACTGGTTTTAACTTCCAGTTTTCTCTTTATTCTCCAGGCCGGTGTGGACGACGTCACCATGGGTGAAACACCATCACCGGTAGCTCTTCCTTGCTGTGTCATCACCCAGAGACAAGTTGATAAAATTTTGATATGGTGAGTGTTTTTGATGACACCCATTGATATGGGTCCACTAGTCGGAACATTGCAACGTTTAGTTACTAGACGATTTTGATACGAAAGCAATTATGTCACCATAACTTATAATTAAGTTAGTGGTGCCAACCGTTATTTTTCTTGGCCTCTGGTATCCTTTGCATTAAACATGAGACTTTCCTTTTCCATTTTCTAAGATCGTCTGTCTGACACAGTCCCTTCATTCAGAGGGCATAGGCTTGTCATCGAACTAACAGGTTAGGTTTGCTCATTCTATGTTGTGGGGAGTTTCCTGGGGACTTCATAGTTTATTTTAACTGTAGGGCCTTTTACACTCAAGAGTTTTTTGACTCAGAGCCACTAGTCAAGGTGCTTAGCTCCGCCCTCTGGCCCCGTGCCCCGCCCACATCTGTGATTTGCGGGTCACCAGTTGCGAGTCATTTGACTTTTCAGCAAGTTGAAAAAAAAACGTGACTCTTGAGTTACTGACTGTATACCTGTCATCTACAATAGAATGGCGCGTTTCAAGTGCACGATAATAAAAGCATTTGTTGAGTAAAATGTAGAGAAGGGTCACTGCCTGTACGAAAAGTCCAAAATAGTGTGAGGATAGAACATCGCGATCCTTTGTTCGCTCACTGTAGTCTGTATCAAATCTACAAATACAATTGAAGTTATTACGAAATACTTCCAGTTTTGCCCAGGACTGTGATTTATTATGCGGTGAAAATACGCGAATTGTACTGTAAAATAATCAGGGTCGTGTTGGTATGAACTATAAGTACGTATCCATGAATATGCAGCATAGGGCTTAGAGAGGCATAAGTTTAAAGGTCGAAGTACTGTCACATCAGCCGTTTTACACCAGCAAAGGAACGAGTTGTGTTATCCGCATTCTGCGGCTTTGCTTATCGGCAGCAGTAGTCCGAAGTTGATCCTGCTTTGTCGTCATGGAATTATCGGCGCCCAACTCTTTTCAGTAATAGTTGATATTTATACGCAGCTCGACGCTGCGTGTACCCTAATAGCTGAAATCATGTTTGCTCGTGCGTGAACGATAGATACTTGTACAGTACATTTCTTGCTCTCATTTTTGAAGTCAAGATGCTCCATATCTCTTATATCCTCAAGTATTTAACCGTTACGTAGAGATAGTTTACTTAATTTGCTCCTGGAACTGCATCGAGCTACTTCGGCGTTTCTGAAGCCTGTCGTTCATCCACACTTTACTGCCGTTGCCATACGCGCTATTATTTCATGAAAGAGCAAGGAGGACTATGCGCTGTTCCAGCGATGAGAGACTCAGAGAATGTGGTGTCGAGACTCCCAGTGTGGAAGCTCGCGAGTCTTGCTGGGAGGCCCCAGTATGCGTTTCTTGTGGCTCGCGAGTCAAAGCAGTCGCAGTGGTAAACAGTCTTCAGCGCACCTTTCTTTCGTGCTCGCTTTGCTTTCTTTAAATTTCATACTCTTGCATATATTTTCGTCCTGTTCTTCCTTTTCTTTCCCCATTCACGGAACCCATGCGCGTCGGGATAATGTGAGAACACCATGGTTAATGGGTTCCACGTAATGTTGACATTCGATCTTTGCTTTCTTGAAACACTGCGTAGTCTCTGTGAGTACAGATCCCAGTGTTATGGTCATAAAATCCTGAAATAAATGCACATTCCTAATGATGTTTTAATGCGAAACTTGAAAGCTAGGGCTCATCTACATCGATATAGGTTAGTCCCATTAGTTTAACTTGTTCTTGTTTAACTTGTGAAACATTGAACATAACATTTTATGACCGTACTTTCTAAGTGAATTTTCAATTTTGGAGCATAGTTGTAACTTGGAAACAAATTGTTACTTAATTTGTAGGAATCTAAGTTTTCTAACTGCAGCATGCAATATCTAATTTTGGTATAGTGTTAGCTGCGTTTTTTTTTTGTTGCAATGTTTGACTTCTCAGTGAAATGTTATCTTCTTGTTCGTGATGAACTTGCTACTTTGACCTAAGTGCAGCTTAACGATTAGCTTTTTTTCTATAGTTTTACTAATACATGTATGTCTCTGAGTTGATTTTTTGTTCAGTGGTACAGTGTACATAGATTCGCCAGGGCCCCGACTTACCTCGGTTATTATTTTTGTCATCCTTCTTTGGCCAGTTTGAGGCAACCCCGGCCCTTTGCCCCCACCAAGTCATTGTTGATTGCTTCGGCCCTCGCATAGTTTTAGTGCTGAACAGTCTGTCTCAGACTATACTACATAGTGGTAGAATCTTTGGTAAATCCCGTTTTTTATGGTCACTCCGGCCCCGGCCATTTATTGCCACTCCGGCGCCGGCCATTTATTGCTACTCCGGCCCTGGCCATATATTGCCACTTCGGGTCCGGCCATTTTTATTGCCACTTCGGCTGCGGCCACCTAGAGTAAAGTTCAGTCCCGGTACCTACCAATTAGGGTTAACCCAGCACCTGCAAATAATTTTTAGTGACGTCGGCCCTGGCATTGGTCAAAATATAGCTTTCATCGGTCTGTGTGGTGCAACGCAATTCCTCTTCCAGGTACGAAAGTGTGCCGAAGAACATGCTGCAGGTGGTCTCTCCTGAGTCTACGGTGCACCTGGGCCACCCCATCACCTCCTTCAACTTCAAGCAGATGCCTATGAACAACCAGGTACTGCTGAGCAGATATCTCCATCACAGGCGCTGGATATGGGCCATTGTGCCACCCAGCACCTCTCCTGATGCTCTTGGGGACGACCTCACACTCGGCGCTGCCTCTAGTCACTCTGCATCGACCTTCTGTCCCTCTGACGCTGTGAAAAAATCCTTCCCTGCTGATGGTCCCAAGAGTTCCGCTTTAGGAAAGTACCCTTCCGATGCTACAAAAAATGTTTTACCTACCGCCGGGAAAACCTCCATAGACGCTGTAAAATCTTCCATGTCAGCCTCTCTCCCGAAGGATCCAACGGATGCCGCCAGAACTCTAACTTCAACAGTGAAGCTCTCCACTGGCCCGTCTACGTCTGGTCCAGTACCACCCGCAGTTCCCAAAACAAGTCTCGAAAGTACGGCGAATTGTTCCGCGGAACTGGCTGCTGATACTTCCCAAGAGACGGAAGAGTTGACTGTTCCACCCCCTGACATCAAAACACTGTCGCGGATCCTCCACTCCCTAACTAGGTTAGTCTTTGCAATGCCAGTAATGTTTTGGTCTTCTTCCTCTTCATTCAATTAATCTTTGCAAATGCGTTTCTCATGTGGCAGTTAGTATTCATTCAAGGCATATTCACTCAGCAGCACGTGACTTCTTCTAAAATTAGCATTAGCGTCAATAATTTTTATGCTAAAAGAAATGAAAGTAATTATTGCTTGATTGTTTAATAGAGTCTTGCGATACCGGTTCATCTTCAGTGTAGAGCATTTTTCCTACTTTTTTGTAATCTTGTATGAGGCTTGCGATACCGGTACTTATTCAGTGTAGAGCATTTTCCCACTTTTTTGTAGTCTTGTATGAGGTCGACTCCACGTTTGTGCTTAAAGCTTTTCATTCTTGTATGAGTTGTATCACGCTTTGGCTGCCGTAGAATTCCAACTGAAAACTGTAACTAACTTTTTAGGCTTGAGTTACAAAAGCAATGCGTCTTATTTTGGTGACACTAGTAACGGTATATTAAGGAGGACTTTTCCTTTTTTCTAGTTTATCACTTCTCGCCGATGTTCAGTTTTTATGGATATTCAGATTTAGCAAAGTTTCACTGTTCCTAATATTTCCTCTGTTTATCAATACTGCACTCACTTGACAGCATCTCCGGTAGCTGCTACTGGAAGGACACAAAAATGACTCGAAAGAGAAAGAAGCTAAGGGAGATGGTGTCAAGTTGTATCGATAAATATAGCTCTTCCGGCGCTACGCTCGTCACAAGCATTTTTTCTGGAAATTTGTGAATTTGCAGTTTCTGTGTTTTTTTTTTCACTGTGTGCGAATTTTATTGTATTGTAACCCAAGCGAAGTACGGAGGTGCCCGTAGTTCACTGTGATTGGTACCTACCTATGTGACAGTAGTAATTTTTTCAATTTCTTTTAACAGATATTCCAAGAATTCTAAATAACTGCGCTTGTATGCAATAAGGCTCAATCTTGTATGCGTTGTTTGATAGATACTTTGTTGCAAATTTGATTATGTTTTTGTAGGATCTATCTTCGTGAAAACTACAAAATAACGTTCACCAACACATATTTTATCGTTTTGTTTTCTAGGATTCGTCTTAATGAAGGCTACAAAATTGCATTCACCAACAACGGTATGATCACCATGGTCCGTGAGATTATGATGAAGGTAAGTCTATTATTTTCTCATTTTATTAATATTTTACAATATATTCATCAGGTGCAATTTCAGTAGACGTTGGCATTTCAACGGTTACTGTGCTTCTTAAACAAGGACCACACTACACAATCGTATGCCCAACTTGATGCGAGCAATGGCAGCTTGCTTGTCGTTCATGTTGCCGGATGATCGAGCGTCTCTACCAAACAGGTAGATTCTTGAGGTGTTTGGCTCTTTGATTTGGTATTTCCGGTATTCAGACGCTGCTGCGGGGTACTGACCCTAACCAGTAATGGGTACGGTTGGTGGGTTGCTGTTGAGCTTTCTGTCTTTTATGACATTGCTCTGACAATCTGTGATCGGCTGCAACTTTCCCTTCCCTGGGCCAGCTGGCATGTGTCTGCAGCACGAGCTAATGCATTTGGATTTCTCATTTCGGGTGTGCATTGACTTTCATTTACCGCATCTCTGCTATCAATTTTAGGTATGTGTCGGAACGACTTGCGAGCTTCACATCCTTGCATCAAGTTGTGCCTGCTAGTGTAGCTATGGTTCGGTCGGTCCCAACATAAGGATTTTTTAGTTGATTTTCAAATTGCATTTTTTATGGCCGTAGCTTGCTATTAATATAATGTGATGTTGTGTTACAGCTAAGCCTGGGCGCTAAGGACTACAGCAGCGACGTCAAGAACGACCGGTTCCCTTGCGTGCTCCAGTACGTCCTCTTCCCTCCGCACTTCCACACCACCGTGCCTGAGTGAGTCTTGGATGGTCCCTGTCGGAAATTAAAGGCAATTGTTCCAGGCCTGCGAGGGGCGGTGTCAGATAATCATTAGTAATCTTCGAGTGGGTTCGTGTTATCCTGTTCTCTCTGGTAATATTGTGATAGATGTAACACTGAACTGCAAGGTGTAGCGCTGGACGAATTATAGGTTCGTGCCAAAATTCATATCCCGCAGCATAACATAAAATGAGATATCGACCTTCTAACGTGCGCTAAACTGCCAGCTCCTTACAGACATTACTCGCCGGGCCGCCGAGTGCGGACACACAGCACACTGGCGCTTAGACCGCAATGGATGCAATTAGCTACCCCGGGTTGGTGTGAAGCTAAGCCATTTGAATATCGATAAAGATTAATTTAAAAAATTAGTTATCTCGTGGTGAATAGTAATTGTCAGAGGCTCGAGCTGGCATGAAATTGCGGCTGAAAAAAATTACACTCTGGCGCTCTTGGTGGTTTTGGTCTGAAAATTTCTTCTCCTCTGCTGGAATTCATCTCAGCTTGTGCATAGTAGACAATATGTTCCTAATTCCTTCCTCTGTGAGATCGCCTTTGTACTTACAATGAAGTGAAAGGCTCAAAGTATTCAGTCTAACGAGCTAAAGAACGTGCCGCTTCATTTTTGATAAGCACTTGCCTTTGTTTGTATATTTATGAAATCACTCTTCCTGTCATTTCTTATTGTTTTTTTTTTTTTTTCATTCGATAATTAGCTAGATTTTTATGTTGTTGTTATGTTCATGCCGCTTGCTTTTATTGATGACTTGCCCAATTCTGCCGGTTAGGTCCACGGCCAGCAACTACAGCTCTGACCACGAGGACTCCAGATCCGACAGTGGGCATAGCCACGCTCGGTCCCCCTCCCCCGACGCCCACCTCTCTGGCTCTGCAAGGCCGGAAGATGTCCAAGGTCAGTGCGCATTATTTTAATGCTCTGGACATAGCCCGCAACAGTACTCGACTCTTAGGTCCAAGTGGCCTCTGACGCTGGCGGCCAAAATGGGGAAAAATGGGATTTTCTCAAGAGCTTTTATGAACATGTCCAGACACGGTCATGCAGGCAAGCGCCCAAGTGCGTCCCCTCCGTATCCAAGATAACTTTTTCGCAAGAAAAGTGTTGGGTACCTTGGAATTATTTTTTTAAGTATTAGAGGGAAAAGAATAGCTCTTGAGAAAATCCCATTTTTCCGTTGCCGACTTTTGGCCGCCAGCGTCAGACCTAAGAGTCAAGCACTGTTGCGGTCTATGCTCTGGAACTAGGTGACGACGTATGTTGTAGAATGTATTTACCTAAAAAAATGTAAAAATCGTCCTGCACCTGTCCGTAAGAAGACGGAGCAGGCATTCCGAGTACCATCACCTCGGGGATCGTTACGTCTGGTCGTCGCGAAATTCGCTGTACAGCAATTTTAATACGGTATATTTACCTGTAGTTGGGAAAGACTTTTTATCTCTAGAAGTTGGCTACACAGTCGATAAAATAATAAACTCCCCTCAGGTGCCATAGGCTGGGCCATACGGTTGGGTTGGTTAGGTTTATCCATCCTATATTATGTGGAGCAGCGCCCCTGGGAGCCCCCATAGGTTACATTGTTTTTAGCCTTTCGTGACGTCTGTCTCCCGTGTCCACTTTATTTCCTTCCAATTGCATAATCCTACTATGCTTTTGTGCTCTGCTTTTCTTCGCTCTTGATTGGTTGTTTCCAAGCGCGCTGATCATGTTTGGGAACACCTACGTACGTGAGTTCCGCGTTTTTTCGCCATTCTATATAGCTACCTTTCTTCCTCCTCTGGGCCACTGCTTTGTAGTGGCAACGGGAGCTTAAACTGCTCAGTACCTATGATCTTAAAATATGAGTAGTGTTCGTATATTGCTCTCGATGAACCAAATTCTTTCTAATTTATCACTTTTACTGCCCGCCCTTGGGAAACGAAAACTAGGGCCGTATAGGCGACAGTGTGGTGTGTTCATAACCACTGTGAGCTTTACCGAGCGAGGAAAAAATGTCTGGTCAGCGGGAAATGCCTTTCAGATTATTGTCACTTGAGGTTGCGCTGTGCTACAAGCTGTATGTTTTTGTGAGAACTTTGAGGTAATCGACGAACGTTTGCCTGGCAGCTGGTGGTATGGACCCCCATGAGGGTAGCCCCAGCTCTGAAGACGCCCCCGCTGAGGACGGGCCCCCCAGCAGCTCCCTGCTGCAGCTGGTGACTGAGTGCTGGGTAGAGCCCCAGAACGGCCTGGTGGTGATGCCCCCCGAGCGCTGCCTCCCTGCCCCCCACACCCCCCTCTGCCACACCCCGTACCTGTCCGGCCTCGCCTACCACCACGTCCCAGCGGCGGTGAGTACCCTGAGCTTCTTATGCCGGGGCCACGCTACCCTCAATATATTTGGGGCCCCCGCGGCGCTGCGCAGAAGCTCAATTGCTGTATTAGTATCCGCGGAGGCCCTATTTTTTGTTAGGGTATGCTTTCATGCAGATAACCTGAAACAAGAATGCGAGACTCGGACGTCATTTATTCTACCGTATCTATGATAGGTAGCTACTGATTTTGAATAGGTATGTGTCGAAACGGCACGCGACCTGCACATCCCAGCACGCAGATGGGCGTGCGAAGGCATATGTGGCCCCGGCATTACATTTTGTTTCCTGAATTTATGTAGGCGGTTTCACTCTGGAGTCTTTTGGTCCCCGCCACCCTGAAATCCATTGGCAGTGTTCCTTTGTTGCGTTTATGTAGACACAAATGCGCGTGTCTAATGAAAGATTTACTATCATGTCAGCTGGTGTAGCACGTACTGCTGCTGATGTTTTTGAATAATTGTCTTTTGAAATTTAGAGTGAATTAGACCTAAAAAAACGGAGCTTTTTCCGGTGATTTACAAAGGAGCAACAAAACTACCCAACACTTTGTGCTATTTGGCTGGACCAGAAGAGCTTTAGTGTGAGCCCGGCTTAATACAGCTGCTGCCAGCGTTTTGTGATTGAGTACAACTTGGAGGTTCCGCACAGTTGCCGCCTACGACCGTGTTCCCGATAAACTCCAATTCAATAGAATAATAGTGTACATAAGTACATAGTTACATAGAAAGCAAAAATTGCTTACCTGCCCAACCTGACGTGCCTACACTAGGCCTTTGTAGTTGTTGCACACAGAGAGCAAAGTTGTTTCTAGTTCAGTACAATCGCAGCCTCATATTTTTCTTGTCAGTTCAATATTAGTGCAGAGCTTTATGTATACACCACTATACCTTATGGAGCTTGGCGTGACTGCAGCAGGTACTTTTGTTCTTGTATTTCAGTGTGGAATTATGTGCTTACGGATAATATTGCGGCATTTATACCGCCTGCTGTGAGCACACTGCTTTTTACTGATCACGGCTGTAAAGCATGACCAAGCTTTCATCCATATGTGGACAAACTGCCACACACTAGGTTTCAGTTCGCACTATAACATACACGGGCAATAGAAGTCACAGTTCTTGCCATAGCCTACCTCTCTGAAGAGCTGTCAGTACGCTACGATGCATTTTTCCATTACGCAACTGTCCGACACGTAATACTGTATGTCCGGTAGGCGCAACTGTCCGCAGGCGAACTTCGGAGCACAACCTCACATTTTCCGTTGTATAGCTATAAGATGCATGCCTCTTGTCTCATATTGCAACATTTGATGTGTCACTGCGTGGCGGCTGCTGAGCGACGAGCAAGGTAAGTTCTAGAATTATGTTTCATACTATCCCATTACCATATTTGATTCATCAATTATTACTGCATAGCTATCGTGCCGTGAATAATAACTGTGGCAGTGGATTGACACTTTCTTCGAATTCACTACGTCTTCGAATATTAGTAATTCGTGTTTAGTTTCGAATACGACAGACTTCTTCAGCCCTGCGGGGCTCAAACACTGTCATGCGTTGCTCAAAAATGGGTCGAGACCACTAGGTGGTTGAAACCTACTTTTTTACAAGTTGAAGTAGTGCTTGTAAGCATTATGAAAGTATTGCCGAGTTGATGGCGTTTCATCAGAGTGCATTTTTTAGCCCATGAAGTTTTCAGTTCACTTCGCTTTTATGGCGCCGCTTGCGCTGTAATCCATACAATATGCTGCTCTTCGCACTTGCTGTATTCAGCGTCTAGCGAATTGGCGCTGCGTTTACAGTTGGCTTGTCATTTGATATGTGCTGAGTTTATATTGTACGCAGGGTGTCTAGCGAACCTTGAAAGCTGGAATTAACAATGTGTATAGTGAACATTGAAAACTTGAATTAACAGGGTATATAGCGAACCTTGTGAACTTGATACAACAGAGTGTATAGCGAACTTTGGAAACCTTGAAAATCCTTGAATTAACAGGGTGTATATCGAACCTTGAAATCCTTGAACACGTTGAAAACTCTATACGCCCTGGTACGGTAACTTTACCGAGTTTTTATTCTGCCTTCACCTCATGCATTGCTGGCTTCATTATATGTTATTTAATTTACGGATTAATTTGTAACCCAACTAAGTCTCTGTTGACATACTATAAATTTTTATACGGATTTCTTTTTAGTTGACTGTTGATCGTACCGAGTTCTTCTTGCTTTATTTCGAGTGACTGGTGACTGTAATTGATCCGATTTCCAAATCAACTGCATCGTCATTTTTCCCCTACTGTACAGGCTGTATATTATTGTATCCAAACCAATGTTTACATGTAATCTGTATACTTGTTTTCTTGAATAATTATTTGACATTTTACACCTTATGTTGTAATCGAGTCTCTTTTTTTTCGTCAGCTGCGTGCCCATATATATTTTATGACTCCATATTTTATATCTACTGCGTTTCAATGTTTATCGGACCATCGTTTGCTTTTCTGCGTCTCTTTGTTTTTAACTTACTGCGCCGCCATATTTACCGAGCCACCGTTTACTCTTCTATGTCTCTTTGTTTGTAATAACTTGATGCGTCTCCATGTTTAGAGAGACTTCGTTTACTCTTCTACGCCTTGTTTTCATCTACTGCGTCTCCATGTTTACCGAGCAGACTTCTAATCTGCTGTCTACTCGTTTGCTCAGCTGTCTACTTCTCTGCTAGATCTCACGTATATCAAGCCATCTTTTCATCTGCTGCGTCTCCTCGTTTTAACTTAGCTAACTGATGCGTCTCCATGTTTGTCAAGATCAGCTACCATCTCCTTATTTTCAACCTAATACATGGTGTACCTATCGAATCATCTTTTCTTCTCATATGTCTTCATGCTTATCGAAACATTTTGCAGGTTCTACCGCTCCATGTTTTCTTGTCCGATTACTTCAAGTCCAATTTTAAGCAATAAAAAATTTATTCGCGAATCGTAAATTGATTTTATTACTACGAGTGAAATGAGAAATTGATTGCGGTTCGAATTTCAGTTATTGTGTCGGAATTACTAAAGATTACGTAACACTATTTGGAATGTGAATTATACCGGTACCTCTACGCTGTAAACTGCTTCGTTGTCTACAAAGAGAATTGCTGCATTTCAATTTCATTTGTTGAGAGATTTAGATTTTATTCATAACGCCTTATGAACTGTTGTATTTCACCCGTACATCGTGAGCTATTTCGGTTGTCGCGCGTACAGAGAAAAAATGAAGAAAGAAGCCGTTACAGATCCTGTTCACGTTTAAAATTTGAGTTATCGTTGAGAAAAAAAAAATTGGATGTGGCTATTGGATAATAATTTGATTATTTTTTAGCGTAATTTTTATACCTGTGTAGCAAATTGTTTTATAATAGCAATGACGGCAGGCTGAGCGAGATAGTTTTTAAGGCGTAAATGTTGCATTCATAAGAACACGTTATATTAGGTCATGCGGTTTCAACCGTTAAGTGTTACCCGCACGTCGTAAACTGATTTGGTAGCTGCATGGTAAATGAGATTTTGTTTATACGTCTCAACATTGAGTTATCAGTAAGATAGTAAAGTGGAACCTCGAGTGCTTATATTGTGAAGTGAACACTTGAGTGCAGTTTATTGTTATCAGTTGACACTCGGGTGATAAGAGCACCTCGTTGTCACTCTCCTGCGCTTACCGCTGTCTCAATTTCATCTTGAGAAAAGAGTTCATAATTGTATGCTGACTATTCTTTTTTACCTGTTTCGCCGGCAACTACCGTACCGTCNAAGAGCACCTCGTTGTCACTCTCCTGCGCTTACCGCTGTCTCAATTTCATCTTGAGAAAAGAGTTCATAATTGTATGCTGACTATTCTTTTTTACCTGTTTCGCCGGCAACTACCGTACCGTCGGACATAATTGATGATGTTTACTTTTCGTAAACAGCACTTGGCTATTTGGCTATGTATCATATCCATTAAATAATAAGGTTCTGTTGGTGCCTTACTTAGTTTGTTTCTCCACTGCCATCTGAAAGATTTAAGATAAGAGAAAGTTCATCTAGTGCATGACGAGGAACTGCTGCATTTTATTAAGCTCCTTCTGCGTAGAAAATTAGCTCGGCACCTTTTGAAGCGTGGGAAATGAGAGCATTTTGCTTAGCTATTTTTGCTTTAGTTCACTGTCGTCGTGGCCGTTGTAACTGAGCGCTGAGCAGAAGCCAAAACGTTATCAGCTCTTTTTACCGCAATTTTTTTTTTATCTTGAAGGGACCTCTTCTCCTCTCCAGGATACGCTACTGAACCTTTCCGGTTATTACCTCCGCCAAGGTTATGTTTTCGTCGGTGTTGTCTGTCTCTTTGTCTGTCACCGAGGTAACTCGAAAAGTTGTGCCGCAAGGACGATGGAGATCTCCCTGTCCGCGGCACGCGTCTCCTCTCGGTGGGGTCTGTACCCCTGCTGTACCGGTCGCCGCTGAGGCCGATGCCCCCCACCGCTGGTGCTGGTGCGGCCCGCGCTGACTCTGTTGAGACTGTCTCTGAACCTGTGGCCCCTGGCTCTGCCGGGACCGTATCTGCCTCCTTTGCGCCTGTTGCTTGTGGCTCTGCTGAAACTGCCTCTGGCTCCGCTGTGTCTGTTGCTTCTCATCTGTCTCTACTGAGGCTGTTTCTGCCTCTGCTGCGCATGTTGCTTCCGGCTGCGTCGCAGCCCAGGTGGCTGTGCCTCGGAGAGGGGACGGACCGGACGGACATAAACCGAATAGACCTACACGAAAACTTGGAAAACAAAATTACTACGGAACAAACATAATCAGTACGTCCAAAAACTTTTTCAACTTGTAAAAGCAGTGAAACGCGTTCCGAGCAGCGATTCATCCCCTACGACAAATATCGAACCATTTTAAATGCCGAAGAAACACCTGGATTCTCGCGTGACGTCTCGGGCCTCTACAGGACGAGTAACGTCACGTGTAGTCGGGGCGCGGCGCGATTCCGATCGGCAACAACGTCCAAGCGACCAGCGGACGTCCTCACAGTACCGGGGTGCGAGTGGTGGACGAGCCCCGTTGCCCGCGGGTCGCGGCGTGCCCTCCGGACGCCACGTGGGAGTCCTCGCCACCTGCGGGCGTGGAACGATGGAGACAGGAAGAAGGTTCACAACTCCCCAATACAGACAGTGATTACCGCACGCGACCGCCCCTACTCCTTCCATAGCACGGCAGGAAGAGGCTCGAACAGGAATCATAGCAAATGAATACAACATTACAGAGGCCACAGGACCAACAAAGGTTACCTGAGCCGTCTGATGGTACTGCACCAACCTACTGTATATGCGTATGTTTACAGGAGACCATGCTTGGTTATACTAAGCCTGCGTTGCCTCGGAATTATACTGCTGAATATATTTCCACTACCCAGGATCACGTCCCTGGAACGGGACTCGCTATCCTCGCCAAACCACAATCTCTGTGCCTGAGGGTGCCACTTAACACACCCTGACAGGCCATGGCCGTGCAAATCAAGTTACGAACAACGGCCACCACTATCTGCAATCTGTATATTTCCCCGAACCAAGAAATCCACATAATGGATACCATTGGACTAGCGGCGCAGCTGCCGCGCCCTTTCCTATTGTTGGGTGACTTCAATGCAAAACACCCAACGTGGGGTAATAATGCTAACAACGCGCGAGGCTTGGTTGTCGAGCGCTTGCTTAGAACTACCGATTTGTGTTTCCTCAATACAGGAGCACAGACTCATTTTCACATACATACAGGAGCTACCTCTCCGCGATAGACCTTACCCTCTGCACGCCTGACCTCCTTCCTGACGCCCTGTGGACTGTGACTGAGGACACCTACGAGAGCGACCACTACTGTGTGTGCACCAGTTTCCAGGTCCTCCAAAATCATGGTGCAGCACTACCATATATCCTCCGGCGAGCCGATTGGGCTACCTTCGAGGCCTTGAGCCAGATGGAGGAATTAAATTAACACCTACCCGTCGACCAGATGGTGGATCATTTCACGGGAGCCCTGACGAGGGCTGCGGTAGGGGCTATCCCCATATCCTGAGATGGAGCCGCTCCTCATAGAGTTCCATGAGGGAACGACGAGTGCACGCGAGTATGTGGGGAGAGAAAGAGACTACTCCGACGTTACCAACGAAATAGATGCTTGGCCAATAAAATAGTATATTGTCGCGCATGTGCGCAGGCACAATTTACCCTGCACCAGGCCCGGAAAGCCTCTTGGAAGGATTATACAACTACCCTAAACGTTAATACTCCAATGAGCAAGGTCTGGCGACGCGTTAAAAAGAGGTCGCCCCTGTCCGGTTAAGAGACCAACCAACCTGGCGCATACCAGTTTCAACTTTCTGCCCCGGCACGCAATACTCAAAAAAGAAAGACTCCTATCCACTCTTACTAAGACTCTCTTCACGGATCACGTGAGAGTCGCACATAGTGACTCTACCCACATCTATACCGATGGCTCTAAAACGGGAGACCGAGTTAGATGCGCAGCCGTTGCGATTGATGGAACTAGAGAATGCCGGGCTATTACCGGAGACCTCGACTTTCACCGCTGAGCTGTTCGGCGTGTGCGCGGCGCTGGTCCTCATTAGAGACAGCGATGAGAACAACTTAACCTCAGTGTGATACAGGCCATTCGAGCATACGACTGCATCCACTTCGTCATCAACCGAATAGTAAGTATGATACAACAATTACAAGAGGATGGAAAGTCCGTGTGTATCTTTTGGGTACCTGGTCATGTTGACATCGCGGGCAATGAGCTCGCTGATAAGGAGTCGAGGCAGGTGGCTCTGTTGGATTTGCCTACGGTAAACCGTTTAGTCCCCTGCCGAGACTATTACCAACTAATCAAACGAAATCTGCGCGAGCTATGGCAATCCCAGTGGCTGGGGCAGAGAAATAATAAATTGCGAACGATTAAACCATCCAACAATGGCACTCGTCAAATAGCGACGACCGCCGAATGAACGTCGTACTGTGCCGCCTACGTATTGGCCACACGAGTTTTACTACTATCTGCAGACAAGGCAACCGCAACCTTATTGCGACGACTGCGTCGTACCACTCATTGTCTTGCTCTTGATGGCCGAGTGTCCCACCTACTCCGACTAGCGGAGGGACTGCTTTCCGGACCTGCATGGTCGGAATGCTGACTCCATTCTCCGAGTAATGCTTTCTGAGGGACCTCGCGGCCAATTCAATAGAAGTGCCCTGAAGAAATTTCTTATAAGATGTGAACTCTATCCCAAACTGTGATGAATCCATTACGATAAATGCTATCGTCAAATACGGCTCTAGTTTTCTCTCTGTGAATTCGATATACTAAATGTAAAATTAAAGGACGATAATAAAGTTCTCCTTGCAATTATTTTATAATAGCTACTGAATGAGACAAATACCGCGCCCTAGCGGCGCATGAGCCTGTGGTTAAACACAGTAAAAGTTCGGCGTGATATAGGCAGTCTGCCACTCAAGCGCTAGTAAAATTTCTACTACTGCTCAAAAAGTTGTAGACGGATTTTGGTGAAATTTACAGGGATTGTTTGGTATGTTCGGAGGAGCAGATGATTAACTTTTGGTGAAGATCCGTCGATCCCTTTGCATGTTTGTTTGTCTACCTCATTGTTCTCTATGCCTAAACTCAAATAGTTATTGACGGATTTAATGAAATTTAGCTACCTGAGTTTTTAGCTGTAGGCCAATCACGAAGAGGAAACGATCAAATTTTTGTGATGATCTGTTTGTTCGTTAATTTGTCACGGTTTTTAATTTCATACATGTTAGGACATAACTAAAAGATTTCGAATGGATCTTCATGAAATTTATAGGGGTTTTTAGTCATGTTAAGTGAGTCTAAGACATAATTGAATAAATTTTGCTGATGATCGGTTGGTCCGTGTGTAAGTTTGACTTATGTGTGTCTGAATGTTTGTCAGCAGCATAACTCAAAGTATGAACGGATCCTAAAAAAAATTGATGAAGCTGTTAACACTGTTATTTGGAACGAATGAACGAATGATTGGATTTTTGCATTGATACGAAGAAAATCATGGTCTCAGAAACAATTTAAACTTTTTGTAACTGTTGCCTTGCTTGGTGGAGGTATGCGCTTTCAGAGTGCTGTAATTTCCTTTAGTCAGGTTATAATGGACGACATTTGAAAGAAGTTGTGTTACAATAAAAACTCTCGGTATTCTTTTTTTCATTTGTAGTTTACTTTAAATTCTTATCTTTTATAGTTTTTAAGATTTAAATTTTTAAAATGGTTATGGGATTTTTGGTCCCCTGTTTATTTTCATGGTGCTGCCGGTTGGAAATTTTGTTTCTCTCTACTCATGATAACATCAGTCCACTCTGAAGTTCCATTGATTCAACAGAAGATGAAATCTACGTGTTAAAGGCATCTTTTGTGGAAATAACTTTACCGCAAGAAAAAGCAATAAGAAGATCCATCATAATAAGTTTGTTGTTGTCATTTTTGGCAGTTGCTTGTTTAGAAAGCTTTCTAAGTTTGGAAGTAATTTGTGGCCGTCCGACTTTAGATATGGCTAGCTAGAGTGCAAAGTTCCTGAAAATTCAACCGTACATTGAGTAAAATAAAATAAGTGTTCATACAAACAGCTCTACGAGAATGGTGTTTTAGGAAATGTACTATTTGAAGTACTAAAATGCTAAAAAAAATTGCAGAGAGGCATAGTTGTTGCATAACGTTACCTATAACACCGAGTGTCTTTTGTGTCTATTATGCTAATGATTGTTTGACTGTTAACATTGTCCTTTGGAAGAGAAAAGTTAACTGTTGGGCCAAGTGAGAGGAAATTGATTCGTATGGGCGCCCTAGCAACGGAGCTTGGCTAGCACCAAATATGAGTGAGTTTGTATAGAACGAAAAAAGAGCGGTTGTGAAGCTTCAATGATTAGGAATTTTGAAACTGTAACATTGCCACTTCAAAGAGAACAGCTCTAGTGCCTAGTAAAATATTAAGCACGCTTTTGAGTGGTGTAATTTTGGTGAAGTCAACATGTGAAGAGGGTGAGTTTATTTATTTATTTTCAGGCGACCTAGATACAGTCTCTGAAGTGTCATTAACTTTGATGTTTACTGTTCCCCAATAAATTCAGCCACTATTTAGGTCGTCGACTCCGTATTCCATATCTATGGAATTGAATTTTTACCTGCGGATCCTGTTGGAAAGCGGGACACTGACACGGGACGCCGTTATGGTTCCAAGAAATGCTCTTCTCGATATTCCTTATCTAGACCACATACCGGTAATTTTGAGTTGCTGATCGTGTTGGAAACTGGCACACCGACACACTCGGAGAACTCTTTGACATTGTTGCGGTTCCAAGAAATGTGGTATCGCTTATCTCTTCAGGTAATCCTTCGCGCCTTTTTTCACTAATGATTTCGTTCGTTTAGAGTTAGTAAACAAAATGAGCGCGTTTTGGGAAAATCCTGTTAATCATTCATATTGTTAACGAATATCGTAATTATTTCTAGAGCACATCTTATTGTTCATAGTTTGAACGTGCATTGTCTTATTTAATTAAAATTTATCTCATACTTTTTTGTATAGGTAGTTAATAAATAAAACACTCCATTGAAAAACGTTATTTATTTATGTTTTTGGTTATTTTTCTCTCAATCACGTATGCAGAACTTACTCTACCGAGAAAATATAAGATATCCCCGATTCATCTGTTGCATGAATGGATATAGTTACTGTAACTGAAACACCGAAGAAATTTCCTGCCAAATTACTCCGGCACATTAGAAATGCAACTGACACAATCGATTTCAAATCTACACTGGAGCCACAGTATAATGGCCAGTCAAACCAATTGGGCACGCGCAGTGTGGTAAGGGCGCATTGAAAACAAGTTGTTTAGGTGGCGTTGACTGTGGAGATACCCTGTTCCTAGCGCTCTCGCTGCCGGCACTACAGCTATGAAAACTTGGGAGGCTGGTGGGGCAGCTCCGTAGCTACATATGTTGGGCGTGCGATTGTATAACAGATGGTACTCAATCGAAAATTTCTCCTTCCGTAGAGCGGGAAAATTTGTTTTCAAGTCGTCAATCTTGGACCGCGGAATCACTTTAGTGAACGTTAGAAAAAATCATATAATTGCCGCTGCTATTGCGGAATCAAGTTAAATTTAATAAAAAAAATCGATCATTTTCTTTGTATTCCTCGATCGCTGCTTCACAAAACGCTCATGGTCCTGGCGAGAGCATGACCTGGCTGTCGTCTGAAAAACATGAAAGGTGCTACTACTGACTCCGAATTTGTATACTCAATTATGCGTTGCATTATTTGACAGTACGCCAAAGTGGATGCTAATGCCGTGCATGCCTCCAGTCCCCTTTCTGCCCTCACATTTTTGTGTTATTCGAAGTTCCTTGTCCAGCGTGCGGGTGTAGCATATTCTCCGAAGAGTCAGTCACATGAGCCAACACTGATAGATTTCGGGTTGTGTCCTAAGATGTACAGTCAATTTCTATCATTTTGATTGCCAAGTATGTATACATGGCGTGTGTAGACCAAAGGAAAATATGTCCCTCTGTGAACCATGCTCTTAGTTATTTATTCTTATATAAACTCGGCAATATAAATTGAGATGTTTTTCAGTGTTTGTCACTCAAGTAAGAATTGTTTTTATGCATTGTATCACTGGATTTCCGGAAATCAAGATGAGGTGTTTTGAATCTTTGAATATGCACGGATTCAGTTGTCATCTATTATAGATGTGTAACTTCACTGA
>LQNS02277997.1:7428078-7464164 GCA_001587735.2 Parhyale hawaiensis | reverse complement strand
TGAAAGTAGCTGCTTGAATTGCTTTTTGTATGCCTTAAACCCTAAATCATCTTTAAACACCATATGCATAGAAGATTTTGAAATCCCGAACTCTTTAGCAGTTTTTCTTATGCTCCGAGGATTCCGCTTCACTCGCTTCTGAATGGCTTTCACCACTTTTTTGGCTCGAACAGTTCGTGGGCGGCCTGGAATTTTCTTGCTTGAGGTTGTATTAGTATCATCATAACGTTTATAGACATTATATACAGTCTTACGCGACACATGGAGCTGTTTTATGATGTCCTTGTTGGCGATACCAGCTCTTTTTAAGGCAACAATTTGATCTCGTTTTGCTTGAGACGCCATTTTGGTAGAAGTATTGTCTACAAATTAGCGAAACAAAAGACAATCTTTCAAAAGAGTTCTGAAAAGAGCAATATACAATCAAAAGTTATTTCTGTCAATTATTAAATGTTTTGTGGCTATTTTAAAAATGGGTAAATCTTTCCTGGACACAATGTAGAACCAAACCAGGAAACGCAGGAAGTTCGTTCAAAAATTCACTTAGTGCGTCGAGTTACGTTGAATTGGTACCGCTCGCCGCAATCTAAAATAAAAGTACACTAACTACACATTTCAGCTCCTTAGAATTGTGAAAACAGTAGTAAATATAGAGCATGTCCTGGCCTTATTCTCTGGAGAACATGCATGGCTCTACAAACTGTCTCGCTCTATTAGGTCAGTAAAACTCTGAGAAAGTTTGAAGCTAGTGAATATTCAGTGATTCTATTCACGGCTAAACGCTCAAAGTCACACAAGGATGCAATTAAGTCAAAAGGTTTGTTGAAGTCTGTAAGCTCAAGCCATAGAGAAAACTATCACTCGTAGTTGAGCAGCGTAAAATGCAGGAATTACTGTGTATTTCAACATTGAATGAAAAGTTGTTCGCTTAATTTTTTATAGCCCCTCTTATATACAAAATGCTGTATAAAAATTGTGAGATCTGCATTTTTCTTTGAGACTCTTGCATAACTATATATTTATTGGCTTCTTTTATTCATTTGAGTCATGGAAACAGAGTTTGCTGCCATACTCCATTTATATATACGGCTACAAATTTCTAAGTCACTTTGTCGTTTACTTTTCCCAATAGCTATATCTTATCTAAATTTGTGAGTCACACGCAGTGATAATTGTGGTGCAGGTATTGTGTGCCGTGTTGTATCTTCTGTTGCAGTCGAAGTTGCGAGGAATATTGTACTTACTATTATTAATAGTTTTATGATAATTGTGGTGCAGGTATTGTGTGCCGTGTTGTATCTTCTGTTGCAGTCGAAGTTGCGAGGAATATTATACTTACTATTATTAATAGTTTTATGATTATTATAATACTTTCTATTATCATCAATACTCCAAGCCAGGGCTTCAAGGACGGGTAATAAAAATCCAACTGAAACATTGAGCGCTACTAGGGAGAATTCCTTGAGAAGCCATTCATGGCTGGGTTGAATGCTTGCAGTCGAATACGATTGATCATGGCAATGAATCCGCGCACTTCTGGGTGGGCATAAAGCAGCGATCGAACTGGTTAGTTCGAAACCTAACAGTCCCCAAGGCCAAGGGATGGGCGTCGGCCACAGTTCTCCAATTACTTTGAAAACAGGAACAACGGAAAACTACTGTCATATTACCATCTTATGAAACGTAAAAGAGCTAGCAACTATTTATCTGTGGGACATGTTTATAAAATTATTCTGAGCGTGCAACCGACTTGCTGAGCAGATGAGTCGGTTCAGTAGACTAACATCACTGGTGGCAGCCGAAGCCCCTACAGTGCTCCAACAGAGGCACAAATAATAATAATAATGTTAATGAAAAATATTAATCGTTGAAGCTTCTACAGACCATCTAGCTTTACATTACTTGACCATGAACCCGACCCCACTCGAAGCACGTGAGACCAGCGCTATGTCTCATCAAGACGAACACCTGGTATTTCAAGGGAAGGGAACTGAACCTATTCAGAGGTGGTTGCCCAGGCAAAACGCACGAGACCAATTAGCAGTCATAGACTTTGTTCTGTCTGTATTCAGCTCTTGCTTCAGGATCAGTACCATGCGTAAATCCGTCAAATCTCCATGCAAAGACGGGGCAACTGCTTCACACATACGAGGGCCTTGAATATCAACTACAGTACTTAATTGGACTCGTCGACCTAATGATCATAACGTATTCCACTATAGAGAGCATTAGCGAACAGCAGGTGCCTAAAACTCTCCCCCTGGGAAAAACTGGGGGCCTCCAGAGGCGACTGAAGGATAAGCACTAAAGTGTGAACTTTTCAGTTCACTCTACCAACGATGTGGTTTGTCAGTTCTCACCAGAGACTACCTAGAACGCCCCCTTTGGCGATGCTTAGCCTTTTGATAGCCTTGCGTTGCCTCAGTGCTACGCGGTACAGAATGCTTGTTGTTATTGTTGAGTTGCCTCCAAGAGGGCGGAAATTGAACACCACCCTCCCTGACCGCATGGAGGACCACATGGAGGAAATAGTGATAGCGTTTGATCCTGCAGGCAAGTATTGCAGGCCCTGGTCCACGTTGCCACCTAAGTGGGGCCGCGCCACAATCGGACCATACTCCTGAAAGGACCAAAAAGGGGAGGGTTTGAGTGGAGTGCAGTGGGCCACGTCGTACCCACACGACGGGACGCGCCCCTCCCCTCACGCTCTCCAGCAACCCACGAAGCAGGGCAGGAGCCGCCGCTCCGACCCGACGTTGCCGGGTGCGGGTAACAGCAAGGCGCGCCCCGCCCAAAGGCCGCCAAAGACAGAGAAAGGAAGCAAGCGCATTCGCCCACCCCCACCGCGCGTACCCGGCACCACACTGCACCATTCCTCGCTGCATTTGGGGGAATTGCGGTCAATGCAGCAAGTTAGGTACCGTTGCTGGTCAAATTCTCGAGGAAAGTGGTCATTAAGCAACAAATAACGTTTGCTCTAACCCCTGGGAGGTGAGGCTTGTAATATAAATTACAAGCTCATCGAGTTCCCAGGGCGGGACAGAATGGTTGTAGCAAAGTGCGGTCACGCGAATGCCACTAAGCCCGAAACGCTGCTTCTTAGCCTTAATATCCAACCAATTCTGATCATCAAACCATTGTTGGTCCTCTTGACAGCTCAAGAATCGTCTTCTTTGGGATAAACTGCTCAAAAACCGATGCAGTGAGGTAATTACATTCAGAGATTGGATGTTGCAGCTTGCCGCAGTTCCTGCTGTCGAGGTTAGTTTTGTAAAGTTAGGCTCTCAATAATTCCCCCTCTGTTTCGGGAGGTGTGCCGCTGATCCAGGTGGCCCACCTATTTCCGGTAGACTTCTACCTTCTTGTTTTTGGTTTCCTTCCCCTGCGCAGCGTAGCTCAGCGAAAGCGTTCAACCGTGCCCGGCGGATGGAGATGCACAACTTGCAGTTTTTTTTTCCTGTCAGCAGCGCACTGACAACTCTGAGACCTCCCGGCAGAAAAGCCAAGACAAAAATGATTGATAATTTAAAACGAGATATACCTCGCGTCCTAGTGGCGCACGAGCCTGTGTTAAATGCACAGGAATAGTTTGGCGCGATATAGACATAGTGTCACTGATGCGCTAGTAATGTTTGTAGCTATACTAGTGCTACTACTGCTCGGAGATTGGAAGAACCTCAATCCAGTTAGCTGTACTCTTACCGAACACTACTCTCCTGGTATCGGCAATTGGGAAAAACTGTCCAACCTCCAACGCAAAGCAAGGTGTGAGTGGTCGGAGTTGTCAGTAGGTAAACCAACTCGTTGTCCTCAAATCATGTACATCAGTCATGATAAGATCCAGATAATTTTCAGCAATATGGGTGGACCTCAGACAGTCAAATATACAGATCCGAATATTTTTTTCGTGGTTCGAAATGTGAGTATTTTGATTTTATAATTTTGTATACAGTATATCTATTGAATGAAGATCTATGAATTAGGGCAAGTGCCAAGAGTTGAGTATTACATTACTAAACTGGATGTTGGTATGTGATAAGTAAATAATCAAAATCTTTAATATTAATGTAATGACATTCGTTTCTCCATGTTGGATATCAATGCCAGGTATCCATGTTACTGCGTTAAATTTAAATCTCGGTATTCAAATTATTTAGTTCAGATCTGAATTTTTATTTACGAATCCAGATTGTATTTCGATTCAAATAAATGGCAGTTTAGTGGAGAAAAACTCTATATTAAGTCTGATTTAGTAAAAGTTTTATCATATTGCACACCAGATGGACGTTTTATCAACGGCCTCGTTCGTTATCAGAGCAACTGATAATGCTCACCGCTTAATGCTCTACCTGGCGATGTGGCACCTCCGCTCCAACACGGCGAGAAATGTTTTCCTGTGAAATGGTTGAAACTTTTTAATATTAATAAAGAATTTATCATCTATTGCACATGTGTAGCGCTGCGTTAAGTTATGAAAATAACCATTTCTTTTGACCTATAGAACCTGAATACTGACTGTGCTTTATGGTAGTGCAGTAGTACGTAAACATCTCTATGTTTAGCACCCCATGCTAACTTTTGTTTTCGCACCCCCTGCAAAATTAATCTCGTATTACGGTAGACGATCAAATTTATGCTAAATTTTCACAACCAATTCATTTAAGTTAATTTTTGAGTGATAGAAATAATCAAAAGATTCCGTTCTCTGTAGCGGGTCATCTTGAACCCCGTGGGGTGCAAGCACCTCTACAGTAGTTGGGGACCCCGTGTGGTAGAACAATCACTACATCGTCGTAATTGCAACTTTGTGCGGTAATTATTACTTAATTCGTCATGTTTTTGCATTTTTTTAAATTTTCGTCCATCTGTATGGCCGTGTTCACTTTTCTTCCTTCCAGCTTTTCCTGCTCTGACTACGTATGTGCTTATCCTCCTAACATTTGAGGTCACCGATGTATGTGGGTGTCTAATTTAATTGTGGAATACCACGACACATTATACAGTGTTTCATAAAGATGTGTTGTTCTATTATCTCATTAAACGTCCTGGAACCCGGGGCATCTGCCGCAATTGATCATACTTTCACATTTCAGCTCTGTAGTTGAGGGTTTCCCTAGACAACTATTATTATTTTTTTCAAATGGTAGTAGCTCACTAAGGGCCCGAGCGTGAGCCTCTGCTCTTGTTTGGGAACGGGCCTGCTAGACCGTCATACTGCCAGCTATCTATAATCTACTCGTCTCCCTTTTAGAATCCATACAGTGTCTTATGTTTTTCGACTTAATAGAGCTGTGGTTTCTGTAACGCATGAAGAAAACTGATGGGCAAAAATTAGTCCTGTTTGGAGCCTGTGGCCATACTGTCACGCTATAATGAAAATCTACCGGCGAAAAATGCTCCTGGTTGTAGATGATGGTAGAATTTGCAGCAATCTCATATTTGAATGCAGCTCTTGCTTACCACTGGATATTTCTATCGCTTCTCTCAGTACACTCTTAGACCACGTGATTCTTAGTTACTGTTGTCAGAAAATGTCATTACATCAGTTGTTGCTCCTGCTTGATTTCATTTGTCGACGAAACAACTTGTGCTTAGCGAAAATATTTTGACATCCATGATGTGGCTTATTCATGGAAGCGGGTCAAAATTGATATTATTAAATCTTCACGCTCGGGTCTCCACGGACAGGTAGTACAACCCAAATGAACCTTTTTGCAATACCGGGAAGCGCAAACACTGCAAAAGAAAATTCAACATGAAGCCATTAACAGCTGACAAATATGGGTGTGTTCGACTGCCTGCTGAAAGTAATGCATTTCACGGCATGTCAAGAAAGGAAAAATAGTTTCGTTGCTGCTCAGCAGGTGCGGCTGCGAGTTGGCTCATCGCTTATGTTCTTTCAAATTGGCTTGTGTAGTAAAACGAGCGTGCTAATTGAATATTAAGAAGTCATCGCCGTCATTTTTGACGGCAGGTTACACGAGTATCAACTAGTTTACGGCGTATGCAATTCGTACCGATGCATGTTCTTAAGTATTTTTCATACACTTAAATATTTAAATCATAAAGCCCCCTCTACGCTTTATTAATCCAAATTTATCGCTTAGTAATATGTGAGATTTTATTCTGAATGTCTCTTGAGAAGGTGGGAAGTATAGTGGCGCGCAAAACTGTGTGGTATAAAGTTATTATATTTGTGTATTTTGTCCATCCTTCTACGAGACATTTTACTTTGGCTGAACTATTAATATACTTAGATGCTTTAATTTATCTATCGTACGTGCCTGTGCACTTGCAAAAGAAAACTTTACAGTAATATACATTGGTGTATTTAGCCACTCTGAAACGCAACCACGCTTAGCGAAGGGATTACGTCGTCTGCTTGCATTTACTAGCAACACTCTACAACATCTGCCGATATTAATTTGAGTAAATTGAAGGAGCTGCACTTGTGATTGCTAAAAAATTATCGCAATATATCCAAAGATCCTTTTGCTGGAAACATTGTTAGAAACTGGAACGAACTTCACCAAGTTAAAGCGGGAACAACGATTGACCAAGGAAGAATAGTGCAAAGTCGTCATCGCGAATTGTATTGAAAGTGAGTATACATTTCGTAACACGTCAGGAAATTTTGAAGAATTGAGAAGCTGGAGATGCAGCAAGCATGGACATGGACACAACTAGTATAGAGCCTGCAAGCTGTTCCACCTTGGTAAGTCCCGTTACTGAAAGACCGCTCGAAATTTGTTGAAACTTATGAAATGCGAGAAAAGCTTAGATACGATACATGTTTTGGTCACAACACCCCAACAAGAGCTTGGAGGAAAGAGAAACCGACCGGCGTGTGACCCTCCAAATACCATTCTTTCTTTCAATTTGGGAGGTGCAGCATTTATGATGTGGTGTGTCTTTCATCATATATCACTATTGAAATGAAAATAAACAAAGGGAGGATAAATGGCATCAAGCTTCGCGATAAGATTCATAAAACCTGAAATTTGCCCGGTTCTTGGGTGTTCAAAGAGGCTTTCTGGTCTATAGTAGCCTAGTGATGCGCAGCATACAGCAAATGAATTAATGCAACTCAGAAACTGTTTCAGAAGAAATGCAATCGCCGTGATACTGTAGTTACTATAGAATTTGTGAAAACATTCACAGCTAATCATTACAAGAAATCAATAAAATATTGAACCTGAGGAATTTTATATGGAAGAATGGACCAAAATTCCCGTAGATATTAGGGGGAATCCACGCTGCAACTATTGGGAGCCATCGGTGCCTCATACATGCGCGGCATGAAGAGAATTTAGTGCGGGGGCGTATTTGATTTTATCAAAAAAAAAAAAAAAAGAGGCAGAAAGGAGATACAGGTTGCACTCTGCAGAGCACATAAAAATAATTCTAGTCCAAAATAGGATGTGATGCAACTTGCTGCTTCATCGTTGAATAATGTTTGAAAATAGTAAAAGAAAGATGTAGCTGTAAAAATGTTAGTAGGTACCTCCGCCAAGGTGGTTATGTTTCCGTCGGGTTTGTCTGCCACCAAGATAACTCGAAAAACTTACGGACGGATTTTAAGGAAATTTACAGGAATTGTTAAGTATATTAGGAGGAACAGATAATTTCCATTTAGTGAAAAAGTGAAAATCCGTCCATGTGTTTGTTTGTCTACCTCATTTTTCTTAATGCAATAACTCAGAAAGTTATGTAAAGAATTTTATGAAATTAACATGAGTTGTTACATATATCACGAAGAGTGAATGACCAAATTTCTGTAATGATCTGTGTATTCGTTCCTTTGTTTATAACTCTGTTTAATTTTGTGCTTAATAGCACAATAACTCAAAAAGTTATGTTGGATCTCTATGAAATTCACAGAAGTGTTTAGTAATGTTGAAAGATATACCTAAATGATTGAATTTTGGTGATGATTGGTTGGTCTGTTACTGTGTTTCACTAATGTTTGTCAGAATGTTCATTAGCAGCATAACTCGAGAATTTATCGACGTTTCTTCAAGAAATGTACTTGAATTGTTGATACTGTTAGAAGGCACAAATGATTAAATTATGGTGCTGATACAAAGAAAATCACCGTTCCAGAACCATTTTGAATTTTTCGTTACTGTTGCCTTGTCTGGTGGAGGAATGCGTTCTCACAGTGCTCTAGTTGTCGAAACGTTACAATTGTAGCAGATTTTTTTTGCCGCTTCAAAAACTTTGAAGGCTACTTCAGGCGATAATTTCGTGCGCCTATTATCTTGGCTACGCAGTACAACTGTGTCTACCAACAGAGTTTTTAAAAAGTTAGCCGTCAAGTCAGTGTGTTTAGTGAATGGCTGTTCTCACTTTTTAGTAAAGTTGAGGCAATCTCTTCTGCAATTACGAGTGCATTAAAACACAGACAGTTGTGCTCAGCCGCAGTATACATTCGGACGGTGAGTGGAGAGAGCCGGGTGTGAACCCACCTTTACGGTGTTAGCTTGTGGGATGACGAACAATTTTGTTTGGGAGTTCATTCTTCAATGTAGGTAATGTAAATTACTCTCCTCGCCATAAAGCAGCAAACAAATAACGTCTCAAGGTCTCTATAGCGTATACTATGGTTGATGGAAATAGGATATTGTGGAGTAACAGCAGCAACTGAGGATTGTTCTTTCATTTTGTAAATGACGAACAACATAGACTGTTGATTCACGTTAGTTACTGTGCAGCAATGGGAGTTACTTTGACATTCTAGGAGTTCAGCAAATGGAAGTTGATGCTCGCACCATCAAGCAAGGACAAGGATGCTTAATGGTGTAGCTGGTGTGGAGGGACGGCAGTTATAGGTGGTGCAGAGAGAAGGTTCGGGCTAGCACAGCTCTCGAGTGAGCACCTTATCATCTGATAAACACCTGTGATAGCACCGCCGGTACACCTTCTGCTCCTCTAACTCCTCGCTGGTTATAGGGGCTCCTGTTGCTGCTCTGCCATTGCTTTTCCGTTGTCATGATGTATAGAACAATGACTGCTTCTAATGGGAGCGTAGTAGGTATCAACATCTCTTATTGCTCTGCCATCACTATACTGGTCTCATGATGTGTAGAGTAATGGCAACTTTTGATTGAAGGGTGGTATCAGAAGCTGTTGTTGCTCTACCGTCACCATACCGGTCATGACGTAGCTACAGCGCAATGTCAAATCTTGATTGAAGCGTGATATGAACGGTTAATTGGATTGGAAAGTGACGTCGTCAACTGATTGAAGCATGTCGGGATCATTTCATTGTACCGTATTTTGATTAGAACAGTTGATTGTAGTGCGCGTTAGCTACAATTGTTTGAAGTGTGCAACAACTACCGTTGTTATTGCGTGGAATGAATACATGCCATCGTGCTGTGCGTGGCTAGTTTATGAAAGGAATTGACCTGTTATTAGCATAGTATGAATAGCTGATTGAAGCACGCGCACGCATGAATACTTTATTGGAGCGTAGTATGAATGACTACTGTATAAGGCACTATTTTATGATTGTAGCCTCAGATAAATAATTCATGGTTGAGTGTGTGATATGAATGGCCGACGGTCAATTTGTATGAATGCTATCATCAACATCGTAGAAACTGTTGATGATAGCATAGTATCAATGATTGGTGGCTGCAATGTGGTATAACTGAACGACGGCATGGTAGCAAGTATGATTTGCTCTTGGGTTCCTGTTCTTTTATAAACCGGTTCGCTTATCCTATGGTACCGGAAATTGCACCTCCAGGAGATCCCACAGGTTTCCTAATACTCAGGCTTTCACAACATCTTTTTCCCGTGCCCACTGTGCTTCCGTCCTTTTTTAAACTTCTACTAATGATCATCTGTTCGATTCTTCTTCTTCGTCTCTGACTCACTGCTCTCATCAGCGCTAATCTTTCATGCATTGGCTCCACGTGTCTCTTGGGTCCAATTCTCATTCATGAAGTCTTATGCAGCGCTTGACCATCTTCTCCATGGGATTTTTCCCACCATGTTCGTCGCCTAAATCTTAAGATTTGGAAAACTTCTGAAGAACTAGTGAAATTATGAATAAATACGAAGTATGTATAAAAACGTTATTTCTAATGAGGGTTGGCTGGTTTAAACAAAATGGTTGAAACCAACTAATAACATGGTTTAAACCAACTAAAAACATGGTTTAAACCAACTAAAAACATGGTTTAAACCAACTAAAAACATGGTTTAAACCAACTAAAAACATGGTTTAAACCAACTAAAAACATGGTTTGAAACTACTAAAAACATGGTTTAAACCAATAAACCAACCAAATAAACCATGGTTTATATTCATAAATATTGCAAAAATAAACAGTTTTACTTATAGAAATGTTTAAATTTTAATTACACAACTGAAAGGCTGAGTTAACGTGTTTCTATTTAGGAATCTGTTCGACTGTTAGGACAGTAGGGTTACCTATTGCTTATGTTTATTAAAAAAAACCTGTAACTTATTGGATACTGTATAGTGTATTTCATTTCAGAGATGCATATCTGATTATATTCTGGCAAGCTAGAAGCTACTGAGAATTATAAGTAGTAGTTATAATTATTATTAGATAGCTAGTGAGCTCGTGATAAGGATGTAGGCATACAGTATAGCTATTTCACTTTCTTACTTTCTTCAGTTCGATACTCTGCTTTTACTTAGCTAGTAGTTAGTTATTTCTATCGAATTGTCTCTGTTTTTTGAAGTGTTTCTAAGTTTTTATAAGGATTTCATAGTAATTGTACTTTCCTTAGGTCATTACTCTGTTTTCAATTAGCTAGTACCTATTACTGTCAAGTTGTATTTGCAATTTGAAGTGTTTTGAAGTTTTTATAAATTGCAATTATAAATCATAGCATGTGTGCGGAATAGATATTAATTGTAGGCATAGCAAACAAGGTACTCTCCTAACTGCTTGTTCTTAGCCCCCTTTTCTTAAAAATCATTCATCTACAATAAGAAGTTGAAATGAAGTGATAAAGATTGTTGATGATTAGCTAGCTATATGTTGACAAAGCAGAACGTCTTTTAAATGTTAAGTAAAATTCCTAAAACTAGGGAGTTAATGACCCCACTGATGTCAGTTCCCTAGTCTCAAATGAGAACTCAGTTTTCATATCGAGATTAAATATATAGCAGTCTCTATTTAATTCCAGTTTTAATCGAGACTATAGCTACGTTCTAACCTTACGGCCAGCAGTGTTGCGAATGGAACATTCGGGTAGCGAATCGGGCCATAGTACACACAGTGACCGTGCTTGGTTTTATCGGTGTTTTTGTGAAATATTTACCAAAATTTGGCTTACGTACTTGTCGCAGGTTGCATATGCATTATTAAAAGCGGAAAAACCACCAGCTGTTTTTGATAGTCATCTAAAATTTTTTACGAAGCGCTAAGATCTTGGGAAGAATCCCAAGGAGAAGCCTAACTTGCGCTTGACTACGCGCTGTATAGCTCTTAATGTGAACTGGGCTGAAGACAGGCTACATGACCCTTTCTCTAGTCACGGAGCGGTATAATCTTTGTTGACTGGTGCTTCGTGCTAAAAAAAAAAATACTATACTACTACTACTACTACTACTACTACTACTACTACTACTACTACTACTACCACCACTGGTAATGGTAATTTATTTCTTTTGGGGTGCGTAAGTCACCCGCAGGAAAGGTAGGAACGTACGTGGGACCATGAAAACTATCGCGGCTCCCATCGTTACCTGTGCCAACCGTCTTCGGATCTTCCTGATAGCAGCTATCTCTTGAGATGCTCTCGCTTACCTCTTCTTCCTTATAAATATACGATGGTTATCTAAGCACCGATACCAGTACATGAGTGCAGAACGACTTATAACTGTCAGATGGTTGTTTGTCTTAAAAATTTAGAAGCGCCAAAATAATTAACCTTTCCGGTACTGCCTCAGTGCACAGTAAAAAGTCGGATCATCAGCCGGGAGCAGTTATGCTAGACGTTTATTATTCATCTCAGCCTTGTGTTGCTTGTCAGTATCATGGCTGCAGCATTCATTGGTCATGGGCGGTGGAAGCACAGTTAGTACATAAAGACACAGCGTTTTCTGTTTATTTTTACCAGTAGTCACTACTGTAAATTTTAACCTAGGGTAGGATAAGAATATTTCCCCTCCAGTTCTTAGGTCCGAACTTAGCTTGCCAATGGTACTTTCCAATCAACAGGGGGGTATGAAGGAAACTGCAGTTTTCATAAAAAACCTTAAAATTAATTATTAACAATATCTGCTTAATACAAGGAGCGTTTCCTTTTGGTCACAGAGCATAGTAATATTTCTGAATAAAACAGGCCCTTATTGGTCGTAAAAAAACTAGAGTCAGCTTGAATGCAATAGTTACGGCCCATGCGCAAGTCAGTGGTAATATAATTAGGCACGGAGTTCTATCGCTCTTGACCACTTTGAGGTCCTCCCTGAATTCCACAGCACTGCAAAGAGAAGAGAGAACCTACTAAGTATTTTTTGCAGCTAAAGAAATAAGTACACTGTTGTTGACCTAGTATTACCACTTTGTATTTCACTTATTAACGGTAGCTATTACTATGGTTGTAACAGATTGAATTTCTCAGTTATACACAGTGAACACTTACAATGTTTGCGCAGGGCCGCCAATGAATAGGAATGACAGTTACGACCCTGGCACTTGCGAAGGCCGTGCGCACTGACAAAAGTTTGTCGTTAAGCATAATAGCCACGTATTACGATAGACAAAAAAAAGTGACATCCCAATAAAATCGCTATGTGTATAATTTACTCCCATTGAATAGTTATATTTTACTCTCTTTACAACTACTACTACATAAGCTGTGCAAAATATTTCATCTTATTTCACGGTGGTCTGCAGATATCTTGAGGTTGTAGGAGAACAATAACAGTTTTGAGTTGAATTTTTTTTATTCTGCTCACACTCACTAAAAATTTTACTTACGCTGTTATACTGCGTCAAATTGATAACTTATTGGATGCTAACTAACCAACCACTCCTACTCAAACAATGAGGAAGTCGAACTTCATTTTGCAAAGGGTTAGTTCTGCAAATGATAGTTGAAGTACCTTGATAATTGTCCTCCGGGACAGTTTATTCTGGCGCGCTCTATCCTTGTCAAATTATCGTATGTATAGGCCTCATGAACCAAAGGGCTGCCCGGAGTCCCTTTTCTGCAAGGTTGTTGCAGCTGGTCACGTCTCCTGCTGACGAGCTTAGTTTGTACGTTCTCTAGCCTTTCCCTTCTGCTCCGCTAGGTGTGGCCGCCGAGTGATGACAAGCGACTCGTCCCACTTGCTCCTACGTGCTTCCATGTAGAGGGCAACGGAATGTTCATTCCGCACGAGTGTATCTTTCTCCGGTCTCCTTCATTTCTCAATTTTCTTTTTTGAGCTGCTTCGCGCCTCACTTCCCCGCCAGTATTGTAGCGCAATGTGCCAACTTGCACTATACGCCAGAGAAGTGCCTACGTCGAGCCTCTTGGCCCATCACTGTTCGATATAGGCTGTGTGCCACTGAAGCGCTAGTGAAATTTCTACTACTTCTATCACTGTTCGGATCGCCATGGCGGATACAGTGGTGAAACCATGCAATAACGTCGATGTTTTTTCTCTGGAATTCTAATTAATCTCTGCTTAAAGGCACCAGGACTGCGACAGAATTCACGCTACGTACGAAATACGTTTTACGCGATGGTGTTTTTACAGCTCGTGTAATAATGTATTCGAGAACCGACCCATTTTACAAATATTCTATAAATTTCTGTTCGAGCGACGATTTGGTTCGAAAATTGGCCCTCGTGCATGAGTACTATGTTTCTATTCTTTTTACTACATTTTCCTTAATTTTCTTCTCTAGAAACCTCAAATATGTGTTAGGGAATTTAACGCAACCTATACTATAATCCCACGCACACATGTCACCGATACTCCGTAACATGTGTGCGTGGGTTGGTTGCTTGCTTACATGTTTAGTCTCTCATGTGCTTTGCTTTGCTCTGTATTTGAAATCTCTCTGAAGGCGTGTGACGTACTTCTGTGTGGTAGAATCAGTACTTGATGGCCCTCGTTTCATTTTGAATTCGGCAACTTGTCGTAGTTGTAACGTAACGTAGCTATTTGGTAAGTAAATTTCTTGAAATGCGTTGAGATATAGATCTTGGCTTGATTTCACTTGATGCGATTCGATGATTCTCTTCAAGCCAACCCTGGAAATACCCTGTGCACTGCAACTATCTATAAACACACATATATAACTGCGAGCATTCGCTGTTATATCTGCTTTTTGGAAATAAAACTGCAAGAAAACGTGTATGTTTATTGGTGTAAAATGCGGCCTATTCAACATAATTTCAACACAAGCCCTTGACTATTACAACATTCTTCTGATTAGTGATGACGGAACATATATCAAGAAAGGGATTGTAAAACTAGGAATATTACAGTAATAATAAACTTGGAAAGGACATAGAGAACAATTTAATTGTGATAAGCAGTCACAAAAGTGTACAAGTAGGCATGAGGAAAGACGAAGTGTGAAGAACATGAGAGAGTCAAAGGGAGATTATCAGCAGAAAATGCTGAAAAGGAAGCTCTAACTCATTGACTTAGCAGGCTCTCCAGCACTTATATAGATTTATGACATCACGCCGATACTTCACGACACATAGGGCCCTGCACCTCAGTTTTGTCCACCGTGACTCTAGAATAGCTTGCTCTAGTTCCGAATCATTCTCCGATGGTGTTCCTGCATTTAGTAGAGCTAATAATTCAGAAGCTTCAACCTGGGTTAGATCTTGCGGACTGACGTCACTGTTCTCGGCATCGCTTCTTGTCTCCAGCGAAGCCGCGTAGGTGAGGCACAGAGGCAACGCCAAGAGGAATACGAGCTGTTAACATGAAAAGAAGCGCCAAATGAATACAATATTTTTGTTACGATACGTAAAGCGACGTCATGAAAGCAAAACATAGGTATACCGTATTTAATTGACTCGCAATGTATGTTTCTACGTAAAATTAAAGTGACACAGATTCGTCGCAGGATTTTAATATGTAGGCATTAGAAATACCACAAGTTTTTCAATTCTAAATAATTACAAATAACGGCGTATCGAAATTATTCATGATGAGCCGCGTTCTATTTAAAATATTGAAAATGCTATAATGCGGCTATCTCTTCTACGTCTTCGAAGAATATTGGCATTGAAATTCACTTTTTATTCATCGTGTAGCGTCAGCAAATATCTTTAAAAATGTCATATGTACGGTATTTTTTACTGTAGAATACATAATGAACTTTCACTGAATACATGGGTTAATAACTGCCACCTATTAATCGTAAAAACTTTCAAGCATAGATTTGGTTTAGTAGCCTCTAAGATTTTGTAAAGGTTCGTGTATAGATGATCAAACAGGACAGTCACAAAGCTTCGGTTAGCAAACAAAGGTGAATTGACTGAATAAATGATCTTTTTTTAATAGAGCACATTACATGCAACTTGATTTCCAAAATTGAGAACGTCCTAAATGCTAACTATGCACAGTCTTTTAACAGTCCCAGTTTTATCTTTAATGGATAGGTAATTTTATTTTTGGTTTAATTACAGGTGACTATCGTAGTTTGTGCTTTTTCCTCCTCACTTAAATTTAAATTAAAATAGATTATTACAAGCGTTTATCATATCTGGCGCCACACACAAACGGGGCCGGGAACTGTGTCGAAGTTTTAGGTGTTGCCTGTCGAACAGTTTTACACGTTGTAGACGCAAATTTCGAATTTGAACGTTCAACTTTACTTCAAATAGCTAATTCTAACCGTGTTTCAAACTTTTCTCAGATCTTACCGTGAGTTTCATTTTCGCAGCAGTGGCAACGATCGAGTTTTGGCTCTACTGCCGCTTATATAGTCCGGGCTGCAATTTATTTTATTGGCGGGCTGCAGCAGAGTCAAGTGGCTGCAGCAAAGTGCAAAGGTCACTGACCTCTGCTTGGCCTCCATAGAAGACTGCCACGTCAACGTATTGTGGCCACGATCAACGTAATGTGGCATCATACTATACGTTTTGGTTTCAGTGCAATAGTGTAGTGTTCCAAAATGTGCTAATAGGTACCTAGTGAACGAATTTTAGCTTGTTAATACATTCTTTCCGCCCTTGTTCTAGTTCTCGGTGTTACTGATAGAAGCTGGGAGCTTTCAGATTTGGAACTTGAAGAACCCTGCGCTTGTTGCATCCTGTGAAGGTTTTAGCTCAAAACAACTGATAAATCATTTCATTTTTTCGGGGAACACTGAGCTCTATTTTTCCATGCTGAGTAAAAAAAATTAAATGATTGATACACTTTTCTGGAGAGATCATTTGAGTCATTTAAGTGTGTGTGAGGGTTTGAGGGAAGGGTTACAGCAGAGAATGAAGGCACGAACAAATAATTCCTAAAGGAACTAGAGCACTCTGAGAGCGCATACCTCCGCCAAGTAAGGCAACGGTAACAAAAAATTCAAATTGGCTCTGAATCCATGATTTTCTTTGTACCTATCAACTCCAAAATCTAATCATTTGTGCAATTTTTTTAAAGATAAGTTTATAACTTTTTGAGTTAGGCCGAAAACAATCATTATGACAAAAATGTGTCTAACATCCAAACTAACCTACTGATCTGCCCCCCAATTTAATCATTTATGTCTTCCAACATTACTAACAACTCCTGTAAATTTCGTAAAGAACCATTAAAAGCGTTTTGAGTGATTGCGCTAACAAGCATAAAATCAAACACAACGTCAAACAAACTAACGGATCATCACAAAAATTTAGTCGTTTATTCTTCGTGATATACCTAACCACTCATGTAAATTTCATAAAATTCCGTCCATAACTTTTTGAGTTATAGCATTGAGAAAAATGAGGCAGATAAACAAACTAACAAACGGGCGGATCTTCACATAAAGTTTATCATCTGTTCCTCCTAACATACCTAACAATCCCTGTAAGTTTCGTCAAAATCAGTCCAAAACTTTTCGAGCTATCTTGGTGACAGACAGAGAGACATACAAACACGACAAAACCATAACCTCCTTGGCGGAGGTAATTATCAGAATTAGTCGAGATAGAGTAGGGGTGCGTTGTACGATCATCAGTGTGAAGCATTCTACCCAGCGTACTCCCAAATACTCGAACTGCAGCTAATCTCTCATATGAAGCCATAAAAGAGCATTCTAGTTGAGTTTTCTATTCTCTACAATGCATCTTACCTGCACCAATTTATGTCGCTGAGAATTACAGAGAAGCAGTAAACTACGCTGTTCACCAGTAAAGTCATGTATCAGAAGCTCTCACCTGGATTAAAAGTTCATATACAAACACTACCAGAAGGTTCAGGACCTGTTTGCAACATGGGTTCACTCGCACGCCATGCACTGAGGTTCCGTCACTGAGTGAACAGCCAAACTGCTAGGGCTCAACCCCACAACCCTCTGAAGTCTTCCCCCTAGTCTTTTCTATCTATGTATTCAGTTTTCTTGGGCGAGTTGCGGCTATGTCTCGCCCTGTCCGTCCCGCCATTCTGATCCGATTTTTCTTTCCGTTTTCCGCAGAGCGCCTTGGAGCTTCCTTCATGAGTTGTTGCCGTCGAGAGCCAGAATTCACTACAACCACGGTATTTTTGATAATTTTCTCCCCAGCGTTTGTGTCTTTGCGGCTGCAACGTCACGAGACGGGCACGTCCTGCCTGTGTATTAACCTTTGTCGGGCGTCGAGCTGGTCCTCTGACTGGTTGTGTCCCACCTGGCGGGCTTCTGCTCCCCTCTCGGCCTCCAGATCTCCCTTAACCCCCTCGACCTCGTTTAGTCCTCCCCCTCGACCTCGCCTTCTCCTAGACTTTTCGATCCCGCCTTTTCCAGAAAGTTTAGCTTCATGCAGGCCAGCATCACATTCTTTCTGGAAAGGTAAGGGATTTTATCCCGAACTTGTCCACCAATGGGCCTCGGCCAAGACCGCTTTCGTTAACTTCTTAAATCAGGAGATCAATATGCGGAGACCACCTTTAGAGCCTCGATGAGACCATGTAGCGCTGTCACCATCGCATTCGGTCCTCCCGCTTCTGGTCTCTACTGAAGTCCCTCTCTGGCAAGCGTCCCCGATTAAACCGGGATCAGCTTTTCAGATTTACCGACCGTTGGAAAGCCTCAGACTGAAGCATCTCCCAACAATTTTTTGCCTTCTTACCACTCCTGCTCCCTTCTCCCAATGCCACTGTACGCAAAAATTGCACCGTATTATTAACCGACGTCACTCATCAGAAGCATTCTATTCTGCCTTCACTCTCGTAGATGGTAAGAGCACGCTGCTACCTGAGGGAAGCTTCACTGCCGCCGGTTCAGATGGCCTAACCATTCTCAGCCTCCGACACTTGGGAAATTGGGGTCTCGTTCCTCTTTCGGTCCAGATGGCCTAACCGTTCACAGACTCCCGACACATACGACATAGTGGTCTCGTTTTTTTTTTGTGACAGCTCCTTAAGGTGTCAGTGCAAGAGGCTAACATTCCTCCATGTTCCTCGCTGTCATTATAGTATTGCCTGAACCTGGCAAGCCATGGACGGTGGCGGCTCCTACCTCCCCATTTCCCTGTGTTGTTTCGCGGTTGGCTGCTGCCAACTGCTTCAGGTCAGGCAGATCGACCATTTTCCTCCTTAGTGGGATTATGAAACTTCCCTTCACCAACAGTTTACTGGTACCAAGTGAATATATTTTTGTTATTTTTGGTAAGTGGACTTTCTGTGCTTTCCGGCATGGCTTTTATTATCGGTTTAACATAATGGTATTCAAGTAGTTTCCCATGACCTCGTGGCGATACTCTTAGTACACTTACTCGTGTTCAACTCTACCTTTTTTCCTCAACAGTGCTTATTTTCTTTTTATATGTATGTATCTACAGCTGAGTAGATGGAACCGACGTGGGCGGCGCTCGATCCTATTGGGTCGGGGTTTTCTTTCATTTATTTTGTGCTTGTTTCACCACTTATGTATAGAGATAAAATGGGTCGTTTGTGGGAAGGGTCGGACCCACTGAAGTCCTCCCTCCTCCGTGTTTGTCCTTTTGCATGACAAACGCTCGGCCCTCCCAAATTGATTCTAAACCAGGTTTTTAAATCCCCGAGCCGCCAAGGCCGGCCACGGCGGAGCAACCCTCGGCGAATGCGGGCGCGGGCACTGTGTCTGGCTCCAGTCTAAATAAGACCTATAATTATGAACGAATGCCTTACCAACTCCCGGGACGCTCCGGCGATTTTACGCATGAGTCTGAACCCTGGACGCTACTCAGGCAAAAGAACACGTCATTTATGGCGAAGCTAGGAGATAGGTGGAGAGTCGACAGGTCGGAACGGGCCCGTCTTACGCCTGTGCCTTGCGCGACTCTAGTGAGAGTACGAGTGACATCCCGGACGCACTGCCGTCGTTCACGACACCTTTGCGTTCACGTAAGCTTTCTTGCCCGCGTCACCACTAAAATAAACACTACCTAAGCTAGACTAACCTACCCATACCTAACCTAACCTCCTTACCTAATTTTCTAACCTAACCTAACCCAACTTACCTTTTCTAACTTTACTTAACGTTACCTATTCTTACCTAACGTTACCCAACCTTACCTAACCTAACTTATTCAGCGATACTGCGAGCAGCGCGGTGCGCCTACTTGAACGCCGCTCACACGCACACGATCTGCGTACACAAACACGCACACAAAGCGGTCGTGAACGACGATAGCGCGCTCCAGTCCATTTCGGAGACAAACCAACTTCGCGCATGCCGATTTCGATGTTTTGCGCCTGCACGCAATACCCTAAAAAGAAAAACGGGCACCCACTTCTACTAAAAATCCATTTCATGGAGCACATGAGATACCAACATACGTAGTGACTCTATACACAGCTATACCGATGGCCCCAAAATGGGGAACCGTGTCGGATGTGCAGCCACTTCGGCTGCTTTAACGAATGCATACCGGCTATTGCCAGAGGCATCCACGCCTGCACGCAGCGCTGCAACTCGTTAGAGACTGCGATGAGAACAACTACAAAATTCTCCGACTCACAGAGTGCAGTCCAGGCCATTCGAGCATATGACAGCATCCACCCTGTAGTCAACCGAATAGTAACCATGTCGCAACATTTAAATGGGAAAAGCAGTTTGTGCCTGCTGGATGCCAGGCCATGTCGACGTCGCGGGCTAGGAGCTCACCGACAAAGAATCAAGGCGAGTAACCCTGTCGGATTTGCTGACGGCGAACCGCGCAGTCATTTGCGTAGGTTAGGGAGGCAAGGCCTGTTTTTTTTTTTTTTTTTTTCGTTAGAAATTTTTCGGGTACCGTCGCGTTTAGTCAATGGTGAAATCAGGTTAGGTTTAGGTAAGGTCAGGTTAGGTTAAATAAGGTAAGGTTAGGTAAGGTTAAATAAGTTAAGGTTAGGTTAGGTAAGGGAAGGTTAGGCAGTGATAAACCTACACAGAATAGCGAGTTTATCACCATTGCGTCTTGGCGGTGGAAATCCCGATCATCCTTGTTCACCATTCCGTGTCCCACACTCCACTTAATATCACCAACTTCCTCCCTGATGATGTGGTCTTCGAAGTGCAGCATGCTAGCGTCTCTTCTCCTGCCAACTACCTACGGTGCATATCTACAATATTTGCCTGAGTATTTGCCTCTCGTGCTGCCAGTTTCTCCTCAAGCTTTCACCTGAGCTCGCTGCAGACCCACTACGTGCTTGTCTGGTGCTATCAATGGGCACCACCTCTTCTCGTTCCCAGCGCTTCACCACTGGAGATGAAGAGCATCATGAGGCTATATGCTCTGGCGATTAAATTTTCCTGAACGATGAAACTTCCGCTCGTCTTTGTTCTCATGGCCCCCTTCCTCATCCAACCTCACTCTGTCAAGTGCCTAGTGGACGCTTGATATCGACTGGCTTATCCTCAAGCTTTCACCTTAGTTCCGACCACCTCCGTAACATTTCAATTATTGTGTCTCTCCGTCATCCTTAGGCTCCCGTTTTTCACCAGTGTCCATAAGACAGACTGGGATCCTCACCGGGTGGAGACTGAGAAGGCACTAATTAACCAGCTTGCTCCTTCCTCGCCTTGTTTCAGTCTGCTCACATTTCAGAAAGTTTTGCTTCTAACCCGCTACCATCACATCCTTGCGGGCAACGATAGGGATTTTATCCGCGATTTCCCCAGCGCGGCCCGTGCTCATACCCGCCAACGGGATTCGACCAGGACCGTCAGTCAACCCTTCCGTCCCCTCTGTTGACTGTTTAAATCGGGAAATCAAAAGGCGCGGGGTCCCATGGGGGTCTGGTTGAAGACTGTAGAGCGCTGTGGTAAGTCTAACTTTTATTTTCTCGCTTCCTGTCTCTACTCAAATCCTTCTTTGGCAAGAATGCTCGAACGAACCCGTATCAGCCCATCAGATTAGTCTACCTTCGCATGGGAAACCTCGGACCTGTGTATCTCCTAACAGTTTTGTTGCCTTTTTAACACTCCTGCACCCGGATCATAATCCCCATCTACGCAAAAACTGAGCCACCTTGTTAATCGGCGTCACTCCTATGGAATGATTCTATTCTCCCTACCCGGGTCTAGATGTCGAGAGGGTGCTTCTTCGAGACGAAAATTTCACCGCCGCTCGTCCAAATGGCCTTTATTAACCTCCGACACTTACAGTAGGTCCTAGGAGTGGGAATTTTTATCCAAGGTCCTGCAGCTACCGAAGAGGACGCACGGTTGCGGGCTTCGGCCTGTCTGGCTCGCTCGTCAGACGTTAGCAGCGGCAGAACCGTGGTGCTCAGCGAGCGAGGTAGACCCATAGCTCAGACAGGTCCCTACAGACGACGTCCAAAGCCTCAAACCTGGGCTAATTTCCTCCTATCTGTTTTGTTAAAGCGTGACAGAACATTGATAAACAGATAAACAAACGGATCCATACACATCGGTGTTTATTATATTGTAGAATAGATGTAACTCAATAAGTTACCTCTCATTACGGTCAAGAGGCACAAATGGCGTTATTTTCGTTATTATGAACGGAAATTTTAGTTTTAGAACCAATGTAAAGTTTTCAATTACATTCCCTTGCTTAGCGAAGGTATCTACCCTCAGAATGTTCTATACTTACTTTCATTCCAAGTGATAGTGTTAGACATGATTGTACTGTTGAACAGCATAATTTACTGCGTCTATGTAATGCTTTGCATCGCAAAAAAAAAAAAAAAAAAAAACAGGTGCTTGGAATATACATCGTGGTAGAATGGAAATCAATTCAAGCATTCTTTGAAAGCTTCATTTGAGAAAGTGGTCATATTTAGAGTATCTAGTAGTGCACCGTACAGAGTGCATGATACCGATGACGTCACAGCGCAGCCCTTCTCTCGCTTGAGCAATAATTCTGCTTTGCTGGCTCAGCTGTTGGTGTTCTTATACTCGATTCTAACCTTTCCTTCTACTTTTCGCACTCACTATAGAATGATCCAAGTAATCTCTTGAGAAAAGTTGATCAGGAATCCACGTTAGGCATTTTTCTTTTTTGGGGGACAATATGGCGAAAAACTGCTGCTGTATATTATTTATAGGAACTAAATTACAGATCAGTCGTTTGGGGTTAAAACCTTTCTGGATGTAGCAGAGCGTAGGGTTCCATCCATCCCCATCTATCCTAAAATCTGAAAGCCTCGACTTCTTTCAACAACACTACGAACTAAAACCCAGGCAGAAAGAATCGACTAGCTAAAATACGTTCAGTCCCATTTATGCACGTTTTAGAAAACTGCACTGTTGCACGCCGAAATGCTTTGCACTCTGCCGCAACACGTTGACGTGGCGGTCTCTAAAAAGAGGTCAGCGATCTTCACACCTTGCTGCCGCCACTCGACTCCGCTGCAGACCACCAATAAAATTCAACTGCAGCTTAGACTATATAAGCGGCAGCAGTGCCTGTTGGGCCAACACTCGATCGTTGCCACTGCTGCAAAAATGAAACTCACGGTAAGTTTTTAAAAAGTTAGAAATACGTTAACAAGAAGCTATAGCAGTATTGGTGATCGTTGATAGTTAAAGTTAGGGAATGAAAGGTATAAAATCTGGCTACCTAGTAAGCTTGGCACACCTCTAACTTCGACTGAGTTACCGGCCCCGTTTTTGTGCGTTGCCAAATATCGTAAACACTTTTAGTAGTCTATCTCTGTATCATTTTCAGTTTGTATGATACATTATATGAACTCTAATTCTTACCTGAGATTAAAACAAAATTAAAATATTCTCATCTTCGGAAGGGAAAACATGACTGAGTTACAATTACATAATCTTGGAAAGAAGTCAAGTTTCATGTAAAATACTCTGTAAAAAATTGCTGTACTTTTTTCTCAATTCAACTTTATACATTAACGAAACCTTGCTGTCAGGTTTGTTCAGCTATACTCCAATCGTATTCAAGTTTTTCTTGCTACTGAACCAAACCTATGTGGCAGCTATCGCCTCGTCGTAGCAATTATTGCCCTATATAGTAAAAGTCTCTGATGTAGTCTAAGCAATACGTGTAATTTAATTATTTTTTTGTATCGCGATATTTGCTGATGCTATACGATGAACAAAACATTTTAATCCAAGTCAATTTTCGTCGAAAACTTATTAGGGATAGATAATATTATTCCAGTATTTTTTTAGCTTTTGAATAGAAATCAACCCATCACGACTCTTGATATACCTTTATTTGTAGTGTTTTTGTAGGTATTAAAGTACGTGTAGTGGACATTTGCCTGTACATTTTAGTATTATGTACACGTTTGTGACCTACAGTACATAAAGTTCGTTTTGTATAAAAATATACATTTTGCACCAGAAGCATACAGTATACTATGTTAGAATTTAGAATGTTTTGGTTTCATGGCGTCGCTTTATGTATCCGTAAGGAAAATGTTGTATTCATTTGGCGCTTCTTTTCATGTTAACAGCTCGTATTCCTCTTGGCGTTGCCTCTGTGCCTCACCTACGCGGCTTCGCTGGAGACAAGAAGCGATGCCGAGAACAGTGACGTCAGTCCGCAAGATCTAACCCAGGTTGAAGCTTCTGAATTATTAGCTCTACTAAATGCAGGAACACCATCGGAGAATGATTCGGAACTAGAACAAGCTATTCTAGAGTCATGGTGGTCAAAAGCGAGGTGCAGGGCCCGTTGTGTCGTGAAGTATCGGCGTGATCCCACAGGTCTAATTCAGTGCTGGAGAGCCTGCTAAGTCTATGATTTAGAGCTTCTTTTTCAGCGTTTTCTGCTGATTTGTCCCTTTGACTCTCTCCTGTTCTTCGGATTGCGTCTTTCCCTACACCTACTTCTACACTTTTTTGACTGCTTATCTTCTTTATGTGAGGATAATTTTGGGTGTTGCTATGACGACCTCAGCGTTTATTTTATAGGAGGTACCGTACTTACTTTTGTCAGATACACATACAAGCTTATGGCGAAAACCAGTTTAGCTGAGGCTGCCGCCTCTATAAAACAATTACCGGTATAATGTTCAGAAATATTCATCCGCAAGAAAATCGTAACTGCAAGCATATGCAGCATATGTTTGTTTTTGTGTTCATAACATCTGAAGACAAACTTGTTCTCTTTTAGGAAAACTATGAGGCGTTCCAGTGAACTTCTGTATGTTTGTACCTAATTATGGCTTATTGCATTACTTTAAATTATGTTCTGGAACGCTTCCCGACAAAATAGTTCGAATGTGCGAATGATATCATGATGCAGTGTCACTATAGCTGGACAATCTCTGCACGATCAAACTGTTCTTTTTATCCTTTTCTAAGTTTATTATTGCTGTTATATTCTTAGTATTACCGCCATTTTCTTAATAATTGATCCGTTATCAGATGAATGTTGTTGTAGTAAAGTACATGTTTCGGAAATTGTGTTGAATAAGCCACATTTTATATCAATAAACACACAACATGTTCCTACAGTTTTATTTTCCAACAAATGCATATATTACAGCAGATGTTCGCAGTTTGATATATAGCGTTTATGTGTTTATAAATAGTTGCAATGCACAGGGTATTTCCAGTGTTTGCTTAAAAATTACTATTGTATCGCATGGAGTGGAGTCAAATCAAGCTCTACATCTCGATGAATTTTATGAATCGAATACTTATGCTGCCACACGAAGGTACGTTGCACGCCTTCACAGCTTAAGATTTTAACCATTTAGGCTCCTGCCTCCTTACTGCTCAGCAGATGAGAGGTCATGCATGCAAGCAAGCACGGAAGCAACCAACCAACCGAGGATCATATTAGAGTGGGCTTACAGTATGGATTGCATAAGCCTTTCAAAACACATCTTTATAGTTTTTAGAACGAATAAAGTGAATGTACAGTACGTAAGTAAACGTGTACCCATGCATTGTATACATATTGGGCGTATTACAAAACCAGCTTGTTCATTAGCACAGAAATGCAAGAATATTTATAAAACAGGGAATAATTCTCGAACGCATTATAATATAGCTAATGTGTTACGTCAGTCTATCGTGTTTCGTCTGTAGCCCGAATTCTTACCTGTATGTAGGGAAAAATTGGAAATTCAGGGATGAAAATATCAGGATACTTGAACTACTATTCGGAGTATCCACTTTGCAAAATTGACTTTGGTTCCTATATTCCAGTTTTTTTTTTTATGTACAGGTGGCTGGTTAGTTTTCATATCCTGCAGTAGCATCAACTAGACTCACTAACATCGTTAGTAAAATTTATAAACAGTTTGGAGAGCGATGACAAGGTCAATTTACTTAAAAACTGTTTTTGTTGTCGTAAAACCTCACGATGACTGCAGAGTTCTTTGAAATGAAAATAAACATTGTACATCATGTGGCAGTCTCTACTGGTTCAAATAACAGAAACGCGGTGTATTAGTTTTATTAAATTCTGAAGTTTAGGGCTTCGCTTCCTAACAAAGGCGATGTCACAGTGGAAGAAAGGACATATGAAAATGAATATGTGGAACAAATGCACAGAGGTGTTCTCCAACTGGATCGATATGCCTTGGAACAGAAAGTCAGGGAAGAAAAGGAAGGACAGATGAAAGTAAGATTTCGAAGCAAGCTGGACACAAAAGACAGGCGTCCCAATTACCGTGCTAGTTGTTAAAGTAACATACACAAAATGGTCCCCTCAGGCCGCTGCTCATCATCTTTCCTAATATAATAAAATGCTTCGTATATCTATTTCGTGTCCGCTCTTAAAGAAATAGACGAAAAAATAGGCCTGGTTGCAGATTTTCTAATTACGTTACGTTTTCATAGAGATCGATGACCAGGTTGCAGAAGATTGCGGACGTGGGATTCTTATCCCTTTAATTGACTGGTCTTCTTGCGTGGGACACTCCTAAAAATCGATAAAATATAAATGCAGCATCTAGAGTAGAATTTTATAGCTTTTTTTCTCTCTGATCTCGACGTGTAAATTCTACTGATGGTCAACAAAGCACTCTGCAGGTGATGGTTTTTCACAGGCAGTAGACAGTTATATCTTCTAAGCTACTGTCTTTCTTATTTGATGGAGGAGTTTTCTCATCATACAAGGAGCTTCAATAGATAGGAGGGAGCCAGGAGCCTCATCCGTGAAGGTAAAAAGTCGCTTATGGCTGCAGCCAGTCGCCGTGTGATCCAATCGCCTATCAGTAAAGAGTCGCTTATGGCTGCAGCCAGTTACCGTTTGCACCAATCGCATACCAGTACATCGGTTTGTCTGCTGGTCCCCCGTACAACTCGCTGCTCCCCACCAGTGACATTCATGAACGGGTCTCACAGCCATAATATATGTGGTTGACTCGCTGGCGAATCTGTTAATGGACCGCAGGGCTCCCTCATCCTCAATTGAGGTTCCTTGTCTTCACAGGCCAAAATTGTTTGCTCTAATAATGAATCAGATATTTGAGTTGGAAAGACGGTTTATATCATAGCTACGGTGTGCTCACAGTGTAGGTATATAAACCGACTGGAGTTACAAGCAAGTTTATTGCAATGTTCTACTCAAGATTTTATTTCTGCCTGTCGATAGAGAAGACCTAAGGGTGAAAGCACGACCAAGGATCAATGGAGAAAATGAAGAAGCCAGTCCGAGAAGAGAAGATTCTGCACATGCCTATAAGTATTAGGCCTACATATCGATTATTGCGTAATTTTTTCACGCGCGTGTCCGCTAGTAACTTAGAATGGGCGAACGTAAACTAACCTAACCTCGTGAGCCCTCGGGGGTATACTCTGGCGGACCCTATTCCTGTCAATATATATATGGGCCTCAGGACCCCAATGGATGTTCCGATTGAGTTTTCCGCAAGGAGTGTTACAGCTGCACACAGTTTTTGTTTAGGAAGATAGTTTGCTAAGTTGGGTAGACTCTCAATGCTTCCTCTTCTGTTCCTCGCGGTGGGCCGTCGAATGGTAGTAAGCGACCCATCCCATGGGACTCCTCTCTTCTCCCGTTTGGAGCGGGGGAGGGGGCGGATGGGACTCTCCGCACGGGTGTTACCTTTCTTTAGTCTCTTTGTTTTCATTTCTTGGTCCAATACGGCGTGCCCAAAGGAAATCGTGTCTACGTACCTCGGGGGTTAGAGATGCTCTGCTCCTTGCTTCCTTTAAGTAACGCGCTGACCACTTGAGACAATGGAACCGAATTGGTTTCGCATATAAGGGCCCTAGAACAATAGGGGCGTAAGCGGCAGGGTTTTGAAAGTAAAAAAAGTTTTTTTTTTTTTCTTTTTCTGCGCCATCAGATAGAACAGATTAAGACCTGTCGTTATGTGAAGTCAGAGAGGTGTGAATCTCAGTAGAAATTGTCGAGAATCGTATGTAAAGTTATTATTTTGAACCGTATTGCGCTGCAAAGCTAAAAAACTACTTCTGAAAACCTGTCGCTTACGCCCTTATTGCTCTAGGGCCCTCACATAATCTGTGATCTTCCGGCAGAAATGATTTAATAAAAATCATTGAGAATTTGCTGCGGGCGGGTTTATGTCTCGCAGCGCAATTAACCAATCTACGATACTACTCATACCTACCCCTATGGCCTATCCCATTCGCCTTGAGGGATCGGTGTCTTTATTACTACTTTTACTTTTCCCGCCTTCATGGAGCCTTGTTCGCACTTGGGATAGTATTTAGTCAAGTGGTGAGTATTTGAGTGCCGAACAGTACGATTTTAGTCATTGTTTAGAGAATTACTAATCTAATGGGCTAAATTCTCAATTCATTCTGTTCTATTTTTTCAGGCAAGTCGGCAGGGAGTAGCCCCTCATTAGGGAGTAGCCACTAATGATCTGTACACACTTCAAACATAATATAGTGTGAACGAGTTTTGCTTGGTAGTTAGTCAAGTGACAAGTAGCTATTTACCGCTTGACGTTATAGGTACTAGCCAAAGTGCGAACAAGGCTTCACTGTGAATGTGAGAGCCATAAAACTGACTAGTAACACAAAGTTGAAGTGAATAATAACCGTCTAGTATGGCTGCTCAAGGCTGACGAGACAATATACCAGGAAGTTTCATTATTTTGGTGCGCCTGTAAATTCCCCGAAAAATAGCTATCCGGCGGTTAGAATTCCTTCAGTGCTCCTGTACTGGTATCAGTGCTTACATAACCATCGCGTATTTATAAGCCGGAAGAGGTAAGCGAGAGCATCTCAAGAGATGACTTGTCAGGAGGATCCTACGACTGTTGGCGAAACATGGAACTCATGTACGATGGTTAAATTGGGTTAGTTGAAGTTCGCTTATCTTATTTTATGGAGGACATCGCTTGCAAGGGGACCCTATGCCATTAGCTAGGCTTTCGAGATATCTGTTTTTCATGCCTACTTTGCTTGCTTCCGATTTCCCACTCCTACTAATGTTACTTCCCGATTCTTACTCATCACTTTCCCGGCTTGCTGTGCTCAATGCCCATGCGCGTTGATCATGTTTAGGAACACCTTTGTGTATGTATTCTACATATCGGCGTTGTATATGCCCCTTGCTTCTTCCTCTGTTAAATCGCCTTAGTTGTGGAAACGGAGGCTCAAACTACCAAGTACTGTACTCTGGCTATTTTATCATGCAGTTTGAGCGTGAACAAATTCTTTAAAGTGTTAAGGGCATCTCTGAGGTTTTGTTACCGTCATATCTTATCCCCACCCATTGCCTGTATATAGAGAAATCTCAGGAATACCCATGGAACTCGTAGCGGTGTAAAGTAATTTGACCACACCCCAAATGCCTTCATAAAATGGTCAGACTATAATATAAATGCTAGAGGTAGCGTGAGGTTTTACGAGACCAATAACACCTTTTAACTTTCTTGTGGTCTTACGAGACTAATAACACTTTTGAACTACGTTTCTAGAGGTTTCATGAGACTAATAACATTTTCAACTAAATTACAGTGGCTGGAAATGAATATTCTTACGCCCTGAAATTGTTTAACAAAATCTAGCGACCCAAAAATAAATATATCGATACAGTACTGGTATTTAAGTGTTACCAATTGATATATGTCAAGAAAACCCAAAATTGTAGTGAATTATATAAATTATATAGCATTTCACGTATCTGTGGTTGAAAAATATATTCGTACAAAGCGATGTTTTCATTTTAAAATTGATTTGACTGTTCAAAAATTTCCAAAACCTAGATTCAACGTTAGAAGCCTACTACCGTCCATACTGCTTTGGAATCATTATTTCGTGCGATATCGTAGAAGAAGGTTGTAACTAAGGGAAAAAAAGCACGGAGCTTACGTATTCTGTAAAAGACTTGATTAAATATACTGTAGGTGTCGACAAATTTCAATAAAAACCTAACGTTTCGGGAAATTAATTCCCATCATCAGAAATTCAAAAGTTATAACCTACAAAGGATGACTAAAATAACTTTTTTTGTTTGTTTTATATGAACTAAGTTTGGACATGTGTTAGCAGTGGGGGACATAAAAGGCAAATGACTACAACGCGCAATGAGGATCTTTATATGAGCGTCGGACTGTATGAACGGGGAGCTGAATGTGCAGGTTTTGCCAGTGCTAAACCTGTTTTGCTTGATATACCTAAATGTTGGGTCAAGTCGGGCTTTGAAATGCTGTCCAGTGCTGTCGAAATACAGAGCTGAGCAGCTCGTGCAAGAAGAGGCGTAAACAACACTGGACCGAAGGTTTGTGGGAGGTTTCTCTTTGAATGTAAAATAGGATCCTAAGGTAAATGTGTTTTTGTAAGAGAATCTAAACTTTATGTGCAGGTAGGCTTCGGAGAGGAAAGCTTTCATGGATTGACTTTATTGCCAGTGGTTTTGCTGTAGTATTTATGGGACGGATTGGAAAAAGTCTAATTTACGAATGGTAGGTTTAACTATACCGGGATCGAAAAGTTTATGAAGAAATAGTTTGCAGTAGTGATCTAGAAGGTGGTCTGGGTAGCCGTTGTTCTTGAGAAAGGCTTGGAGAAAATCTATTTCATTTGAGAATGCTAGATAGGATGAGGATAAATGATATTGCCCTAAATAGAAGTTTTTATGGCATTTATTTTATATTAATCGTAGCAGCAAGGCTTGAAAATATCGGCTTCCTGTAAACTGTGGTAGTTACTGTTGAGTCATGTTTTGTGACAAAGGTATCTAACCAAGCAATAGAATAGAATAGTTGATTAATTATTAAAGAATGGAAATCCGGAAATAATTACAAGCAAATATCACAGAGACTCAAAATACCGTTTACTAACATCGGGTCATTTATCAAAAGGTTTCAAAATTCGGAAACCATTTAAACCAACTTAAAACGGGCAGGCCGCGTAAGATTTCCCGTTAAGCTTCAAGAATAATAGCCAGGAAAGTGTCCAAAAATCCCAGGACTACTCGCAAAGAGCTTCAGGAGGACTTGCTAGTAGCAGGGACAAGCGTTAGCCTTCGTGCAATAAGCCACAAGTTGCATCAAAACCGTTTGTCCTCGAACGCCTCGCAAAACTCCCCTGCTGTCGAAACGAAACTGGGAAGCTTGTCTGATATCGAGCACAAGGACAAGCCTGAGTCGTTCTGGAAAACATGTTATGGCCGGATGAGACTAAAATAGAACTATTTGGACGAAATTCAATGAACCATGTGTAGAGGAAGGACGGAACGGCATTCGCTCCCAAAAACAACATTTTCTCTGTGAACTTTGGTTGTGGTAACTTTATGACTTGGGGATGCCTTTCATCACGTAGAACAGGTAACATTGATATAATTTAAGGGAGAATGAACGTTCACCAATTATAGTGATCGCTGACGAGTGTCGTTCCAAAAGTAATGCCTACTATTTTTGCCTCATTAAGTTGAGCTGCGAAGACTGAAGTGGCACAATTAATACGAGCGACCTTCTGTGCTCCAGAATTTTTTTTTTATCTGGTCACCACCTTTTTCATTGCATTTTGCCAACGATGAACGAGAGCCTTGATGCCTCAGTCATAAAAGTCAGCACCTGCCGTGGCGGTTTATTTTTTCACAGCTGCAATTACAGCTTTGTTGTAGGGAAACGCTGACCGCGTAATGCTCATTCAGAAGTCCGAACAAGTGGAAGTCTGACGGTGCTATGTCGGGACTGTACGGTGGGTGAGATAGCACTATCCTGCCGAACTTTTGCCACGCATTCCGTGGTCTTCAAACTTGTGTGTGTGGCCTTGTGTTAGTGTAGTGTTTCCTTTTTCTCTGGCCTGGCTCGAGCAATTCGGGCCTTTAGCTCGATTAACGTTTCAACGTAATGGTCAGAGTTGACAGTCACTCTGATTCCAAGAAACCCAGGAGGATGGCATCCACCATCCATAAAGACGATGCCTATCACTTTGCGCACTTTTTCACTCACATCTCTGTCGCCCCTCTGAATTTGACGAACCCATCTCCTAACTGTACTGACATCAAGTGCATTGACTGTGTCAGCGTGCACCAGGCGCAGGTGAATTTTGATCCGTTCAATTTTCAATATATTTTGTATGGAGCAATTCACTGCCGCATCTCTGCTTCTGACGCACGTCCATGACGAGAATTGCATTCTTGGAGTGTCACCGTAAATATCTATCTGAAACAGATAGAGATGGAACTTTCAAATCTAGTCTGCATTAGTTCAGTCATCATAACGATGCAATTTTTCAATCATCACGGCTCCCTTTGGGCGTAATAAAAAAAAATAAAAAAATAATAATAAAAAAAGGCTTTAGTTTTGGAATGACAATAATACTCAGCCTTTGCTGCGATTCTGGGCGATTTATCCATAATCCAGTCTAGTCCTTGGGCCGAAATATGGCGTTTTTGCGGCGCAAGGAAAAATATTTTTTTTTTCCAGTGATTTTCAATCACGAGATCGAAAGTGAACGGCAAAAAATATGAAATTACGATTGTGAGTGCCTATAAATCCGAATTCGTCAAACGCAGAATGCTAGTCACCCACCGCCGAACTGTAATCCGAAAACTCATTTTATATTATAAAATTTGAATTAATTTTGCAATCGCCGTCTCGGATTGCTTTGCTTTTCACTCTAGATTCTGGGATAAAAACGACGGCGTGAAAGACCAAAAAATATCCCGCAGTATAGGAGCGCCATGTTTTCGGTTGCGGAAGAGTCATAATGACGCATAAAATTATCAGTGCTATACTAGCCATTGCCGTTGGTGTGCTTACAGTACATTCTGCTTTGTAAGGATTTCCTTTATACTTTGAGCTTCATTACAACGATCCCAAAATTTTTTTATGAAATGGTAATAGTAGTATATCAAATAAGCGTACCAGAATACATTGAATTTTTCTAAAACACACATTGAGGTTTTGTGTTCTGTGGTACGCCTAATTGATTTTCTACTGGTAAGGGTGGAAAGCTAGCTTAGGCATCTTGTTTACTCATGATGGCGAAGGCCAGAAGCTTCGTCTTCCTTAATCAAGTCCTGTAAACACTAGCGTGTTTTATCCTGTGTTTTCACTTCACCACCTTCCTATGTTTCGTTGTGTCGGTGTAAATACAACTATGTCTAGTTGATGTTGGCTGGCAGATACGCTGGCTTAGCAAGCGTCACAAGCAGAATTCTTGTATTTTTGTTATCAAATTTTGAGCGAATGGCGACTCAGAAAGCGCAACACTCCTTTGGTATGTACGTAGACACAGCAGCGCATTGCAATTTTGTGAAGAAAAAACACAAGATGCAGAGACTATCGTCTGCAGCGAAGTTTTCAGAATCAGTTGTTCATCAGCCTTCGTAGGGTGAGCTTAAATGAATGCCAAGTTTAAAATTCATTGATTCTCTCTGTAAGACTAAGACATTGGCAGTAAGTATTTGTGAGTAAGCTAAACAACTATTGTTCAGTACTGCTTAAGCCAGTTTGGGAACACTGCACTTTTAAACTGGCGAATAAAGTGTTTTGTGCGCCGGCACAATATGCTTGCGTGGCAGTCACTGATGGCTGCGTATTGAGGTCAGCAATCTTCACACTTTGCTGCCCCCACTCGACTCAGCTGCAGCCCGCCAATAAATTTCAATTGCAGCTCATACTATATAAACTGCTGCATTACATGTACAGACAATACTCGATTGTTGCCTACACACGACTGTTGCCGTCCCTGCCAAAATGAAATTCATGGTAAGTTTCGAAATATGGTTGCAATTCTTGCAGTACTCTCGAATGTAATCTTGAAATAAGTGGATATAACTTGTAAGATTCGCCACCAAGTAGCACGTAAACCTTGGAGAGTTCCCGGTCTTGCGTACGTGTGTTACGAGTACCTACCAATAATGTAACACTCTATTTTCCTTTTATTACCTCCGCCACGAAGGTTGTGGTTTGTCGAATTTGCCTGTCTGCATGTTTGTCTCTCACCGAGATAACTCAAAAAGTTATGGGCAGATCTTGAAAATTATAGGAGTTGTTTGTTTGTTTTTTGTTTGTCACCATGTTGATTTCTTTGTGTTACCCACATAACAAAAAAAATTCAGAATGGATCTTCATGAAATTTATAGGAATTATTAGAAATGTTGAAAGACGCAAATGACCAAATATTGTTGATGATCGATTCCTCCGTTTGACTAATGTTTATCGAAATGTCTGTCAGAACTTAACTCAAAAAGTTATGCACGGACTTTGAAGAAATTGGTGAAGCTGTTATTCCTGTCAAGAGGCACATATGAATAGATTTTGGTACTGATACAGAGAAAATCATAGTTGCGAAACTATTTGATTTTTCGTTAACGTTGCTCTCCTTGGCGGAGGTAGGGTGAATGTAAAAATGTCTTTGCTTTAGGTTACATTCTTTGAAATCTCCACAGAAAAAAAAAAAAATATTCTTTGGCATTTTCTACACTTTGCATGGAACTCAGCTCATCGTATGGTTCTTTTCGATGTCTTTATATTCGTTCTTCTTTAATATTGAATACGTATTGTATGAATTATGCTCGCATATCATCATTTTACATTATGTTCGTAGCGCACCTATAGACTGAAGTTTGTTTTTGAACAAAAAGTTTCATCTTGCGCCGTTAAAATGCTATACGTATACTTTACTGTATTATCGTGAATGTTTTGCCTTTCATACCATATCTTTTTTGTATTGTTATCAAAACCGCTCTATTTATTTTGTGTTTTTTTTTTCAATTGAATAGCTCATATTCCTCGTGGCGTTGCCTGTGTGCCTCACCTACGCTGCTTCACTGGAGGCAAGAGACGACGCCGAGAACAGCGACTTCAGTCTGCAGGATCTAACGCAGGATGAAGCTTTTGCCTTATTAGGGCTGTCAGATGATCTACAACCGTTCTTGAATGGTCCTGCTTCGTCAGAAGTGCAGCAAGCTATTCTAGAGGGATGGTCGAAATGGCGATGCCGCTTCCGTTGTGCAAGGAGCTGCAAAGGGAATCCCAAATGCATGATTGGTTGCATGGCTGGGTGCTAAAGCTACATTTGAGCACTTTTTTTGTATTATGTTCCTCTGACTTCCATTTGTTCTTCATATATTTCAGCCTTTCCTCACACCTATTTTCAAGCTCTGTGACCGCAAGCCTTTTAATGATGTTTATTCTATAAGAGAACATTGGCTGGAGCTATGGCAATATCAATATTCTTTGTGTAAAAAATGCAGCATACCTGTCTTGTATATGCGCATGTTCTAAAAAACTCGTTTAACTGAAGCTTTAACGTCTATAAACCATCATTTGTAGCATGACTGTCGCAACTGCATGCATGTTCGACGTACATTTTGGTGTTCAGGCATCTATATATTAACGTATAATTCGTTATTTGTTTTCATATATCACTACCTGACGTTCAAGTACTTCTTCATTTATAGGACCTTTTCGATATCTTGGAACACATTACGATAACGTAGGCCATAGAGCATATGAAGCGTATGTTATGGTGTAGTCTGTGCTGAGGTCAAATTTAATTGTCATGAAATGCTATTATACTCTGCCCTGTGTACACGATTAATTTATAGACTATGCCATTGTTTTAGATGTAGTGCGTTGTCCGGAAACTTATAACGTCCGTAAAATATTCGATTTAGAGTTTCCGTTGAATCGGTTAGCTTTTGTGCTAATAAATACGCAAGATATTCTTTCAGTTTTATTTCCCACCTAATGCACATGTAGCAGCTGTGTGCAGTTATATACAACTGCAATTTCAGAATTTTTAGTCCGATAGAGATACATGTATTTACACTGCGTAAAGTATATACGGCGCTCCGCTACAAATGACCGAAATCGCATCCGACGCAATAAATCCAAGATCTAAATCTCACTGTATTTCAGGGATACAATTCAGAGTAGACGGACCAACAAGACCATTCTCAGAGAGCAGCCGGGACCTACGCCCGCGCCAATTGGGAGCTATTGCCAGTATGTCCGTATCATTTAGCCCGGGGACAGACTGGGGCAGCAAGCGATGCAATGCAATTTTTGCAAGAGGTGTGTTGCATGACGTTGACAGCTAAGTTTCGGGGGGGTTGGTCAAACTGACGAGATGCGCCAGCAAAGTGTGTGTGTGTAT
>LQNS02277997.1:7340533-7384934 GCA_001587735.2 Parhyale hawaiensis | reverse complement strand
GTGTTACAGTACAGGGGGTAACAATAGGTTCGGAATAATTGACATTTCACTTCTTCAGAGCAGTGACTGAATTTTCTAATTAACGTGTTACCAGCTCCATGGGGCTTCCGTGTTTCTTTCTCTATATCCTGGTTATCACGAAAATCATCAGTGATTTTATGGCCCAGGTAAGAGAAGCTGCTTGCGTACTTAAGCTATACACTATTGAGAACAAAATGTTTATGACCGGGAAGGCTACTTCTCCTAGGCCTAATATACATGCAAACTGTTTTTACTGTGTTATATTCAATGCAAAGATTATTCGCTTCGCCCTTGCAGATTGCGAGCAGCTTTTGTAGTCCTGTAGCATGGGGAGAGGCAAGCACCATTTCGTCAGCATAACTAAGGGCATTTACTGCTTTATTGTTAATATGACAGCCTACTTCAGCTGCATTTAATTTTGTGTGGAAACAGCCAATGAAGATATTGAGCAGAACGGGAGAGAGTAGGCCTCCTTGTCGTATACCATTAGTCATGCAAAACGCTGATGATGTTTTCGCCCCCATCTTACATAACATTTTTGTGTTTGAAACCAATATTTTAACATTTTTACAATGTAGGGTGGTATTTGTTTCTCCAGCATACACTTAAACAGAGAGTAATGATGCACTCTATCAAATGCTGCCTTAGCGTCTAAAAAACATAGATACATGGGAGAGCCATTGTCGGTGAAATGATTTATAACTTGTTTTAGCGCAAAGACAGCCATTTCTGTGCCGTGTTCTGCTTTAAATCCAAATTAGTTATCTGCAGTGTTCATATATTGTCATCCGTCTCTCAAGAACCAGTTCTACTAACTTTGAAAGAGACGTGGCCACGGCTATATAGGGCGGTAGTTGCTCGTGTCTGACACGCACTTTTTCTTATTTTTTACAATTGGCGATATGATGACCTGCATTAGATTATCTGGGAGGAAAGACAGAGTAAGTGGAAAAAATCGTGCATTTCAATATACAAGTACCAAAATTAGCTTGGTGACTTGATAAGGTATACTAAATTGATCTGTCCGACTAGCCACCGAAAAATCCTACATGGCGGCCATTTTTTTCCGCGATGTCCGCCAAATTTTTCATTTTTGTGCCAATGTGAATGAAACTTGGTACAGCTTTGTAAAATCGAAAACAAATGCGGGTGAGACTCCTGTAAGTTTTTCCATTTTCCTCATAGAAAACGAGTTATTCAAAGAAAACGTAAAAAGGGGGTTCTGGGGGAAACTATCACCTCCTACAGTTTTTGAGCTACAGAGATGATTTTGGTACCGGAAGAAACGGAATTTCATTCTCTACTATATAGCCTAGGTTTTTCTTCAATTTTCGAAATCGTTTTTTTGAGAAAATTGGGAAAAATAATGTTTTCCCAAAAAGAGCGCTGTCACTCGTTTCCTAATTCAAATATTAAGAAAAAGCCTTGGCTATGTTGTAGAAAATTACATTCCGCTTCTTTTGATACCAAAATCATCTGTAGCTCAAAAGCTGTAAGGGGGATAGTTTTCCCCCCAGAACCCCCTTTTTTTTCTTTGCTTGAATTCAACTTTTTTCCTGCAGAAGTGTTGAAAAATACTACGCTAACACGTCGAATAGAAACTACTTTATTTTTGCTCGAAATATTTTGATCTCATCGATATGTGCCAAATTTCTAACTCATTTAATGAACTAGCATTCAAGTCTATGTTAGAAGCTTTCGTGAGAAGTAACTTTTGTATTGCTAGTTTGCTACTACAGCAAATCGTTAATAATTCGACGACGGCGTCGCTGTTGCATGCGTAGATTTAACAGTGGACACCGAGTTACCTATATATTTTTCAATAGCTACGCAAAATTATTACCCCCGCCAAGGAGGTTATGTTTTCGTCGGGTTCGTCTGTCTGCCTTTCTGTCTGTCATCAAGATAACTCAGAAAGTTTTGGATTGATTTCGACGAAATTTACAGGGACTGTTCGGTATGTTGAGAGGAACAAATTATTAACTTTTGGTAAAAAACCGTCCTTTGTTTGTATGTTTGTCTGTCTGCCTCATTTTTCTCAAAGCTATAACTCAAAAAGTTATGGTTGAATTTTTGTGAAATTTACATGAGTTGTTAGGTATATTATGAAAAGTAAATGACCAAATTTTTGTAACTATTCGTTTGTTCGTTCGTTTGTCAGTTTTCAATTTTATGGTTGTTAGCACAATAACTCAAAAAAGAATGAATGAATCTTTATGAAATTTACAGGAGTTTTTAGTTATGTTAAAAGTCATAAATGATCAAATTTTTGTGCAGATCGGTTTGTTGGTTTTTTTTTTTTTTGACTCATGTTTTTCATAATGATTGTTAGCAGCATTACTCACAAAGTTATGAACGGATCTTCAAAAAAATTACTGGAGCTCTCAACACTATTGAAGAGCACAAATGATTAGATTTTGGTGTTGATACAAAGAAAATCATAGTCTCCGAACCAATTTTAATGTTTTGCAACCGTTGCCTTGCTTGGCGGAGATGTGCGCTCTCAAAGTGCTCTAGTTTTCGAGAGTTTTCCTTTCAATCAAATGGTAGAATAATTTCGAGGGCTTTCTTTACAGTTGTATACATAGTGGATTATTTTCGAGGGCTTTCCTTACAGTCGTATAGTGGATTATTTTCGAGGGCTTTCTGTACAGTTGAATAGTAAATTATTTTCGAGGGCTTTCCTTACAGTCGATAGTAGATTATTTTCGAGGGCTTTCCTTCCAGTCGTACAGAAGATTATTTTCGGGGGCTTTCCTTACAGTCGCATAGTAGATTATTTTCGAGGCTGATATCTTCCAGGCTTCCTTAGTGGACGCGGACGGTATTACGGTCTTCACTTTTCTTCATTTTAGTGTCCTTCAGAGGGCTTTAGATGGGCCGTAGGGTTAGTTTTGTTAGGTTCGCTCGTCCTGTTTTAGGAGCTGTGCTTCGCGGAGGAGGGGGTGCTATAGGTTACCGTAGCCGTAGCTAGACCTTCCGGATGCCTGTCTTCCGTGGCCACTTTCTTCTTCTCTATTTTGCGTTTCCTCTTCGTTTCCGACTTGCCATACTCAACGTAGATTAGTGCATTGTGTGAACACCCTCGTGTATGTAAGTTCCTTGTTGATTTTAGGCCCACTGTATGTTTGTTCTATTTCTCTTTTAAAACATAATTTTATGTGAAATAGGGAAGCTGAAATTAACTTATTTCGTAATAGTTTTGTCTCGGAGTAAATTTCGAGTTAGTGTCACGGGAAATTCTTTTCACTCTTGAATTTAATTGCAAACTTGTAATAAAGAAGTGTATATAATGAGTGTTTTGGAGAACTTGGTATCTCGTATGACGCTGTCAACGAACCATTTTATTGCAAATACTGATGCATTTTTAACAGTTCTATATTATGAAGAGCTGCAACCCTAAGGAGACCCTCAAGTTTATGTTAGCCTTAGCTTTAAAAACGGAACGTCTTTTCTTCTTGTCCTCGTTGCTTCCATCCGCTTTCATACCCCTACTGATCGTACTCGATATTGTTCTTAATTTTCTTTCTCAACTTGCTTTTACCTTGAGCGTTGATCCTGATGGAAATACTCTCGTGAATAAGCTCCACGTTTGTATTGACTTGAAGTATGTCCCCTCTTTCTCTGTGACATGGCCTTTGTTATCATTTGCTATGGAAACGCAGCCTTACATTACTCAATTCACTGCAATTATATAGCACTTGACAAATTTAGGCCGATGTGTGTTTATTCTTTCGGTCTAAGTTTAATTCATAGTGAAACGATCTTGTTTCGAATTTTGGGATGGAAGGAACCATGCGCACTGTCACCTCCATTAAGGGTTTAATCCCTAAAAGGCTGATGAATAATTTACTTTCCGTAAGGAACCCCTGAGGCGGATATTCTGGCGAACCCTAACCCTGTCAATATCGGTGTGTGTCATGAGTCATAACCACAAAGGCTGTACGAGTGTCTTTTCCATAAGCAAAGTTGCATCTGGTCGCAATTTTAACTGAATAGTGCTGATACGGTTAGTTTGTAAAATTAAGTGTTTCCTCTATACGTTCCTTTCTGTTGCGAGAGGCTGGCCCCCGATGGTGGTAGCGACCCATCCCATGGGGCTCCTACTTGCTCCCGTGAGGGGAGCCTTTGGAATGAACCCTCCACACTAGTGTTTCTTTCTTCTACTTTCTTATTCGTCTCATAGAGATGCTTTGCGCCTTGTGTTCCTGCCAGTAGTAGCGCGCTGGATTTTTTTTAGCCAACGCAACTCTCTCTGAGTTTGCATATAACCGACACCTTCCGTCGGAAAAGCTGAGATAAAAATCTGTGAGAATCCGGTGTCGGGCGACTGTATTTGCTCGCGGCGCTGTAGTAAACCCTTGCCCATTGTTACTTATTATTACAGAGGCAGAGCTCCCTTTCTTCTTCTGATGAAAGAAGTCTAAGCTACTTTTCCTCTATTAATTTTCATGAAAAAAATCGTTGTAGCCTTGTAATGAGTAGATCCCGGATTTTTTGCAAAGTATTGCAGTTATAGCTCCTAAAAATTGTCATTGCACGTAAAATTTGCTCTTATTGCACCTAGAAATTGCTCTTATTACAACTAAGCAATGGGGTGGAAGAAATGAGAAACGTCAAAACCAATATATACAGAAAAAAAATAAGGGACCAAAAAATTCGAATATAGTTAACGGGAATTGCATGTCAGTGGATGAACGGACACTTATATTAGTTCCAAATACCTACCAATAATTGTTATTACCTCTACCTAGGAGGTTATGTTTTCGTCGGGTTTATTTGTCTGGCTCTTTGTCTGTCACCAAGATAACTCAAAAAGTTATGAACGGATTTTGACGAAAATTACAGGGATTGTGAGGTATGTTAGGAGGAACAGACGATAAACTTTTGGTGAAGATCCGTCCTTCCGTTTGTTTGTCAGCCTCAATTTTCTCAATGCCATAACTCAAAATGTTACAGGTGGATTTTTATGAAATTCATAAGAGTTGTTAGGTATATCACAAAGAGTAAATGACCAAATTTTTGTGAGGATTCGTGTGTTATTTCGTTTCTTTGTCACTGTTTTTAATTTTATGCTTGTTAGCACAATAACTCACAAAATAATGAATGGATCTTTGTGAAATTCACAGGGGTTGTTAGTAATCTTAAAAGGCATACATGATTAAATTTTGGTGCAGGTTGTTTCGTTCATTTTTATGTTTGACTCATGTTTGTCATAACGTTTGTTAGCAGCATAACTCAAAAATTTATGAACGGATCTTCAAGAAAATTGCACAAGCTGTTATTACTGTCGAAACGCACAAATAATTAGATTTTGGAGTTGATACTAAGAAAATCATGGTTCCAGAGCCAATTTCAATTTTTTGCTACCGTTGCCTCGCTTGGCGGTGATATGCGCTCTCAGAGTGCTCTAGTTATACTTTGCGCTTATGCTAATTGGCAATTCTTTCCAATGGTGAGAATGATTCTTGTGAATATCTCGTTAACCTCTTCCCGCGTTCAGTTATGATATAGCTCTCATTGCAGGCATTGCACTTATAGCTTTAAATGCACTAACGTTGTAAACTGCAATAAATCCGGGCTCTAGTAATGAGTATGAAGGGTTAAGAGCTACAGCTGAATACAAAAACGCTAGCGATTAAACCATGGGAAGCGGTTAGAAGAAGAATTGGGAAATCGGGAGTGGGGCTACAGTGGCGTCATCGGTTTGAAGCGCTCTGTGTCGCATACTTTCAGTTGTTCTAAGTGCACGCATTTTAAATACTAGGTTATAAAAAATGTTCTTAAACATGTTATTGGTATCCGCCGCAACTAATGAGTCTTGCCTGTAATAATTTAGGTATTTACGACGTTAAGAGTTACATACAGTAGAAGCAGTAACTGACGCTATTCAACGCTTGACAATAGCGCACCTTCAGAGACTTTCAACTTATTCCCCATTGAATCATGTAAGATATACTTGTGGCTGCTTAAAAGTCCATATATATCCTGAAGGCATATACTACAGCCGATCTACGGTAGTTGGACGTATTGCACGGTAAACTTCCTAACACTTCATAGCTTGATTTCTCCTGATACTGCAATAGTCATTTTCAGGGAAATTCCGTAAATACTCGGTGTACTACAACGACTAGCAGACGAAAAGTTTCACCCTCCAGTTACAGATGACTGCAAGCATGTTGTATGTTCATTAGCTGCGAAGTAACACTGTAAGAACGTTTTCTGTATTTTTTGGTTTATTCAACACAACTGCTAATCCGAACTTTTACTATTGTAGCTGAATTTTTATAACTGAACATGTCTTAGCGTATGACGAGTAAGCTAGGATTGTAACGTTAATAAAAAACGTAGAAAATGAATCAACAATCTTTTATTTGTGTAGGCATTATTATAGTGCAATTTTATAGCGTGAAAATATGACTTGCACTATATTACAGTGTATTGAAATATTGTGGAATACGATTTATTATGGTAATACATTAAGCCTTTTATAGGTCTAAAGAATAAACAAGTACTTGGACACATAGAGGTCACATGCATGGGAATGGTAGGTAACGGTGTACAAGATTGTAGTGAGTTGCTTGAGAACAAAAATGTATACCACTGATACCAGCGGTGGCGACTTCTTTGCGGCATTAATTCTTATCAGCAACCATATGTTTTTTTTAGCTAGGGCTCGAGTTAAACGTGTTCTCTAACAAGTACATTTACGAAGGTGGCAAATACTCTGCCCTTTCTACACAATAAAAACTAGCATTGCCATAGCGTTTCCTCAAAATATTTTTAAAGATCCAACACTATCAAAGGATAAGCAGTTATTCTGTACTAAGTTTGAAAGTCTGTGTGAAGAAAGATTTAAACGTCTGAAGAATGGGTGGATATCAAAGAGACATATGAAGAGAAAGCGCTCAACTGAAGCTCTCTTTTATTGACTTATTTTTAATTGCACCCAGCTAGACAGGTTTTCAAACTCGCCGCACAGCGCGACCGGCACTGCACTGACGACCATGTATAACCGCACCTAGCCGCACAGAAGTTATAAGTCATTGTACAACGGATCCGACAATACACAGATGACCTTGACGGTAGAACAGCTTGCTCTACATCATTTAGCAGAGCTGATAACTCGGAGGCTTCATCCTGCGTTAGATCTTGCAGACTGAAGTCGCTGTTCTCGGTGTCGTCTCTCGCCTTCACGGAAGCAGCGTAGGTGAGACACGCTGGAAGCACCAAGAAGAACACGAGCTGTTTACGGAGAGAGAAGAAATAAATAAATACAACAGTATTGATAAGCGCGTATAAAGCTACGCTGTAAAAGACGAAACATTCAGTGTGCATCATTTGATAGGTGTAAAATATTACTTTCTTGATAAAAAATTCAAATGAGCTGCGCTACCATCATATACCGAATGCTGACATGAGAGTGAAACTAATACAACACATGCTTCAGTAATAAAAAAATACTGTAATTGATGGGGATATCGTAAGGAGCCGTGATGGGCTGGGTTCTAGTTAAATGCAGGAAATGTTCGAGTGATGCTGTCTCTATCGCCTCTTTGAGGAATTTGACTCAAAAAAGACCACACGTGCATCTCATCGGGCAGAGTCAGCAAAAATTTCGATAAAATATGTTTCGAAATGCACAGTTTCTTAGGATTATAGAATAAGTATAGTTTGATTACATGGAATAATAATGATTTGTTATGATTGATAAAAAAATTTCAACTTTAAAATTGATTAAATAGCAGCGAAGGTTATGAGCGACCAGACAGTAAGACAATTAAGCAACCAAACTTTGTTACGACTAAGTTGACGATCGTCTTTCTCTATATAGACGGAATTGAAACCTGAATATTTTAAATTCTCATCTGACAGCAGGTCTGAAAGATTCAGAAAAGTCCTTGAAATGGAAAGAAAATAACCAATTAATAATGCTTTCCCATGTCTTGACTCAAGTACTTCACATGCAGCTTAATTTCTTTCCAAAGTTAGATAGGTTTCAGAGTTCGTACCACCTATTTACATTGACATACCAGTCCCAGTTTTCTGCTGCAAATACGGGATATTCGACATTTTGTTTTGGTCGCGGTGACAATAATGGTTTTGTATTATGCGTCCTCCGCATGGTAAATGAAATGAAAATAGGTTATTACAAACGTTTATGGTTTTTAGTACCCCACACAACCAAGACCGTGAACTCTGTTGAAATTTTAGGTGTTGCTTTCTCGACAAATCATACCCCGTCATGTCCACTAATTTCGCGGATTAACTTTCAAGAATACAGCACCCCGTAATTTTAAGTATTATTCAAATTTGTTTTTTGACTTACCGTGAGTTTCATTTCTGTAGAGCTGGCAACGATCGTGTCTTGTCAAAGATTGAATGTTGGCGCTGCTAGTAATGCAACAGCTTATATAGTGTGAGCTGCGGCATGAGTTTATTGTTTGGCCACAGCTTAGTCGAGTGGCGGCAGCAAAGTGTGAAGATCACCGCTAACTTTAATGTGGCAGCCATCAGTAATTGCCACGTTAACATATTATACCAGGCTACAAAATATTTATTCGATATTTAACAGTGTAGAATTCCAAAACTTGCTTATATAATATGCATAGGACTGAATTTTATATCTTGTTTATGCTTTTAGCTGAAGTCGGTGTTAGTGAAAGAATTTTGCAGCTTTGAATACTAGGATGGAGGAATTCTGCTCTCTGTCACACCTATTAAGGGGCTTACCCTTGACGAGCTGACGAATGACTTAGTTTCTCTGCGGAACTCCTCAGAGGGATATTATAGCGGGTCTTATCCCTGTCGGAATATCGATGGACCTCATGACCCCACGTGCCTTTTCCGCAGTCGGTGTTGGATCTAACCGCAGTTCGTGTTGATAAGGTTAGTTGGAAGAGTTAGGTAAGTCTTAGAATATTTCCCTTGCTGTTGCGTGAGGTGGGCTGCCGATGGTGGTAAGCGATACATTCCGTGGGACTCCTATCTACTCCCCGTGTAGAGTGTCACGGAAGGGACCCTTCACACAGGGGTTTTCTTTTTTCGGTCTCTTTTCGTGTTTCGTCACTTATCGATTTAATAATAACTAGCGGGACCCGTGGAAATTCCACGGTCGGTTAGTTAATGTCCTCACTTTTTTATAATGAACCAATCTTAACCTGCGCTATTATATCTCACTTTAGTTCGCCTAATGCAGCTTCTCAACCTAACCTACCGATAAATAGCACTTGATCCTTAATCCTAACGAACTACGTCAAACCTCAAGTGCGCTGCACACGAGAGTCGAAACATGGCAACGTTGTTCCCTATCCTTCCCCTTGCGCTGCTGTGTATGCAGCTTCGACTTATCAAATATTATATTTAAAAGCTGCTTAAACTCCGAGCCGCGGCTGCTATTCCGCCCCAGCAATGGCCACGTACTCACTTTTGACTCTGTCTTTGAATTACTATTGAGTTTCAATTCACAACTGTACATATTTGCAATCGATGTATCTTAATAGATTCAACCGTTATCATGCGCACAGAAACATCTGTTCCAAGAACGTGAAGCGTTCCCGCTTTCCAACTCGTAGCAAGTCCATCCCTAATAGTGTGGGCACACTATCGTAATAATTGCTAAGCCACTTAACTTTTCACTCAAGCCGTCACGCTGCCGTGACTACAACTAATAGCGCTTGAAAGTCACGCTAAAACAATGTTTCATTGCAACTTTAACTCAAAAGTACCTTACCTTATCTTTGATGATACTTCGGACGAGGTCCAGGTGACGTTATGCACGCCACCTATCTTATGCAGAGGTGATGATATAGTCCTTGACCAGCGTGGTGGCTAACAGCGAGTTATCCCCACAGTTCACGTAGCCGCTTACAGCAGATTCATCTGGCACTTTCAGTAAGCATGCTTTCAGTAAGTTTTTAAGTAGGAGGTACATATTCCCAAAGCTTGGCCATTGCTGCTTGTCATAATGTACAAACTGACAGAAACGACTCGTACCTTAGATATTTTTTTTGTTGCATAGCAATGTCCAATCAGATACAGAATTGCGTGGCTATGCAACTTTTACGTAGGCGTGCGCGCCCAAAGTCACCCTGTGTATGCACAACGTATCTATAGACACTATATTATTGGTAGATCTTGCAGATATTTTACCAGCAAACTTTTTGCCCTTGTATATCATGATAGAGATATGAAGTCAGCATAAACAAATGTAACAATCTCGCTTTTAGGAGGTACTTTTCTCGTTACTTTTTTCTATATTTACACGCCTTCGCTATCCTTTGTTTCTCATCGACTGAAGATAACATTATTTAGACTTTCATCTTTTTAATGTTTCCATTTTTCATCGGTGTAGTTGATGATTTCAATTCTAGTACGAGACCCGTGGCTGCATTACACTTGATGTGCGATAGCCTGCCAACATAATATACAACACTCAGCCCATTTTTTTTAATTGATTCATGTTGCTGAAAGCATATTCTTTTTACTTTACGACATTTCTCTAAACATTGCACTTGAAAAGTCCAATTTAGAACGAAGCAGTTAAGAACAGCTTCGTTTGAACTGTTTTATGGCTACGATCGGATTTTCCCATATGTGGATCGTTATGCCACTCGTGAATATTACAAGAAATGAAATTTGGTATCAAGGTAGGCATGAAACGTGGAAAATGAACTTCATGTCTTTGCTTCGAAACTGACTGAAATTTTTTTCAAGTTCGAGCTGAAAGAAGACAGCTGTGGTTGATCTTCCTTCCAGCGAAAGTCAGAGCTTCTTACAAATTGAATTTTCCCTTATCTATTATTGAAGAGCGTAACACACGAACGAACAACAACGCTATTGATATTATAGATGCTTCGCGCCTGAATTCCCCGCCAGTAGTAGCGCCCTGAGCCAACTTCGACTTTGTGGCAGTGATGTCGAGAGATAAAATATTTCTACTGGTTAAAAGCGTTTTATACTTCACTGTTGAATCGCCGCGCTTTATCTCGAGTGGTAAAACAGTGAATCTAATGATTTAATAAAAATTCCTCGAATGTGCCGGAAACGCTGCATTTTCTGACGCCCACTCCTCTTGAAAATGCAGCTGTATTTCTTGACATTTTTCTCTTGAGCTTTGAAGCTGACAGGCTTATCCTCTGCTGCTGATCGCCTGTTGTTCCCAACACTTCATATGTTGATTAGCAGTGCATGTATTTATATTTGTTTCTAATGGTATCATATGTGTGACTTCATTTGGCTTAATTTTTTTTTCATGCTCCTTCTTCTTTCTTCAATAAAAGAAAGATGGTGCTGCCCACACATCGCTGACTCCAGAATTGAAATAAAATTTTCACCCCTGCACTTTACCTGATATACTATTCTTGGTCACTTGAACACCATTATATTTCTATAGTTTCTTCCTGTCCACGTTTTCTTTTTTTGGCTCTCAAAGAGCCTGAGGCCAACGCGCAGTAGCCCCGTTATTAAAATGGTCGGACATCGTAGAAAAGAAAATCTAACTGAATCCGAATTAAGGGACTCACTTGATACTGCAAAAAGTGATAAATAAAAAATAGTACTGCCATTGTTCAGTGTATAAGAATGGATTGGGAGTAATAGCCAATTTACTGTAGAGAAACTTATCTCCCTATAGTTCAAGATGAACATGTCATCAAGTATCTGCAGCATCTTAAACATATCAAAGTATTCATTTGTTACTTGAATTTCCTGGTATCTGATCTCATGACTTTCAGATGATAATTTTTTCCTATTTAATCCTTCAGATGAGGAGCGAGTGGAAACCCAACCAAGCCAGCAACCTACCAATCAGCAAGCACCCTGTGAATTACGTTTATATACTGTAGGTGTTACTAAAACTGAGCGAAAATAATAACGTGCGACTGGGATACCATTGTTTTTACTTCATAGTTTGATGTTGTGCTGTTTTTCTCGTAAAACACCCATTATTATTGCCAGTCTGCCGTGCCAACTAACGTTCTTGAAAGTATATCCTGGGCTAAAGTTCCATTCGAAGCCTTCACACTTCATCATCGCACAGCACCAGAGGCTCGATACTGTTCATAAAACCTCAGCTGTCAACTTTGCTTGACGTTGCAGACGATGTCATGGAAACTTATTTCTCAGCCCTTTAGAGGTAAAACCCTCACCAGACGTGACAAAACGCAGGGATCCCTTTTTCCGGAATTCCTGATTATGGCCCCTATACCCTCTGGGGTCATAGGGTTAGATTTGTTATACTCGCGGATGCTATGCTATGGGAAGCAGGGGCCCTGTAGGTTACATTTTTGCTTCCTTCCAATTTCATACTCCTACTGATATTACTTTCTTTTGTTCTTCCTCTTCTTTCCCGTCTTGCGTTCCTAGGCTATAACTCGGCCTCCAGCGGTTCTTGGAATTCACTGACATATATATGTACTCATAAAAAAGAAAAAAAGGTGTTTTAGGAAACTCTGTGTGATTTCTCCTGACGCTTCAGTTGTCATATTCAGCGAAATGCTGTAAATACTCGGTGTATTGCAACTACCTGTAACGACTATCGGTCTAAAAGTGTCAGCCTCCCAGTTACACATGACTGCAGGCGCTTTGCAGTTGCTTTAGTTGGGAAATAAAGCTGTAAAAGCGTTTTGTATATTTATTGTAGTAAGTTGTCGCCTGTTCAATACAACTGCTATTGGGAGCACTTTACTATTACAATTGTAATGTGGTAACGGACTGATCTTAGAAATTGACAAGAGAGCTAAGAATGTAACTTTATAGTTAACTTGGTGTCATTTCATAGCATGACAATATGACTTGCGTTATATTATATTGAAGTATGGCGAAATACAATAAGCCTTTGGTAAGGCTAAAGATGAAGAGTAAAGAAGCACTTGATTACCCAGGAGAAAGGGGTATTCAGGAGAATGTTAAATGACGAAATACATGATTGTATTTAGTTACCTGAAAACAAAATTATATGGCACTCTACTATAGTGGGTGTATACGATTTCGCTGCGTCTTGATTTTATACCGGATATCATATGTTCAGTTAAACTTGTTTCTAACAATGAAATTTACGTAGCCGACACATATACTGCCTTTTCTATACAATAAAGATTTACATCGCTATAGGTTATCCCCAAATTGTTTTTAGAGACGAAACCCTATCAAAGCCTCTTGGCAGTCACCAAACATGACAGCAGGTGTGAAGAACGATTGAAAGATCTGAAAAATCAGTGAATATCAGAGAGACAGACAAAGAGAAAGTGCTCAATATGAAGCTCTATTTCATTGACTTTCTTTTAATTGCACCGAGCCGTACAGCGCCTATAATTCGACCTACAACGGCGCTGACAGTTCCTTGACATCCATGGGCTCGTAAAATGGCGGCAGCTGGAATTACAGCTCCTATTACTCACGCTACAACGAACCCGACATAGCCTAGATGACTTTAGAACAGCTTGCCCTGCTTCTGAGGAAACTGGATCGTTCACGAAGGGTTGCACATCATTTAGAAGAGCTAATAACTCGACAGCTTCATCCTGCGTTAGATCTTGCAGACTGAAGTCGCTGTTCTCTGCAGCGTCTCCTGTCTCCAGTGAAGCAGCGTAGGTGAGGCACGCACACAGCGCCAGGAGGAATACGAGCTGTGTAAGTGAAGAGAAGAACCAAATAAATAACAACCGTCGTGTTAACGCTAGTTGAAGCACTGCTATGAAAAGTGAAACATACTCAATGATAACGTAGTATAAATACAGCATCTATAATAGTCACAAAATGAATTTTTTTTTGTCGAAAAATCTTCAATAATGGTAAGCTACATAATTATAGACTGCTAATAATAAGTTGGAACAATTCTTCATACAACACGTACTTCAATGCTGAAAATGTACAAATGCTGTAATATCGACAAGAGCCGATGGCCTGCATTATGTTCGAAGCGTAGTAAATGCTCGAGTGATGTAGAATTTTCATTACGTTCTAGAAGAATTTGACCTAGAAAGGCATTTTATCCATCGTATTGCGATAGCAAAAGGCTCAAGAGCGGAAAAGAAATAGAAATTACACGCATTATTCAGGCTGTATAATAGACATAAACAAGGTTTTACTTATAGATTAGAAATCTTTTGACACAGTAGCGACCTGTCTGTCGCCAGTATACTTTTAAAGACTGCCTATCCACTGCAGGATTAGTTTAGTTTAGTAGCCTGAAGAGTTACAGTAACCAAACTGTGGTTAGATTATATTAAATGTGATCGTCGTGTAAAGGCCCGAATGAAACCAGGTTATTTTAAATTTTAATCTTACAGCAGGTATGAAAGACACAAAAAGTCATTGGAAACAAATGTGTAGTGACTGAATGAAGCATTATGTTTTTTAAATTATTTAATTCCTATAAGTGCAATTTATTATCTTTCCAAACAAGGTAACAAGATTCAATAAACAATGAACAGGGATGGATCGAAACCAGTTTTCTGTTACTAAGATAGGAAATTTAGTGTTGTGGCTAAGGTGGTGGTCATAAATATATATTATGTGTCCTCTATATTTAAAACGGACTGAAAATGGGGCGTTATACACGTCTATCGTTCCCGGTACGTTACGCAAGTAAGACCGGGAATTCCATTTAAACTCTAGGTAGTATACTTTGCAGACGAATGTTGCCCAGAATGTCTACTAATTTCAAGCAGCACCATTGAGGAATACTGCACCGAATTTCTTTCAATACTTACGGTGAGTTTCATTTTCGCAGTGATGGTAACGATGGCGTGTTGGGTTGCAATGGTCGAGTGTTGTCCCTCCAGGCTGTGCTGCGGCTTATATAGCATGAGCTGCAGTTGAATTTTGCAGTGTGAGCTGCAGCTGAGTCGAGTGGTGGCAGCGAAGTGTGAAGATTGCTGACGTCAATTGGGGTCATCAGTACCTGCCACGTCCACATGTTGAGCCAGCGTACAATGCATTAATTCGGTAGTTTGACAGTATGGGTAGTGTTTCAAAATGTGCTTATTTTTGGGATGGAGGGAACCCTGCGCTTTCTAACCTCTGTGAAGGGTTTTCCCCTTGAAGGTTAATAAACAATTTGCTTTCCATTAAGAACACTTTGGGCGGATAGTACGGCGCACCCTATATCTCTGTCAGAAGATCTGTAGGCCTCATAACCCCATAGGCTGTCCCAAGTGCCTTGTTCGCAAGCAATGTTGTATCTACATCCAATGCCTGTCGATGATGTCAGTTTGTATAATTAGGTGTTTCCGCTGTAGTTTCTTTTCTGTTGAGTGAATGGGCCAATGCTGCTGGTAAGTGACGTATCCCATGCATGGGGCTTCTACTTTATCACGTGTTGGGAGGGGGCTTCAGTATTAGCCCTCGTGCTTTCTTATTAGTCTCTTAGAGATGCTTTGCGCCTTGTTGTTGCTAGTAATAGCGTCCTCACATTATTCGAGACGAGCAGAACTCTACTTGAGTTCGCATATAACTGAGGACCTTATGCCATAAACGTTGAGATGAAAATCACTGAGCAGCCGGTGCCGGGCCATTGCTCGCGGCGCTCTAGCTAATTCTTATCCATTAACACTACTTCCGTATGGAATACAGAGCTCTACTTTGTCTCCATGTTGAGAAACATGTTTCAGCTGCTGTTCCTCTAATTTCCCTGAAGAGATTCTTCGTAACCCTGCAATGACTACTAAGTACGAAGTTTTATGAGTATAAGAACGCCACCGAGTAAAGCAGGAAAGCATTGAATGAAATTGAGGAATCAGGAGTAGAGCTACTCTGACGTCATTGGTTTGAAAAGCTCTATGTTGCATACTCCTGGTTATTGTAAATGTGCTTAATTTTACGTACCGGTACGGGACTATGAAACTATTATTGGATATTTTACATTCAGTGCCTCGACATAAGTATTTGCACACCCCTATTTTTTTATGTATGTTAAAAAATTCAGGGACTGCTTTAGGATAATTAATACAGGAAGTTTATATAACATATATATAATAGAATATTTAAACATAACAGTCAAATGTACACTTTTAGCCATAAAATTTAACACAAGTAAAAGTAATGAGGGACAAAAGTATTTGACCAAAATAAATATGATGTTGAATCTTTGATATTTAGTAGAATAATTTGAAAAAAATTAGTTTGGAAATTATTCTAGAACGTTCACAAAACGTCTGGAAACAAATGAAATGTAAACAAACCACAGCCGGCGCAATCATTACCTCTCTAGACCTCGTTGAAGTCGCGCACACTCTCACTACAATGCCCGATGTTAAAGATATCCCTGAAGCTACTCGTAAACGGATAATTCAACTTCATAGTGAGAGATTAACTTATAGAGTAATAGCAGAACGTGTTAATGTTCTTTTTCAACGGTTGGAGCAATATAGTCCGCAAGCATCAAGTGACTGGGGCAGTCTCCAACCTGCCATGAGCTGGAGCTCCGCGTAAGATCATGGGTCGTCCTCGGCGCTACATGCTACGTAAGGCGACTAATGATCCCATTACAACTCGTGTTGACCTTCAGAGTGAACTGGCGTCTCAGGGACAGCATGTCAGCAAGAAAACTATTGTTAGGGAATTGAACCCTACTGGCATTCATTTTTACACTCCTCGCAAAACTCCTCTTTTTACAGCAAAGCATGTCACGAGCCGCTTAACATTTGCCAAAGACCACCTGGACAAAGGAAATGAGTTTTGGGAAGGGGTTATAGGGTCTGACGAAACTAAAATAGAACTTTTTGGCCGAAACGAAGCTCGGCATGCATGGAGGAAACGTGGTACTGCCTATGACCCCAAGAACGCCATCCCCATCGTGAAGCATGGAGGCGGCAGCATCATAGTTTGGGGTTGCTTTACTGTCCATGGTGTTGGGGATCGTCATATCATTGATGGCAAGATGAATAGTTTCATGTACAGGGAGATATTAGAGAAGAAGATGCTTCCAAGTGCTAAAAAATTCTACGGACGGCGCAGGTGGACCTTCCAACAAAACAACGACCCCAAGCATACTACGAATTTAACGAAAAAAATGATTTCAAAAGAAGAAAATGAATGTTCTTCCATGGCCTAGCCAATCACCGGACCTTTATCCAATACAAAATTTGTGGCGTCTTTTTAAAGCTGGTGTCCACAAACGGAGTCCCAAAAATCTTACCGAATTAAAGGTTATCTGCATGGAAGAATGGAAAAAAATACCATCAAGTGACTGTGAAAAGTTAATTTCCGGCTATAACAATCGTCTCCATTCTGTTACTGCCAATAAAGGTCACGCCACCAAGTACTAATGTCATAATTTTTTTTGGTCGAATACTTTTGTCCCTCATTACTTTTGCTTGTTTTAAATTTTCTTGTTATAAGTGCACATTTGACTGTTCTGGTTAAATATTGTATTATATATATATGTTATATAAACTTCCTGTATTAATTATCCTAAAGCAGTCCTTAAATTTTTCAGAATTCATCAAAAATAGAGTTCTGCAAATACTTATGTCTAGGCACTGTATGAATCGTACCTGTAGTAATTTAGCTAAGTATTTACTACTACTTTAGGAATGACATAGAGGGAGTAACGGAAGCGGCGATTCAACGTTTGAATAGCACACCTTCTGAACCTATTAAATTCTTCTCCAATGGAATCCTGTAACACATAATCCTGTCCTGCATTACTAGTACATATAGATCCTGAATGCGTATGCTATAACAGATCTACTGTCGTTAAACGGCATTGTAAAGTGAACTCTGCAAACACTGCTAGCAAGCGGTGTAGAGTTGCCGACACCAAGCTTTAAGAAAACAACTGGCTTGCCGGCGCTACGGCTGACGGCCGGTAACATGTTCAGCCCCTCCTCGCTACCTCTGATTATGTCAAATTGTGGTGTTTAGTTACTGGGGGTACGTGCACGGTCGTTAACACGACGGAAATACTGCTCGTTGCCGTCGTTCTTTTTGGATGCTAAATAATAAGGAATAAACATTGCTAGAAGTGACAGAAACATGAACACATGGTATCTGAGTTACAGAGATTTGTTCAACGCAGGGATGTAGGGAGAAGCTGGTCATAGTTTAAACTACGGAGACAGCCTCAACTCTGGTGGAAACAGTTCCATCTTAGAGAAAGACTTGAGGAAACATCCAATATAAACTATAATAATAGTCTGTTGGTTAGTTTGATTTGGGTGGGTGAGTGTGTGATCTGTATCCCGATAACAGAGATGAAAGAGGAAAAAATCATCTGCTGATCACCAAGGGGATGAGATAGTAGGAAATTCGAGCTGCAAATTACCAGCAAGTAGACACCTTGAATGTGCTGGAGACGCTATAGTTATTCAAGTCCACTCTATTTCAAATAGGTATATGTATTTAATAACGTTTTCTTTTGAGCTTTGGAGCCGACAGGCTTCTCTTTTGCTATTAATCACTTGTTACTGTCGATGCTTGCCATCTGCATTAGCTGCACATGTTTCTTAAAACAATGCCTAATAAGTCCCTTTATTTGGCTGGCTTCCGTTTGCTTTTTTGCAGTCCCGTCTTCTTTCTTCAAGTATATCAAATCCCTAGATATTAAATTTAATAGCTGCCACTGAACGTGTCAACAGGGGCGTTTCCAGAAAGCAGCCTTGACTTACGCTCCGACTCTCAATGAGCTATTGTTATTTTGCCAATATAAAATTATTCGTCGGAGACGTTAAGTCTGAACAACGCGGCATCCATGAGATTTGGAGGCGCAACTAAGGTCGCGGCCCCACCGTCGAGACGATCAAACGCGACAAATTTGTTGCACGAAAAAAGGTAACGGAGGGTACAGCAGTCTGTTGTCCCAATCACCGCAACTGCGATGCCTCGCGACACCCGTGCATTGCTGCAACACGACTCCCGTAAAAATCGCATTGCATCGCTTTTTGCGTCAGTGGAGCCCCGGCCTCAGAGTGTGAATCACAACCGATTGAAGTGGCTCCAAACATTGAGTTACGGTATTACGAGTTAGTGAGCTATGGAGTTCGTTGTTGTGGAAGATGTTGCTCTCAGTAGCTACTTGTGATGTAATTTTTGAGTGTCTTGTCACCCTGTACCAACAACTCGCTAGGATAGGCTATTCCAAATGGCCTTTATGAAGTGCGGGAGAACTGCTGATTTAGTGTAGTTTTTCCACTTGGATGCTTGAGTGTGACTTGTCCATTCTTTTATTCTATCAGTGACTGAGGCCTGTCATCCGACTGATTTGAAAGGTTTCTCTTGTCCCTTTGCCAAAGGCCACGTCTGATTTGTAGCGGCTCGCGCTGAGCAGAGCAATTGTGTTTATTCTCTTGTCATCCTTTGTATACTGCATGCACCTCACCACTATATGCTGCTGATAACTGCTGATCCCTATGGGGCATAGGATGGGCCATAAGGTTAGGTTTGCTCATCCTGTGTTATCCCTTTAGTGCCTCAATAGAACATCACTTTTTGTAGGAATAACACTACATGTAATGTCATCATATGTGTACTGTAGGCACTAAAGGGTTAAGGAAAGCACGGCCCTCGGTTGGCTCTTTAGGTTATTTTAGCTCAGTGTTTCCCCAAGTTCAGTTTTCTACGGACCCCTGTGAAATCGTCCTGAGGCACATGGACCCCATGCCATTAAAATGGCATCAACTTAGTTTATTAGATACTGCATGAGTATAGTAGAAGTCGATAATTTATAGGCTATTTCTTTTCAGTTGATACAGAACGGCTGAGTCGTAACAACATCCATCAAACATATAATTACTCATGTCACAGTCGCGTGACATCCCAGCTCAGCACCTTATTCACATACAGCGAGTTTTTACCCTTAACTCTCTTGAATTTAATTTACTCACTTTAAATGACTATTTGCATTGGATGATGGTCAACAAATGCTGTTCTCGCCGTTTTCGAAAAAGAAAAAGCTAAGCTTTTGAGATCGAGCCAAAGCTTATAGGGGTAACTATGCCATTGTTGAAACTTTTCAATTGCAGTGAATTGGTGTAAAATATTATCATAAGTTATTTAAACTTATATATTTCCTCTCCTAAGCTTAAAATATTGTGTAATTCTCATCATCTATGGGATAAAATAAATGTAATATTGTCACAGACGCTTTAAACCTCATTAACCAGTAGGGGGTCCGTGCGTGAACCACAGGGAGTCGGTAGGTTCATGTGCACCCCAATGGGAAACACTGCCTTAGCTAATCCTTCTGCACTTCTTCCTTCTTGCCTTCTTTGCTCTCTTTCAATTTCGTACTTCTATGATTATGGATTCCTTTTCTTTCTAGACATTCTACATCCTTGCGCGTTGATCCTGCGTGGCATCATGAATTCGATTCTATAAGCCTTTTCCTATTCCTCTCTAAAAATATCCAATTTGTAGTGGATTATTGAACCATGAACTAACTTATTTACTAATATTTTTGATAAATTAATTCAGGATACCATTCAAGTTACTGCCAAGAAAACTATTTTTAGTCTTGGAATTGACAAAGTTGTCAAAATGAGGTGTAACAAGTCTCCTCCATTACTCTATATTTCCCAAGGCGCTGTCACCCAACCATTTGATTGTACTCATAAATATTGGTGGTATCGCCAATACCTATCATTGTGAATTCAGCAGAAGTAACATCTGGCTTTTCTTTGCACTGTAATGGGATCTCCATATTTCAGGAAAATCCAAAGTTTTGCTAAATACTAATGTCTTATATAATTAAACCATGGACTATTATCGAGATGTCTGAAAAGCTGCGCCTGAACCTTGCAATGACAGTTGTTCCAGTGCATTAAGAAATTATTAAGGTATATGACGATGAACCTCATTAAATCAGTATGGTATCGTTTGATATTCTCGCCATGAAGCTAATTGCGCATATCAGACGGCGTGATGCAGCCATGCTAGATAATAATCTTCAATGTTAACCTTCTGATGCAAGCCAGCCTCATGGGCCCTATATGTGCAGTGACAGTAAATTGCTGCAGGGATTGTACAAATTTTTATATATTAATACACGTACCTACCTACCTTTTGTGTCACGCTCTTCAATATTCGATGAACAAATTTAGAGATTTGGCTTCAAATGTGAATCATTTCCCCCGTATCATATCTACCTACGGGTTTTTGTTATTACTATTATTTTTTTCACAACATTCTATTCGCTTTGCAAGCAGCGGTTGGCATTTCTAATATGGCCAGTTGCATAGCTATGATACGGCACGGGTAAACAGAAAGGGTGGTGTTGGGCTTTTTTGCTCTGAAGTTTTTTTTTAAGCGTTTGCACTGCCGCCAAAGCATCAGCCTCTACAGTCTACAGTGTGGTGCGTGAGCAAACGGAAGGAACTGTGGGAAATAGAGCTTAGAAAAGGCCTGCAAATGCGTACTGTAAGAGAATATTGCAAGATGTACGGACGCATTTCTATGTCTTATGAAAACACTAGTGTGAATTCGTTGGTGACTGAACAATTGCGTGATTCAGTGATGAAATCGACATACTAGGAAAATTTAGACGAGACGTTAGTTAGACGCACTGCATAAGAATAGCCTGGGTTAAGCGAGAGATGTTAGATCAGACGGGGTGGTTTAGATATGAGCACTACCTCTGGTTAAAAAAGAGGTAAGTGAAAATATTCACTAACCGTGGAATTCCTACGGGTGCAGCTAGTCTCCTATATATTAATACGCTTGTACGTACGTATCTACCTACATTTTGTGTCACGCTCTTCATTACTAATAGATAGAAGAAAATTCGAACTTTGTTGACTTTGAGAAGCTGGCGTATCTGTGATACGGCGGGTGTCAGGAATTGTTCGGCCACAGGCCAAGTCTTTTTAATTATGTTTATGCGCCTGAAACTTTCAAAAATAAATCTTGAGGAACCTGTATCTTGGTTTGCTGCTAAAGGAATTCCACGGGTCTAGTTAGACAGCGTAACTTATAAAAATACTAGAGGGCCCAGCCGTCAAAATACGGCAATTATTTTGTGATTGAGCATTTCATTGTTTCTGTTACCAGTATAGGTTTTGCTATTTTATAGGTCTCATCCCTGCAGGCCTGATCTTCCATTAGTGAAACGCAAGTTGTACAGCCATGAGTTGCGATAGCAAAATATTCCCCCTGCAAGATAATTCTTGAATATCAGCTTGGAATTTAGAAAACGTTTAAGCTGCTCTAAAAAAATAAAGTTCAGTCTATCTAATTTACTGGAAATACTCAGGGCACACCATATCGTGGTTACCAACTGATTGTTGAACCTCAAGCGTCAAAATTTAGCTGCGGTGCAAATTCAATATAACAAAATGTCTGCTCAGCCTTAAGATTGAACTGCTACAATTTGATTTAGCTAATGAAAGCATAAGCGGAATGGATTATGCACGAAAAGAATGAAGACTCCAAGATTGAGGAGCGAGACTGAGCTTCTCTAACTGCCGGGGATATAGAACTCGGGATCCAGAACGCCGGATCTAGAGCCGGGATCCAGAGGCCGGAGATCCAGAGCCAGGCCCTCAAATTTCCAACTACCTTATTCCCATTCATCGGATCGCATCGCCCTTGAATTTGTTCCTATCTAATTGCCATAGAGCGTGACGGAGGGACGGACCAACATTGCAGCAAGCAAGCAAGGGAACCATAACTGTGTTTTATTGCAGTATGTTACCTTTGATGATGCAAGTATGTTTTTTTTACTTTTTTTCAAGATGAGTGTCAAACATTTAAAATGGTAACAGTAAGTTAGTGCACAGGTATGTTGTAACTATGAAAATATTTACAGCAGAATAAAACGGAACCATTTCCCACGTTTTGGCAACATTTGCTTATCGCACGGGGTTCAACCGTTACGCCAGATTATGCAACATCACTCTCTAGTCAACATAAGCAAGAAAAGCGGTATAACCAGTGTAGAAAAAAATCAAAGTGACCTCGTTATTGGCTTCTGGTAAGACAACACTCGAAGTTTCCAAGGAATTACAGCTTGGTCACCGTACAATTATAAGGCTCATGCAATAGAAGGTAACGTCTACGCGTAAACTCCGGATAGAGCCTCTACGAGTAAATTGACTGATTGGGATATACGACATTTGAGTATTTCTATGGCTAGAAAACAACTTTCTACCTGTAAGGCGATATTTGAAGACTCTGGAGCCACAATACTAAGCAGAAAGACAAGACGTGAGGTTTTGCAGAAGCTAGGGAAAGTGAAAAAACAATTAAATGACCATTTCTAGCAGAAACTCATGGCGAAAATAGGGCCAAATGGGCTGCAGTAAACATGAAAACTGATTTCTCCTTTGTCATATATACTGACGAATACAGAGCCACTCTTGATGGTCCAAATGGATGGGGTCTAGATGGGTTCTCCATGACTGGCCTCTACAGACACGGCTTAAGCGTCAACAAGGTGGTAGAGGTGTAAGGTTTTTGGCCCGGATAGTAGGTGACACCCTTATTGGTCCATTTGGAGTGGCAGAACAAGTAAACTGAATGCAGAAAGGTACTGCCAGTTTCTTGAAGCCAACTTCATTCCATGGCTTGATTACCAGACTATCGCATACAGGTTTAAATTGATATTTCAGCACGATAATGCTCTCTCACACCGAGCACGGTACACTGCTAACTGGCTTGCGGATGGAGGATTTAAATCAAAAAGGATTATGACCTGGCCAGCGAATAGCCCCGATTTAAATCCCATTGAGAGCCTCTGGGCAATGATCATAAAGAAGGTCTATGAAGCTGGTCGGCAGTTTTCTAGCAAAGTAAGCCTGTGGAATGCAGTAAAAACAGCTGCAAATGCTATTCCACCATCTAAATAATCAAACCTGACAAAGGTTGCTAATCGCCTATGAAAATCATGAAAAATGGAGGTTGCCGTGTTCAAGATTAAATTGTTTTGTTTACTACTACTGAACACTGTTTTCAGTGTTTATTGAATTGTTTTTGGTTATGAATTCTTTGTTTTGGACGTTAAATGAAAATATTGTTGTCCACTTGTACTTATTTCCTTTTCATAATGTGTTTATTAACTTGTTGCATAATCTGAGGTATAACATTAAAAAAACTCGTAAATAAGCAAATTGTATGATAAACTTAGGAAATGACTAAATATTTATTTTACAAGTGATGTTTATATTTGCAACATAGCCATACTTTCAGTTAAAATTCGTATTTCAAAGATAGACTCTCATCTTGGAAAATGAAAAGTGAAAAAAAAATGCTTTTGCATAATCAAAGGTAACACACTGTAGTATGAGCTGCAGTTGAAGTTTGTAGTGGTGCTGCAGCTGACTCGAGTGGTGGCAGTGAAGTGTGAAGTTTACTGACGTCAAAGTGGGTCATCAGTACCTGCCACGTCAACATGTTAAGCCAGCGTACATAACATTTATTTTATTGTTTAACATTATAGGTAGTGTAACAAAACGTGTTTATGTAGCACCGTCCGTTGAGGTCTTACATTAAATATATAGGATGCGCCGTAGGCCATGGGATTATGTTAGCTAGATTCGCGATTTCTTTGTGATGAGGAACGGCTACCCAAGGGGGACCCTGCACGCTACGTCAGCCTTAACTCGAAATTCAGAAATCTTTTCTTCGTGCCCACCTGCTTCATGTTTCATACTGCTGTTGATCTTACTCTCTTCTGTTCTTTCTTCCCTCCCGCCCCTCCCTGTCCGACTTGTTCTTCCCTTACGCATTGATCCTGTGCATGGACGCCCTCGCTAATGCACCGAGAAAAATTTCGATGCACGTGTTTCATGTCTTAGTTTTGTGTGTCATTGCAGCAGACAAAAAAAACATATTCGAGTCAGAAAAACATATTTCCGCAAAAACAAAGTGAACAAAAGCTTTGTAGTTTTGTTACATGTTCGAATTGAGACGTGGTTACATACTAACACGTAGATACGTAGATCACTATTGTTTCGTTAGATTTCTTTAGTTAGATTGCTTGTGGGCCTTGATCCGTATGGAGGTGTGGATCCGGTGGGCATATTTCCTTTGTTTTACAACCATCTGGCTGATGTTCTTTCCACCAAGCTTGCAGTGATCTTCCGGCGCCTAATACGATTAGGAAATTTTCCTCGATGTTGGCGAACTGGTAGTATTACTCCTATTCATAAGGGTCCGGTGTCGCCCTATGTGGCCAACTATCGACCCATCATACTGACGCCCATTTTGTTGAAGGAGAAATAGATCGCTGGTAAGCTTGGTGGTTTCACTGAGGTTACGAGGTTGCTGCCTGCTGGTCAGTTTGCGTATAGAATTGGCTTGGGTTGTTGTGACGCTCTATTGCTGGTGTCACACAATTTACAGTTTGCGCTGGATTCTAGGTCGGAGGCACGCCTTGTCCAGTTGGACTTTAGCGCGGTGTTTGACAGGGTTAACCACAGGGGTCTATTATACAAGCTGGAGTCCTTTGGTGTGGGCGGTAGGGTTTTATCAATCATTCGCGATTTTCTTTTTGAGCGGAGGCAAAGTGTGTCTGTTGGCGGCGTTTTGAGCGCCTCAGTCGGGGTAGTGTCTGGCGTCCCTCAGGGTAGTGTGCTTGGCCCGCTGTGGATCGTTCTCTATACTTGTGACATGTTCTCTTCGCTTGAGAACACGTTGTTCAACTATGCCGACGATTCCACTTTGATGGCAGTGATACCTGCGCCTCGCATGCGTGATGCTGTAGCTCAGTCTCTGAATAGGGATTTGTCACGTATTAGTGCATGGTGCTCGGCCTGGAGTATGAAGCTGAATTCCAGTAAGACCAAGTCTATAATTATCAGTGTGTCTTGGACACTTGTACAGCGGCATCCCCAACTGGAGATTGATGGCACTTTGCTTCAGGAGTCTAGCTCCTTGGAGATTCTTGGTGTTGTCTTTGATGAGAAGCTCACTTTTGAGTCGCATATTAGGAGGTTGGTGTCACGCGCTTCCACTAAGATTGGGCTCCTGCCCAAAGTGAATTCCGTGTTTGGTGATAGTTAGGTTACCCGTAGATGTTTTTATGCGTTTTTGCTGCCTGTGTAGAAGTATTGCTCACCTGTCTGGGCTTCAGCTGCTGACACTCTGTTGCGTCTGTTGGACCGACTTGTTAGTTCAGCCAGCAGGCTGTGCGCTGATGATGATCTAGTGAACCTGTCCCATAGAAGAAGAGTCGCAGAGCTTTGTATGTTTTATAAGGGGTATAATAATGAGAGGCATTGGTTGTATTCTTCTCTCCCTGCCTTCAAGGTTTTTGGGAGAGAGACTCGTGCTGTGTGCGGAGCGCACTCTCTCACTTCGGAGGCTGTCAAATGTCGAACTAATCAGTTTTGTCGGTGTTTCGTGCCCTGGTCGGCTAAAATTTGGAATTTGTTGCCTGCATCGGCATTTAGTCGTATTGGCCTGCAGTCGCTCCAGTCAGCTGTGAATGATTTATTGCTGGATTTTGTTTAGCAGCGTTTTGGGCTTCCCGGTGTTGCAAGATGCTTCATTTGGGTTGTATTACCTGTTCGTGGGAGCTCAACCGTGAAGTTTTAATAATAATAATAAAGTTTCGTCTCCTCAGGTGCAACCATTTTACCGGTTTTTGGTGCATCATGGTGCATCATCGGCTTTGTCACAAAACTGCAGTACATAAGTGCATCAGTTGGTGCCAAGTGCATCATAAGACCCTGAATGCATCATCATGATACACTTTCTTTATATGATACACTTTTATGTTTCGGTTTTGGGACAAAAATGCATGAAATTTTGATGCATCTAAGTACATCAAAATTTCTCCTAGCGTGGAATCTACATTTATATCGACATACTGCATGTCCATCCTTCCTTAGTGAGATCGCCTTTGTTGTAGAAACAACACTACTCTAAATTGCTCAGTTCAATGAAATTATTTAGCACTGAGAAAAGTTAAGTTTGTTTATTCTCTTTGTCCAATACCCAATCAAATAGTGAAACAATATTGTAGCTTCGAATTTTCTGAAAGAAAGAACCCTGCGCTCTTTATTTTCCGTAAGGAACTCCTTGGGTGGATATTCTGGTGGACGCTATCCGTGTCAAAATATCGGTGGGGCTCACGCAAAAGCTGCTGGATTTTCCGCCAGCGATGTTGCATCTCACCCCAGTTCCTGCTGATAAGGTTAGTGTGTATAATTTGGCAGTTCCTATTTACTTCCTATTGTGTTGCTTGAGCTGGCCCACCGATGGTGGTAAGTGACCTATCCCATGCATGAGTCTTCTACTTGCTCCCATATGTGGGGGAAGGAGCTCTCAGAATTAACCGACAGCACGAGAGTTTCTTCCTTCTACTTTCATATTCATCCCATAGACATCCAGTAGTAGCGCGATGACCGTTTTGAAACCAACAGAACTCCACCTGAGTTCCCATATGACTGAGACCTTCCTTTAGAATAGCCGATATAAAAAATCACGGTGAATCCGCTGCCAAGCTGGTGTATTGCTACAGTACTGCTTCCGTAAGGAATACAGAGCTCCCCTTCTCCATGTTGGAAAAAATATCTAAGTTTCTTTTCGTCTATTACTTTTCTTGGAGAGATTCTTTGTAACCTTGTCGTGAGTACGAAGGGTAATGAGCTACAGTAGAGTATAAGTACCCCAACGGTTAAACCAAAAATTAATTAGTAGAAAAAGGAAATCGGGAGGGGAGCTACTCTGTAGCATTAACGGTTTGAAGCGTTGTGGGCCGCAAACTTCCAGTTTTCTATATGCACTTCATTTCAAATGTAGGCTATAAAACAGTTTTTTAACATTTTATTTATATCCACCGCAACAAATCTGCCTGTAGTAATTTGAGAGTTTTTACGACGTTGGGAATCATATAGAAGCGGTAACTCGCGCGATTCAACGCTAAGCCATAGCGCAGCTTATGAAACTTTTTCATTTATTTTCTAATTGAATCATGCAACAGATACGCTTGCCTGCATTTGCAGTAGCTACATAAAGAATCTGAAGGGATATATCTAATACAACCGATCTACTGTACGTAGTATAGACGGCATTGTAAAGTGAACTTTCCAAACATTACTCGGAAGCGGTGTAGAATTGCTAGCACCAAGCTGTAAGAATATCAACTGCCGCCCCGGCACTCCGCGGACAGCGGGTAACATTTTCAGCGCTTTCTCTCAATCTTTGATTCAGTCAGACTTGTTTCTTTTCGTCACTGGGATTGCCGGTAGAAGTGTATAAAGCCGCGAGATACGGGTTTTGAGGGAAGGTTCCCCTCGCGCCGCTTCTTCCGGTTTTCCATGCCCCTCCCACTTCCGGTTTGCGCCGCCCCCTGTAGGCCCCCGCTAAACTGGTAGTGCATTGGCCGTTTTAAACTAGAAGCTCACGCGCGAGGGGAGCCGCGAGGGTAGGTTACCCTCAAAAACGCGTACCTATCTCGCGGCTTTATACACTACTGCCAGTCTTTAACACGACGGAAGCTACTGCGCGTTGACCTCATTTCTTTTGGATGCTGAATAATAAGGAAAAAACACTGCAAGAAATGATAGAAACTCAACCATATTGTATCCGAGTTATATAGAATTGTGTAAGAAAGTCAAAGATACACGGAAAGAATCTGATCACACACTACGGAGACAGCCTATTTCGAGCGAAGGCAGTTTCATCTTAGGAAGAAGACTTGAGAAAACAGAGCCACTACATGTAATAATGGTCTGTAAGTTCGTTTAAGATTTGAGTTGGTTGGTTTGCTATATAAGGCATGTGGGTGTTTAGTCTCTCTCTCAATATTGATTATTGCCCAGAGGTTCTCGAGCAATGGGAGTTATAAATCGGGGCTATTCGCTGGCCTGGTCATAATCCTTTTTGATTTAAATCCTCCATCCGCAAGCCAGTAAGTAGTATACTGTGCTCGGCGTAAGGAATCGTTATCGTGCTGAAATACCATTTGGGACGTGCGTGCGATCGTCTGCTCGTAAATCTTTGTGGTATCGCCAAAACCTATCGATATTGATTTAACAGAAGTAACATCCGTCTTCTCTTGGTACTGTAATGGGATTACAAGTTTTCAGGAAAATCCAAAGTTTTGCTACTTGCTGCTAATGTTTCATATGATTATACGATACACTTGGCAAATGTATTAAGATGTCTGAGAAGCTGCACCTGAACCTTGCAGTGACATTTGTTGGACTGCATTAAAAATTCCTATAGGGTATATGACGATGAAAATCATTTAAGCAATATCATCTAATTTTCACGTTATAACGCTATCATTATGTTAGATGGTGTGAAGCAGCGATGTTAGAAGATAATCTTCAATATTAACCTTCTGATGATAGCCAGCCTCATGGCTAAAAATAAAACATTGCGTGTCCTGTTTTCTTTCTATTGGCAGGCACTACCATGTGATGGAAATATTTTATTTTTATTTCACTGTTAGGTGCTCTACGAGTATCTTCAGTGTTCTTGAGACAACAGTCTTTATGCGTGTTGAGTGCTTTCAGAGTTCTTAAAAACCTTATGTAATAAGCAGTTAATACGTTCAGATGATGCCAATTGACTGCTTATTAACTCTGCAGGTACCCTTAGCATTAGAAATAGAACAGCCAACCTTGATTCCCCAAGGGGTTAGTCCTGTGAATGGTAGTTTTAATGCACTGGTATTCTTTTCCCTGAAATTGTATTTCTTTCCTGCATTAATGTGGTCTTACTACTGAAAAATTCGAGTTACAAAGTACTTTGAACTTCAGTTTAATTTTGTAGCTTACGTCATAAAATGCTTTCCAGGCACAACCACATTTTCCTTACCTATTTTCATTTTCTGTTGGAGTGACGATTTGGTTCGGCACTGGGTCTTCATGGGTGCCAAATTTCTGCTGACGTTCTATTAGTACCTTCATTATTTTCACTTTAAACACCAAAGATATGCATAGGAAGTTTACTCAACCTAAACAATAATTTCGCCCTAATATAATGCACTACTTGGTTGGTGCCCAGTCGGAAATAATGGTTGCGATTATTGTAGACCAACTATGATTATGGTCGGGATTTTTGGTAGTTTATTATCGAAATATCCTCCATATTCAACCATTATGGGGTGCATTATTGTAGAGATATGTCACAAGCTTCGACCATATTGCCAACTATAATTCCCAACTATACAGAACCAATTACAACTATTAAGGCTTTAGCTTCACAACTATTGGCTACTATAGTGAACCGTAAGAAACACCGTTCGAGACCAAAGTTGACTGTGTTCAGCGAATGATACAACTATATTTTACCATGATAAACTTTTTCAACTGTTGACATATTATGCACTGGATGCCTGCTTTGTTTACTGATGATTAGTTGCTTTTACAAAAAAAAAAATAATTTAATTCATACGTGCGTATTAGGACTGCAGTTTAGAATGGTCAAAGACTCTAAAGTTCAGAACGACGCTAGAGCAGGAGCTTGAACCAGTCTGTGCTGTTAACGCACGTTTATATGCAACTTCTTTAACTTTAAGCCGGTATAGAGCTATAGTTACTACTACACAGTTTAGAGGAAGTCACAACCAAGTGATGAATTTTGGCCGTACCCGTTGTCAGGGTACGTAAGGTTAAATATAGTATGAAATTTGACATTCTTCCACATAAAGCTAATGGGAGTAAGTTCTTGAAAAATCTTTACAGATTTAAACTGAATGACCATAAAAATAGATAGTAATATTTGATCAAAGATAGCAATACTATTTAACAACGGATACAACAAACGATGATAATGGGTTACTACGCTAAAGTGGTTAAGCGCTAAAAAATCTTGAAACATTAAATGAAAATAACGTCACGGCGGTTAGCGTCCGTGCATACCTTGCAACTTTTTCGCAATTCATCGATTGGAAAGAAAAAAACTGAAAATGCGCACAGTTTTTGGACCAAAATATTAATTTTTAAATCTTTCGCATTCATAATTATAGTCATACAATATTATTCTGGTCGATTCTGTTAGGAATTCTAGCCAAATTATCATCATCTATTGCAATCCATACATATTCTTTCGCTAATAATGGGAGGAATTCCACTCATAATCGTACGTACGGAAATCCGTCGATAACCTACCATGGTTATGCCCTAGCGTAGCTTCTACCATATATAGTCTTTAAACATCCGTGTACTACCATCTACTATTTATAGTCTTCAAATATCCATGTACTACCATCGGCCTTCGTTTCCTGACAAACCTTAAACAACCCATATTGCCTCCACCATTCTCGACTTAAATATACTAAAATCAACGTTATGTTTTTGTCGACATATCTATCATATTGTTTCATCATCCATAATCGACCTTAATTTCTCTTACACCACTATATTATACGATAATCACAACCATTATTTCCGACTGGGTGGTGACTTTCTTCTTTGCTTGCTTGGTCTCGTAACTGCTGCACTGCAATACATCGATGCCCTGTCACGTATTTGAAATTTAGATTTTGAAGAACTGTACCGTACTTCTAAGTGTTAGCTAAGATACTCGACTACTTTCATTTCATTTATACTTTTGCAATTTCTTTTAACTAAGTTAACATCGTTTGGTAAAATGTTTTAGGAAATGCTGTGTGATTTCTTCTGATGCTGTGGTAATTTCCTGTGAAATGCTGTAAATACGCAGTGTATTGCAACTTCCTCTAACGAATATCGGACCAAACGTTTCAGCCTTGCAGTTACAGATGACTGCAAGCGCTTTGCCGTTGCGTAGGTGTATTAGTTGGGAAATAAAACTGTAGGAACGTTTTGTATGTTTATTGAAGCAAAATGTGGCCTGTTCAATGCAACTGCTGATGGGTGCACCTTCGTATTAGAAGTGTAATGCGATAACGGACAGATCTTAGAAAGTGACGAGAGAACTATGAATGCAACTATAATAATAAACCTGGAAAATGAATAAACCACCGTCTCATCGTGTATGCATCATTATGCATACCCAGTAATCATGTGGGAACACCTTCGTACATGGGTTCCCCTTTTCTTCTGGCTTACTATATGTCCCTTGCTCTTTCCTCTGTGATATCATTTTATTTGGAAACGGAGGCTTAAACTTCCTAACTATAACTAACTATACCCAGAAATCACAGGGCAATGCTAAATGACGAAATACATGATTGTATTTAGCTACCTGGAAACAAAACTGTACGCCGCTCTTCTGTAGCGGGTAAACGACTTCGCTGCGTCTTGAGTTTCTATTAACAATCGTACGTTCACTTAAGCTTGTTTGTTGTCTGACAACAAAATTTGCGTAGCTGACCGATGTGCTGCCCTTCCTATACAATAAATATTGACATCGCCATAGGTTTTCCCCAAGTGTTTTTTTAGAGACTAAGTTAACCCTATCAAAGCCCATAGGCAGTCTCCAAATTTGAAGGAAAGTAATTAAAGACATTGAAACATCTGAAGAATCGGTGGATATCAAAGAGACAGACAAATAGAAAGAGCTCAAAATAAAGCTTTATTTCGTTGATTTATTTTTACTTGCACCGAGCCTTACAGCGCTTGTAACTCCACGTACAACGGTTCTGGCAACTTCTTATTATCCAATCCTTCGACAAAATGCGGCATCCAGAATTACAGCGCCCATAACTCGAGCTACAACGGGTCCGACAAAGCCATGCTGATGCCCTTGACTTTGGAGCAGCTTGCCCTGCTTCTGAGGAAACAGGATCGTTCACGAAGGGTTCCACATCATTTAGAAGAGCTAAGAACTCGACAGCTTCATCCTGCGTTAGATCTTGCAGACTGAAGTCGCTGTTCTCTGCAGCGTCTCCTGTCTCCAGTGAAGCAGCGTAGGTGAGGCTCGCACACAGCGCCAGGAGGGATACGAGCTGTGTAAGTGAAGAGAAGCACCAAATAAATAACAACCGTCGTGTTAACGCTAGTTGAAGCACTGCTATGAAAAGTGAAACATACTCAATGATAACGTAGTATAAATACAGCATCTATAATAGTTACAAAATATAAATTTTTGTATGAAAAAATCTTCAATAATGGTAGGCCGCATAAAAATATACAGACTGCTAATAGTAAGTTGGAACACATCTTAATACAACACATTACTTCAGTGCTTTAAATGTACAAATACTGTGATATTAAGAGCCATGATGGCCCGAATTTAGTTGGAAGTGCAGAATACGCTAGAGTGATATAGAATTTCCATTATGTTTTCTTAAAATTTGACCTAGAAAGATATTTCGTGTATCGAGCAGTGGTAGTGAGAGTCTCGAAGGCGAAAAAATAAAAATTGCACTTATTATTCAGGCTATACAGGTGTCTTTAGCACTGTCTTTGATGACAATTTCTTTCTCCTCGATAGTTAGAGCTTATCTACGTCCCATTTTAGCAGAATGTAAAAGAAGCTATAATTGTCGTTCACCTCAAAAAGAGAAAATGTGCAATGAGTTATCAATCAGGAGACACAGCCGAATGTAAACAAACTCAACATTGTTGCCATAAGATGTCACGATTTTCCTGCAAGCTTCATGAAAATTTGGTTCAGCAAAAATGAGATATGGTCAATTTTGTCCTAAAGCTATTATTTCCCTTTTAAGTGTATAGATGAAAAATAATTTACTATGACAGCGGTCTGTCTGCCACCAATATTTTTTGAAAAACTAGCAAGTGCCCGATAAGTTTAGTAGCATTAGTTATTTTGTAACGAGTTTCGATCATAGCTGAACTGTTACGTAACCAAACTGTGGTTAGACTAAAATAACCGTGGTCTTCCTGCAGGAGCCGGAATGAAACCTGCTTATTTTAGATTCTAATCTGACAGCAGGTTTGAACGGCACAAAAATGTCACTGGGAACAGTTGTGAAGTGACTAAATAAAAAAACATTATGATTTTTTAATCAAGTTCTAGTCTATAAGTGCAACTTAATATCTTGGACCAGTGCCAATTTTCTGTTTCTACGAGAGGAAATTTAATCTTGTGGCTAAGCTGATGATCATAATTTTATATTGTGGGTCCTCTGTATTTAAACGAGCTGAAAAACCTTGTTACACACATCTATCGTTCCTGGCACGTTACGCACGTAATATCGAAAGTTCTTCGAAATTCTAGGTAGTAGTTTGCAGACAAATGTCAATAATATCAACTGTCAGTATCACCATTCAAGAATAGTACTGTAATTGTTATCGAATTTCCTTCACTATACTTACCGTGAATTTCATTTTTGCGGTGATGGTAACGATGGGGTGATGGGTTGCAACTGTTGAGTGTTGCTCGTACAGGCTGCGCTGCTTCTTATATCTATAGTGTGAGCTGCAGCTGAGTCGAGTGGTGGCAGTGAAGTGTGAAGTTTGCTGACGTCATAGTGGTTCATCAGTATAACTTCCACGTCAACATGTGCTAGCGTACAGCGTACAATTCTTTTATTCGATAGTTCAACAATATAGGTACCGTAGGTAGTGTTTCAAAACGTGTTTATTTTGCGATGGAGGGAACCCTGCACTCTATCACCTCCATTAAGGGTTTAATCCCTAAGGGCTGATGATCAAGTTGCTTTCCGTTAGGAACACTTCAGGCGGATATTAAGGCGGACCCCATCCTTGTCAGATGATCTGTGGGCCTCGTGACTCTAAAGGCTGTACCAAGTGCCTTGTCCGCAAGCAATGTTGCATATAGATGCAATTTCTGCTGATGATTTTAGTTTATAGAATTATTTATTTCCGTACTTTCCCTTCTGTTGCGTGAGGCGGGCCAGCGTTGGTGGTGAGCGACGTATCCCATGGGACTTCTACTTGCTGATGTTTCGGCGGGGGAGGGGGGCTCAGAGGTAACAGTCCCCACGAGCAGTTCTTCCTTCTTCTCTTTTATTCGTCTCACAGAGATGCTTTGCGCCTTGTTCTTCCTAGTAGTAGCGTCTTCACATTTCTTGAGACGAATAGAACTATACTTGAATTCGCATATAAGTGAGACCTTCTGCCAGAAAAATTGTGATAAAAATCACTGAGCATCCGGTACCGGGCCATTGTTCGCGTCTCTTTAGCTAACCCTTTTCCATTAACACTACTTCCGTATGGAGTACAGAGCTCTAATTCTTTTCCATGTTGAGAAATATATCTAAGCTACTTTCCTCTATTACTTTTCCTGAATAGATTCTTCGTTACCCTGTAGTGAGTACGAATGGTAAATAGTACTGTATAAGAACGCTAGAGAGTAAAGCAGGAAAGAATTTGGTAGAAAAAGGGGAATCGGGAGTGGAGCTACACTGTGCCGTCATTTGTTTCAGGCGCTCTACGCAGCATACTTCCAGTTGTTACCTCCGCCAAGAATGTTATGTTTTTGTCGCGTTGGTCTGTCTGGCTGTTTGTTTGTCTGCCTGTCACCGAGATACCCTTAAAAGGTTATGAATGAATCCTTACGAAATTTACAGGCATTTTTAGGTATGTTAACAGTAACAGATGCTTCACTTTTTGTGGAAATTCGTTTGATTGTTGGTCTGCCAATTTTTTCTTAGTACCAGAACTCTTGAAGTTATGGAAGGATTTTCATGAAATTTACATGAGTTGTTATGTACAGTATATTGCGTAAAATAAATGACCAAATTTTGGTGATGAACTGGTACTTTGTTCGTTTGTTTGTCGCTGCGTTTGATTCTATGCTTGTTTGCACAGTCACTCAAAAAGTTACAGAAATTATAAGTGATGCTAAAAGACATCAGTGAATAAATTTTGGTAATGATCGGTTGGTTCGTTTGTGTGTATTACTTATGTTTGTCATCAGCATAACTCAGAAAGTTACGAATGGATCTTCAAGAAAATTACACCAATTGTTAATACTATCAACTGGCACAAAGGATTAAATTTTGCTGTCGTTACAAGGAAAATCCTGGATTCAGAATCAATTTCGAATTTTCATAACTTTTCCTTGCTTGGTGGAGGTATGCGCGCTCAGAGTGTTGTAGTTCTATATGTACTTAATTTTACGTACGGGGCTATGAAACAATATTCTTGTATATTTTATGAATATCCGCCGCAGTGAATCGTGCCTGTAGTAATTTATTACGACGTTAGGAATTACTTAGATGCAGCAACTGACGCGATTCAGCGCTTAGCTATTGCGCATATTCTGAAACTTTTAAATTATTATCCAATGTAATCAGGTAACAACCACTCGTGCCTGCATTGACAGTGCATATAGATCCTGAAGACATTTACTATAATCGAATTACTGTAGCTATACGGCATTATAAAGTGAAACCTCCTAAATGCTACTCGGAAGTGGTGTGGAGTTGCTGGCACAAAGCTGTAAAAGTATATCGACTCTATCATTTTCAGCCCTTAATTGCTCTAAATATCTGATTCTAAGAAACTTTTTTTTTTTTTTGCTTTAGTTACCGGTGACCCGTTCATTAACAACAAAAGCTACTGCGCGTTGGTCTCATTTCTTTTGGATGTTGTATAATATAAAAAAAAAACATTGCAAGACGTGATAGGTACGAGACCACATGGCATCCGAGTTTCAGAAATTTGTAGATCATATTGAGGAAAGTAGGGAAAATTTGATCATACACTACGGAGACAGCCTTATTTCTATCGGAAACAGTTTTATTTTAGGAAGAAGACGTGAAAAAACAGATCCACTACGTATACAATATATATACTGTAATAATGTTCTGTGGGTTGGTTTGCTTTCTGTAGGCGGGTGTTTAGTTAGTCTCTCTCTCCCGAAGATGAAATAGGAAAAAATTAGTCTGATGATCACTGTAGGGGACGCGGGTAGCAGGAAATTCGATCTTCAAATTACCATCGAATAAATTTCCTTGAATGTACTGCAGACGCTGATATCCTTTGGTCTACTCCATTTCAACGAAATAGCTATATTTCTTAACGTTTTCTCTCGAGTTTTGGAGCTGATAGGTTTCTCTTCTGTTATTAATCGCTTGTTGCTGTCGACGTGTCACGTGTGCCAAATGTATCACTTGAATTGGCTTCTACAGTACGTACGTTACCTTTGATTATGAAAATAGAATTTTTTTTACTTAATTTTTCAAGATGAGTGTCTAACATTGAAATATCAGTATTAACTAAATGTGTGGCTATGTTGCCAATTTAAACAGCACTTGTATTATAAATATTTAGCCATTGGTAAGTTCATCATTCAATTTGCTTATTACGAGTTTTTTTTACTGTTACCTCAGATTATGCAGCAAGGTAATAACAACGTCATAAAGAGGAAACACTGAAAGAGGAGAATAGGAAACACTGAAATAAGTGTTCAGTAGTGGTAAACATAACGAGTAATTTTGAACATGACACCCTCCATTTTTCTTGATTTTTAAGGCGATGATTATCAACAGACTTTGTCAGGTTTGATATTTCAGATAATGGAATGGAATCTGCTGCTGTTTTTACTGCATTCCACAGGCTTACTTTGCTCGAAAACTGCCGACCACCTTCATAGACCTTCTTTTTGATCATTGCCCAGAGGTTCTCAATGGGATTTAAATCGGGGCTATTCGCTTGCCAGGTCATAATCCTTTTTGATTTGAATCCTCAATCCGCAAGCCAGTTAGCAGTGTACCGTGCTCGGTGTGAGGGAGCGTTATCGTGCTGAAATACCAATTTGGATCTGCGTCCTATAGTCTGCCCATCAAGCCATGGAATCAAGTTGGCTTCAAGAAACTTGCAGTACCTTTCTGCATTCAGTTTAACTCCTTCTGCCACTTCGAATGGACCAATAAGGGTGTTAACCTACTATCCCGGCCCAAGACATTATACCTCCACCACCTTATTGACGCTTAAGCCGTGTCTGTTGAGGTCGTTCATGGAGGACCCATCCAGACGCACATCCATCTGGACCATCAAGAGTGGCTGTGCATTCGTCAGTAAATATGACATTGGAGCGATAGAAACCTTCAAATGTCACACATCCCGAGCAGACAATTTCCTGGTAGAGGCTCTATCCGGAGTTTTCCTGTTGACTTCATCATCAAGTGCATAAACCTTAATTGTTCGGTGAACATGCTGTAATTCTTTCGAAACTTCGAGTGTTGTCTTACAAGAAGCCATTAACGAGGTCACTTTGATATTTTCTTCACTTTTTAAACTGCATTTCTTGCTCATGATGACTAGAGAGTGATGTTGCATAATATGGGGTAACAGCAGAACCCCGTGCGATAAGGAAATGTTGCCAAAACGTGGTAAATTGTTCCGTTTAGTGCACATACCTGTGCACTAACTTACTATTCACATTCTAGATGTTTCACATTTATCTTAAAAATGTGAAAAAAATTGTATAGGTATGCATAATTAAAGGTAACGCACTGTATTTGTTTCTTTTTTATCCTTTCTACTTACTTCGATTCCTTGTGACCTCTGGATAATAAATTTAATAGCTCGCATTAAACGTATCAACAGGAGCATGCCCAGAGAGCAACCGAAACTCACACTCCGGCTCCCAATGAGAAACTGCTGTTTTGTCAGTATAAAATTTGTCATAGACGTTTAAATCAGATGGGTTATGAATGGTAATGGAACAACGCGGTATCCATTGGATTTGGATTCGTAACTTCGATGGAAATGAAAAAACAACGGATTGGATTAGCTCGTAAAACTTCGGCTATCAGGAATTGTGAGTCCTGGAGGTGGAGTTTGTTGTTGTGGAGGGAGTTGTTCCCAGTGCTTGTCTAGACATTTGTTGAGCTTGTTGACAGTCCACACCGACAATTCTTGACATAGTCTACACCAGATATTCACTATGAAATTGTAGAAAAACTGCTGGCTTAGCGTATTTCTTCGATTTTGATGCTTATCCATTATTTCATCCTCATCCAAGCGAAGATTGTGGGCGGCCATCCGACTACTTTTTAGGGGCTCTTATAACCACTTGGCCGTACCCGGTTTGTTGTAGCTTGCGCAGAAAAGAGCAAGTGTGCCGCGTCTCTTTACCTCCTTTGTACCATGCATTCAGCTTACCACTGCTGATAATTGCTTATCCACATGTGGCGTAGGATGGGCCATAGGGTTAACTTTGCTCTTGCTATGTTATGGGGATCCACCCCCTTTAATGAATTTGAAATGTTAATGACAATTTGATTCAGGGTACCATTCAAGTTAGTACAAAAAACTCCTTTTTCGCTAAAGTTGATCACAAACTTGTCAATATGAGGTGTAACACGTTTTATACTTTATATATCCTAAGGCGCTGTCAACCAACCATTTCATTGCACTCGTAAATATTTGTGCTATCACCAGAATCTATCAAATATAATTTAGCAGAAGTAACATTAGAAGCTTCTTTTGGCGTTCTCATGGGATCCTCATTGTTCGGGATATCCCTAAGGTTTGGTAAATGCTGCTCATGTTTCATACAGTTAAACCATAGACTTTGGCAAGCATATTGAGATGTCTGAGAAGCCACGCCTGAACTTCGCGTTGACAGTTGTTCCAATGCATGATAAAAATGCCTAGGGTGTGTGACGGTGAATCTCATTAATACCGTATAACCCGATTTTTTTCGCCATAAAGCTTACATTATGTCAGACGACGTGAAGCAGCGATGCTAGACGATAATCCTCTATAAAAATATACCTTTTGATTCTATAGTCAACTTCATGGCTCTTATACATGTATAGGGATGGCACAAGTAGTGAATAAATCATCGCTTGTCCCGTTCTCTTACTATCAGCTGGCAATGCCGTATAATATAAACTGTTTCTTTTGAGTTCGCTGTGCGGTGCTCTGCGGGTATCTAGTGCTATTATAGATGAGACAATTAACATATTTATATAAGTTGATAGATAGAGTTGTTAGAGAATCTTAATGGCTGTTAATTAGTCAGGGTGATGCTACTTGATTGCATGTAAACTCGCCAGCTACGTTTAACGTTACAAATGTAGCAGCCAGCTTTCATTATGTACAGGGTTAGTCCAACGGATTGTAATTTTAATTCTCCGGTATCTTTTACCCTGAAGTTTTTATGCTATCCTGAATGAAGGCGGATTTGTTACTGAAGAATTCGAGTTACGAAGTACTTTGGACTTCAATGGAGTTTTGTCTCTTGGATCATGGAAATGCATTCGAGGAATGACCGCACTTCTCTGACGTATGCTTCACCTTTAAAGTGCTGCTTTGGTCCGGCAATTGTTTTGCATGCATAGGTGCCACATTGCTGTTGCCGTCCTATGTGTCCCTTCATCATTTTCACTCAAAACACCAAAGACGTGTTTGAGAAGCTTACTCGACCTATGCAATAATCTCACGCTAGCATAATACGTTGTTTGGTTGTTGCTGATGTGCTTCGTCGCTTGGTCGCGCAGCTGCTGAACGGCAAAACGCCGATACCCTGTCTGATATTTGAAATTTAAATTTTGAAGAACTGTGCCGTACCTCTAAATGGAAGCATAGATCTCGACTGTACATTTCATTTAAAAATGTGCAATTTCTTTAACTGTAACTTAACATCGTTTGATAAAATGTTCTAGGAAATTCTGTGAGATTTCTCTTGATGCTACAGTAGTAATTTTGAGTGAAATGCTGTAAATACTCAGGGTAACCACCTGTAACGACTATTGGACCAAACGTTCCAGCCTTGCAGTTACAGATGACTGCAAGCGCTTCGCAGTTGCTGGTGCATTAGTTGGGGAATAAAAGTGTAAGAATGTTTTGTATATTTATTGGAGTAAAGTTTGGCCTGTTCAATACAACTGCTAATGGGAGCATTCTACTGTTGCAACCGTAATGTGATAACGGAACATATCTTAGGAAGTAACAAGAAAGCTAGGACTGTAACGATAATAATAAACGTAGAACATTAACAAAAATCCGTTTCATCGTGCACGTATTATCATGGAGTCATTTCATAGCTATATGAGTTGCACTATTTTATATAGAAGTATTTAGGGAACGTGCGTTATTAAGGTAAGACAATAAGCCCTTATAATAGGGCTAGGGAGTGAGGAAGTATTTGTTTTCTGACAGCAAAATTTACTTAGCTGACAGATATACTGTCCTACCTACACACTATTGATTTCGTCATCAGTTCTCCTTCAGTTGCAGTTGTTTTTTAAAGACTAAGCTCTATCAAAGAATAAGCAAGTCACAAAGGTTGAAGTAGGTGTGGAGAATTATTGAAGCATCTGAACCGTAGGTGGAAATCAAAGAGACAGTCAATGAGAAAGTGCTCAAAATGAAGCTCCATTTGATTGACGTATTTTTAACGGCACCGAGCCATACAGCGCCTATAAGTCGACCTGCAACGGGCCCAGCATGGCTTCGATACATTAGTAAAACCGCACTGAGATGGACAGAGCCTGTAATTCACGCTGCAGCGGTTCCGGCAAAACCCTAGTGACCATGACTTCGGAACAGCTTGCTCAACTTCTGAAGAAACGGGATCGTTCACGAATGGTTCCACATCATTTAGGTAAGCTAAGAACTCTGAAGCTTCATCCTGCGTTAGATCTTGCAGACTGAAGTCGCTGTTCTCGGCATCATCTCCTGTCTCCAGTGGAACAGCGTAGGTGAGGCACGCAGATAGCGCCAAGAGGAATACGAGCTGTGTGAGTGAAGAGAAGCATTAATTGAATATAACAGTCTTGATTACTTATAAAACAACGCAGTAAAATATTAAACATTCCAGACTATAATTTGTGTACAGTATCTCATTAGTAAAAAATGTAAATTTCTTGATAAAAAAAAATTTCGAACGAGATACGCTACAACTGTATACAAAATACTAATGTGTGGGTAAAATTAATACCACACGTATTTAATTGATAGAAAAATACTATCCATGAGGGGATATTGTAAAGAGCCATGATAGGCTGAATTCTAGTCAAGTACAGAAAATGTTCGAGTGATACTATATTATTTCTTTGAAGAATTCACTCAGAAAAAAAAAACGAGGACACGTACTACGTCAGCAATAATTACAAGGAAAAAAAAAATCAAAATGCATGGCTTCATGGGATTATAGGTTAAATATAGTTTGACTCAATGGTGTAATAATAAGAATTGGCTATGAATTATTGAAAACTTTCAAGTGTAAGGTTGATTTAATGGCATCGAAAGCCTTTGAGTGACCACACGGTTAGAGAGTTAAAGAAACCCAACTTCGGTTAGACTAAATTAACCGTCGTTTCTCTCTATAGCTATCTGTTCAAATGAAACTTTAAGATTATATATTGTCACATAACAGCATGTCTGAAAGACTCGGAAAAGTCATTGAAAAAGTCTTAGAATAACCAAGTAATAATACCCACTATTTCTGGAATCGAGTACTCTACATATGACTGAATTTCTTTCCAAAATTAGAAAGGTTTCAGAGTTTATACCTGATGGCGAAAATTTACATCAATTTGCCAGTCCTTGTGTTCTGTTGCAAACATGGGATATCTGACTTTTTGGTTTTATCAACTGTGACATGCGTCCTACACATAGCAAACAGTGTATTGCAAACGCTGATGGGCTTTGGCACAACGCACAAATAAGATCGTGAATTCTGTCGAATTTTTAGGTGTTTCTGTGTGCACAAATGTTACACGTTACATCCCATAATCTCATATTGCAAAAAAAAGTATATTTCGAACGTTTTAAAACTTACCTTGAGTTTCATTTTCGCTGAGGTTGTACCGATTGAGTCTTGGCCACGATTGAGTGTTGGCTTTGCAGGCAGTGGCACGGCTTATATAGTATGGGCTGCAGTTGAGTTTTATAGGGGGACTGCAGCTGAGTCGAGTGGGGGCAGCAAGGTGTGAAGATTTCTGACGTCACTGTGTCCGCTGTTAGTCACTGCCACGTCAACCTATTATACCAGCCTATGATGTGGGGAGCAGCGCCCCCAGGGAGATCCTGTAGATTACATTAACCATTAGCTGAGTCTTCGGGATGTTTGTGTTTCATGCCCTCTTTGCTTCCCGGCTACTTCATAGTCCTACTAATCGTACTTTCATCTGTTCTTCCCCTTGCAGTTTCCATGCTCGTTGATCTTGGCTGTCGACCACCTTCATGTATTGGTTCCACGCATCGTCATACTATGTGTCCTTTCTTCCTCTGTGATACAGCCTTTGTTGGGGAAACTTAAACGTCTGAATATAATAATACTGTTCCGAAACGTACGTGTACAGTTCTGAAGTCGTCTGATCCATTTTTTGGTGTTGAAGTTGTGAAAAAATTTGGTAGCTTTGAGTTTTGGGATAGTCGAATCCTGCTCTCTGTCGCATGTATTACCTCGGCCAAGGAGGTTTTTGTCGCGTTCGTCTGTCTGTTTGTGCGTCTGTCCTCGAGATAACTAAAAAAGCTATGGAGGATTTTTATGAAATTTAAATGAGTGTTTAGGTACATCACGGGGACTAAATAACCAAATTTTTATGATGATTTGTTAGTTCATTTGTCTCTGTCTGTGATTTTACGATCGTTAGCAAAATCACTCAAAAAGTTATGATCGGATCTTTATGAAACTTATAGGAATTGTTGGAAATATCAAGATATAAGTGATCAAATTTCGGTGATGATCGTTTAGTCTCTTTTTGTTTGACTTAATGTTTGTCAGAATGTTTCTCAGCGACATAACTTCAAATGTTACGAACGCATCTTCAAGAAAATTATAGAAGTTCTTATAACCATTGAAAGGTAGAAATCTCCAAATTTTGGTGCTCATGAAAAGGAAATCATAGTTTCAGAACCACTTCGATTCTTTCGTTAACGTTGCTGAGCTTAGCGTTGGTATGCCCTGGTTACTTAAGGATTACGCTCCTGAAAAGTTGAAGAAAATGAATTCCCTTCGGAACTCCTCATGCACTGAGATATTTTGGCGAACCCTTTATCTGTCGGAATATCGATGCGTCTCATGACCCCAACGGCTGTTTCTAGTGCCATTTCCCCAAGCGTTGTTGCATCTAGCTGCTGTTCGTGTTGATGAAGTTAATTGGTAGAGTTAGGTAAAATTTTTATACTTCCCATTCTGTTGCGTGATCTGGGTCGCCGACCCATCTGATCCCATGGGACTCTTCCCTGCTCCCGTGTGAGGAGCCACGGGATGTTCTCTGTTGTGTTCGATATTAAACATGCGTGGTTGATGTATATTTACATTATTATTTGATAAAATTGAATGATTGAAAATCACAATATAATGAAATATGAATTAACAGCTATGATCAATGTTGTCAGTGTTCTGGGTTCATATTATGAGCCATTAGAAAAGCAATATCATGATAATGATAGCAAAACCGAAGTGCATGTTTTGAATCGTGACCGCAAATAAAAAAAAATATCAACTGAAACAATTGAGTAAATACCCATATAGGGCGAGCTACTCTCCAACCTACCTAAACCAATAAATCGACTGATCTATTGACTGGATTTCTTCCTTCAAGGTGGTTCGTAATAAACGCTCGTGAAAATCAACCAGTATATTGGATAAGAAAGTGAGATGGCAGTCGTAGAATCAATGTTCAGAAAATGAGAAATGACATGTGCCACTACATATTTTCAGCAAGATA
>LQNS02277997.1:7322950-7340278 GCA_001587735.2 Parhyale hawaiensis | reverse complement strand
AATATTATGAAAACCAAATGATAACTGGCACAGGGAGGCAGAACTCTTCCGAGGTCCGCTCGCCTAAAGAAAAAGAACTGGATACAGTAAATCGGATTTTGTTATGGAAAAAAATAGTTTGACTTAAATGTGAGATTTTCTCACACCGAAGTGCATGTTTTGAATCGTCACCGCGAATAAAAAACAAATTCAACTGAAACAGTTGAGCAAATACCCATATAGAGCGAGCTACTCTCCAACCTACCTAACCAATAAATCGACTGATCTACTGACTGGATTTCTTCCTTCAAGGTGGTTCGTAATAAACGCTCGTGAAAATCAACCAGTATATTGGATAAGAAAGTGAGATGGCAGTCGTAGAATCAATGTTCAGAAAATGAGAAATGACATGTGCCACTACATATTTTCAGCAAGATATTGGTCGTATGAAATTATAAGTCACTCCCAACAAATATGCATGTTTTCTGATATTAAAGATTGAATATTTTGGAAAGAGGAAACTAATCAAAAGTTTGTACTACGCAAATGAAAAGACACGGCAGCGTTGCGTTTGAACGGGACACGTCACGCCGGAAACTCGTTACTAAAAATATATCAAATAAACCAATACCGAAATATGTACTGTTTTTGGACCAGAGCGGCAAAAAAAATGGAATTCCGCCATCGAAATTAATCAAACTAAATTCGAGTAAAGCGACGCACTTGGTACTGCAATAAAAATAATATTCATAATAATAGTACGTGCTGCTAATGTGCCATGTAGCTAACCGGATTTGAAGTAATACCGTTGCCGATTTATTGGAGAGAAGCTTGTAATCTCCCTATATAGGTCTAGATGAGATGTCAACAAGTATCTGGCAGTATCTCGAGCATATTCAAAGGGTTCATTTGTTGCTCGAATTTCCACCTATCTCATATCATCGCGTGCAGCTGATAATTTTTTTCTTATTTAATTCTTAGGTTACACACCTTTACCTTTATTGCTTTGAGATCAAATTTCATGCAACAATAAAACACAAGAATCAAAAACTAGGAAACAGGCCCTTAAAAGCTAGTGGCTTATTGGGCATTACATTGAAGCGTCATTATAATGGCCGAAACAAAAATCTCTAAATTTGCGTTTAAAATCATTATGGGACATATACTGCACTAGCGGTTCAGGTAGATCATTGAATACATTAATACATTGAAAAATATTAGACCTTTTCTCTATTTCTAACCTAATCACAGGAAAGTTAAAATGGCTATTTCTTATATTATGATGTTTGTCAGCTAGTAAATGACAGAAGTGACTGTTAAAAAAATCGTTTTCCCCTGAGATCACCTGCGCAAGAATTTAAGTAGAAAGTAGTGATAAATGTCATCATATTTCAACAGATTAAGTCTTAAATACATGGCATTCAAAGAAACCAAAGGTGTATTATTTTGGTCCCGCTTTACACGCAATATTACTCTGAGCACATCATTCATCAAGACCTTCACCGGTTTCACGATATTATTGCTGGCACTACCCCATACAATTATTGCATAAGTTAGTTGGGAATAAAACAAAGAGTACTACAGGCTGACTAATGCATCTCTAGGTAAATAACGCGATAGTGAATAGATAGCACCCTTTGATTTACTTAAATTTTTACAAAGATTTGCTGCATGTTGTGAGAATTGCAATTTGTCATCGATAATGACCCCAAGGTACTTGAATGATTTCATCCACTCGAGTTTGACGCCATCGAAATTTAAATCTGGTACATCATTCACCTTCGAAGAGGTGAGAAGCATTAGTTTGTTTTTTTCTGTGTTTGGTATCAACTTATTTACTCAAAGCCATCTCGAAAGTTCATTGATTAATTTCTGCATGCTTTGAAGAGCGATGTCTAAGGAATTACTATTGACATAGGACACAGCGTCATCCGCAAACACTAGTGACCTAACACCATCCAACAACGAAATGTCATTGATGTTAATATTAAATAATGATGGACCTAAAACAGAGCCCTGTGGAACACCAATGTCATCTATCCGCTTAGTGGATTGACATTTATCAATGACTACAAATTGTTTCCGTTGATCTAAATTGCTAGCAAATAAATCATGGACATTTTCTCTGATACCGTAATGGGAAAACTTCTTATGCAAGGTTTCATGATTAACGGTATTTAATGCTTTCTTTAAATCTAGAAATATATAAATAGTAAACGTTTTTTCTCTAAAAGCTGGTAAAAGATCCTGAACTAGTGTGAAAATTGCTTGCGTCGTATTTCTTTTTTTTTCTAAAACCATATTGAGCTTGATTTAATACATTATGAATATCCAAGAACTGGGCAATGCGCGAATGAATTAATTTTTCAAAGATGAGGACATGGAGAGTGGGACAACAACCAAGCAAGCAACCTAACAATGAACAAACTGTGAATTACGTTCATATAATTGTTGCTAAAACTTAGCAATAACTATAACGTGCAACGTCGATTTTTTTTTTTTTACATAATTTTTGATGTTGTGTGTTATTTTTCTCGTAAAACACCGATAGTCATTGCCTGTCTGTCGTACCAACTTATGTTCTCATAAGTATATCCTGGGCTGCAGTTCCATTTCGAAGCCTTGATAAGGCTCGACACTGTTCCTCATATGTCAAGTTTTTGATGTTGCAGACGATGTCCCGGAAATTTTAACCCTTTAAGAGGGAAAGCCCCATCCGAATGTTACAAAATGCAGAGCTCTTTCCATCCCAAATGCCAGATTTTTTTTTTTCTGTAAGACTGGACATTGTGTCAAAAACAATATATTAACTCACTTTTTTCAGATTTCAATACACATTTTGGGACATTGCACTGTTGAACTCTTGAATGATAAGTGTATTTTCTACGCTGACGCAATGTGGTGACGTTACAGTCAATAATTGACAGCTATACCGAATTGACGTCAGTGAACTTCACACTTCGCTGCTCCAACGTGACTCAGCTGCAGCCCATCTCTAATATTCAAGTGCAGGTGATAGGTATAATTGCAGTGTATCCTGTCCAATCTTTGCCAACACTCCATCCCTACTATCCCTGCGGAAATAAACCTCTCGGTAAGTTATGAACAAATTTTGGTAGGCTAAAGTTATAATTATTATTGTATTCTTGAATGTTATTGTTCGAGATTAATAGATTAATTGCCATAACGTGTAACATGTGTCTACCAAGTACCGCTTAAACTTTCAACCGAGTTACCGCTATTGTTTGCATGTGGTGCCATGCTGAATCCATATGTGTTTGAAATACTCCATTTTCATTTCAATGTTGGTGTGGACTCAAAATATAAAATCGTGATTGCCATGTTTGCCCAAACCAAAATATATGTCAACTTGGAGGATTGGGACTGATCTATCAATGCAAATTATCGCCAACTGCTCTTGATTCAAATCTAAGTTTGGAAATAAATTTAAGTTCCATATGAAATAAACTTGTTAGAAAATAGATGTATTCTGTTATTAAGAAATTTCGTATCGATTTTTTATGACTTATTCGTTCATACGCGCTGTTGGTTATGAATTTAAAATGTTGAAATTTTATAGCTGCCCATCCAGGAAGAACGTGGTTAAGTTAGCCTAAGCAAAGTTCGAATGTTATAAATATTTTGCCAGTTGCAAGCCTTTCGTTACAAAAGCGTTGATGCTTTTAAACTAATTCTAATCTTTTACCCACGGTAGCAGCGCGCTAACGTTTTGAGCTCACACTCCTTGTATTGCAGGTTCGTGGCCAACCCAAGCACGCAAGCTCTTTGCTGATCTAGGTGTGCTGACTTGGCAGTTGGACGTGCAGAGCGCTGTAGAGGTACTTGCCTCCCTCAGAGACGGGAAAGAAGGCGGGGGCGCGGGTCATTGGAAATTTCCATCAAATTGGCGCCATATTTCGATGGTTCGTAGTTGGTAGCTCCCGCACTTTGTCCTTTGGTGCCATTGGGCCTATATCCGCAGCACAAACCAGTACTGGCAGGTTTCCCAGTTGAGGGTGCGGTCAAGTTGACTTTACCTACCTTTAAAAGTCTCTCAAAATTTATGGGCGGTAGATATGTCCAATTGAGTAAATTATTACTAACGTCTGTAGGAATCCTGTATGCTGGAGTATCAAGTATTCGTGCAATTTGATATTTTTGTCGATCTTGATATTTTCGATGACCTTTACGGTGCGTAAAACAACTTTTTTATGTTAGATTTTTCGAAGGCGAAATAGAGCTTGTATCACTCGATCATTTTCGACACGTCGAATAATACTCAGCCTATCACGGCTTGTTTCGATATCCTCTTATTTGTACTGGGCTATCATACGAGCATCAAGTGTTGCATTAATTATGCTGTGCTAACATATTAATATTCTGTACATTTTTCTAGCGCACTTTGGTTGATGTATATTTTGATATAAAAAGTTACATTTTGCGCCTTTTAGATGCTGTATAAATGTCATCATCTTGAATGCTTTACTTTTCATAGCGTTGACTTCGAGATCGTTATCAAGACTGCTGTATTTATTCGATGGTTCTATTCATGTTAACATATCGTATTCCCCCTCGCGCTGGCTATGTACCTCATGCACCTACGCTGTTTCAGTGGCGACAAGAGAAGTTGCCGAGAACAGCAACTTCTGTCTGCGAGATCTAACGCAAAACTATGCTTCTGAGTTATTAGCGCTTTTTATAGATGTAAAATCAGTTGTGGATGGATCTCTTTCGTCAGTAGTAGGGCAAGCGTGCCAGACCTGGTGTATCTCGCATTGTAATGTCAACCCCATATGCCTGGTTTCGTGCGTGATGAAGTGCAGAAAGTGAGAAATCGATAAAATAGTTTCATTTCGAGCATTTTCTCTATATATGCCACTTTAATTTTCATTTTTTTCAGACATTTGATTGCAAACCTTTAATTTCGATAACTGTTTACTTTTTGATTCTCTTCATCGTGTGTGAAGAAAATTTCGACTGAAACTGGTTATGTTACCATTTGCTTTGTATAAGATGTACAGAATATCTTTAACAATACATAGCTATTTCATGCGAGGAAACTAGTTTGAACTTGAACTGTAGCGTTTAGAAATCCATTATACGAGTATAGTATGGTCGCTATCAAAATGAACATGCTGACAGAAAGTGGTAACAGCATGCGTGGTCGGTTTATTTTATTGCATTGAACCGTTAGAATAAAAACATTCCAACTTTGTCTCCGTTTTATATAGCTTCCATGATTACTTGGCGTTCAAGTACTTACCTGACGTTCAAGTACTGTTGTACTGTTTGACACTCCTTGAAGGTTTATTGCATCAGATTATATTCTTCAACCTCTCAAGATAACCGAGTAAATGATATTGCCATGCTGTCTATTACGTCATCAAACTACTTACACGATTGGCTACACGGTATTCTATGCCATTTTCGTAGATAAATTACGTTGTCTATGAAGGTATTTGTAATGGCTCGTATGTGTAATTGTGACGAATAAGCCATATTTTATGCCAATAAATGCAGGAATTGTTCTTACAATTTGATTTTCCACTACTTTACCTATAACTGCAAAGTGCTTACAATTCCATGTAGGTAACTACAAGGCTAAAACTTTTTATCCGATAGACGTTGTAGGCAGAGTGCGTTAGACTATGTAGGTATGACGCATTTCCGTAAAAAATGACCGTGATCGCCGTAAGCAAAATCAAACTAAGATTTACGTTTCAATCCATTTCCTGATAACAGTTGTCGAATAATCTTGCTGTGCAGCTTGAATACTCTGCCAAATAAAAGGGAATGCGAAGGGTTTGGAAAAAGTTATAATTTTTTAATTTTTTCTTTCGTGTCATGTTACTATAGGCGATGATGACAGATGGGGTAAAAATTTGTAAGATAATACTTTAAATTCGCTAGATAATAGACTGAAGGTTTTGAAGGAGGAAATATATTGTAAAGAAAGAGCTCTGCAATATACTACATTATAACTGTGAATATATACCCGTTTTTGCACTTAAGGTTGCGCAAGAGAGGACATCTCACTGGATTTATCGTTGCCATTTATAGATCCCAACTTACGAAATTTCAGACTATCCGTCTTCGTTTGTCTATCTGCTAACAGATTATGCCTAGCAGAAGGTAATGAATACCAAATTGAGGCAAAACGCAGCTTTCAATTTATTTTGTGCCAGATGCGCTCGTTTTTCGCCTGTTTTGATGTTGATTATATTCTAATGCAAGATTCACCGTAACCTTGAGCTGCTAGTCAGCCTCATGTAAAGAGTAACACCGCTTGTTTTATTTCTTCAAATATTAGCCACTGCCACGTGATACAAATTATTACCTCCGCTAAGTAGGTTCTGTTTTCGTCGAGTTTGTCTGTTTTTCTGTCTGTCACCAAAATGACTCAAAAAGTTGTGGACGGATCTTAATGAAATTTACAGGCATTGTTTGGTATGTTAGGAGGAACAGATGATTAACTTTTGGTGAAGATCCGCCCATCGATTTGTTTGTGCCTTTTTTTCTTAATGCCATAACTGAAAAAAGTTATGAACAGATTTTTATGAAATTTGCATGAGTTGTTAGGTATAATACAAAGAGTAGTAGTATCCGATTTTATGCTTGCTAGCAACATGACTCAGAAAGTTATGAACGGATCTTGATGAACTTAACAGTAATTGTTAGTAATGTTAATATACATAAGTGATTAAATTTTGGTGATGATGGGTTGGTCTGTTTTTTTTTTTTTTGTTTGTCTAATGTTTTTCTGAATGTTTCTTAGCAGCATAACTCGGAAAGTTATGAACGGATCATCAATAAAATTTCATAAGATGTTATTACCGACAACAGAATCATTGGATAGATTTTGGTGTTGATACAAAGAAAATCATAATTCCAGAACTAATTCGAATTTTTCATTACATTTACCTTGCTTGGCGGAGGTATGCGCTCTCAGAATGCTGTTACGAAAACATGGATTCACAAAAAAAAAAGGAAAAAAATATGTACATACATAAATATAGATTTGTACGACTACATATAGCTACACATAGGAAAGTAATTAATGTCTCTAGAAAATAGGTTTATCAAGTAGGAATGTAGTGTTCAACATTTGTGCGCGAATGGGTGATGTTCGACGCGAAAAGCCGTTGAAGGCGGTAGAGGCATCTGTTCAATGTCACGAGATTGAGTGCCTTAGAAACAAGCCACTCTATAGCGTAAACAAACTCACTCGCAAACGACAGCGGTTCAGAACTTGGGCTCTATAGAATAAAGACGGCAGTGTGGAGGTAGAGCCACAATCAGACGCACGTTTTGTGGGTTCCCCCTCTCCCCTCTCCGTCAGGGGGAGAGGGGACGCGTCCCACTACAATTATTTCCCACCTGGCTCTACTTTTGTAGATATTCGATCCTTTAGTCCACGTTCTCAGCAGTTTTGCTGACTGTGAAACATCCAGAATTGACATTACTCAGCTCGAGGTGCGTTCTGGCAGTGAATGTGTATTATCACTGGAGTTTAAATGTTGTTAATCCAGCCTGTTGCTGCGGAGCGATATAACTGTGTGTCGCCTCGCCTGATCATAGTCGATTTCCTGTTAATACCTGTGAATACCTTCCTGGAGTGAACACCGTGAGCCCTTGGGCAGTGCTTAGATGCTAATTGCTTCATTTGTGAATTTGAGAACTATGTCTCATAGTCTCGTCGCTCAACAATGAGACCATTCCCAATTCGACGACGCTTCAATGTTTTAAGTCCCAAGTTAAGCCAAAGTGCCGATATGTGTTCCAGTGCATGCGATAATTATGTTGCCTACGGCAGGATCTCGAGTTACACAAACAATTATTGCAGTGTACTCATCAAATAAATGTGTCCAATACGAACTGCAGTGGTCTCTGTGACNGTCTGTGAAGGTATTTGTAATGGCTCGTATGTGTAATTGTGACGAATAAGCCATATTTTATGCCAATAAATGCAGGAATTGTTCTTACAATTTGATTTTCCACTACTTTACCTATAACTGCAAAGGGCTTGCAATTCCATATAAGTAACTACAAAGCTAAAACTTTTTATCCGATAGACGTTGTAGGCAGAGTGCGTTAGACTATGTGTGACACATTTCCGTAAAAATGACCGTGATCGCCTTAAGCAAAATCAGACTAAGATTTACGTTTCAATCCATTTCCTGATATCAGTTGTCGAATGATCTTGCTGTGCAGCTCGTTACGCTGCCAAAATAAAATGGAATACAAAGGGTTTGCAAAAAGGTCATAATTTTTTAATTTTTTCTTTCGTGTCATGTTACTATAGCCGATGATGACAGATGGGGTAAAAATTTGTAAGATAAAACTTTGAAGGATGCAAAAGTTGAACCGAGTTAAAGGCTTCAATTACTGTTGAAGTTAAAATCTTGTAAGGGAAAGCATTTGCTAAGCCTTAGAAAATGCTGCTGACACAACCTACTTACTATAATATTCTGAACAGTAAGATGCGCTCTGGATGTGAAAAACCTTACGAGAGAGCGAAGACAAGCTCCTAACTGTGTCGTACTCTGACTGGTTGTCAACGAATTGCCCATTCATAATAGAAAAATTATACCATGAAAAATTGAACTTCATCTAAACTTTCATCTGCTTTAACCGACAAGTCTCTCTAGCTCAGACTTTCAAAAATTCGCTAGATAATAGACTGAAGGTTTTGAAGGAGGAAATATATTGTAAAGAAAGAGCTCTGTAAGATACTACTTTATAACTGTGAATATAGACCCGTTTTTGCACTTAAGGTGGAGCAGGAGAGGACATCTCACTGGATTTATCGTTGCCTTTTATAGATCCTAACTCACGAATTTTCAGACTATCCGTCTTCGTTTGTCTATTTGCTAACAGATTATACCTAGCAGAAGATAATGAATACCAAATTGAGGCAAAACGCAGCTTTCAATTTATTTTGTGCCAGATGCGCTTGTTTTTCGCCTGTTTTGATGTTGATTATATTCTAATGCAAGATTCACTGTAACCTTCAGCTGCTATCAGCCTCATGTAAAGAGTAACACCGCTTGTATTATTTCTTCAAATATTAGCCACTGCCACGTGATATAAATTATTACCTCCGCTAAGTAGGTTCTGTTTTCGTCGAGTTTGTCTGTTTTTCTGTCTGTCTGTCACCAAAATGACTCAAAAAGTTGTGGACGGATCTTAATGAAATTTACAGGCATTGTTAGGTATGTTAGGAGGAACAGATGATTAACTTTTGGTGAAGATCCGTCCATCCATTTGTTTGTGTGCCCTTTTTTTCTTAATGCCATAACTGAAAAAGTTATGAACAGATTTTTATGAAATATACATGATTTGTTAGGTATAATACAAAGAGTAGTAAATGACCAAATTTTCGTGACGTTTTGTTTATTCGTTTGATTTTATGCTTGCTAGCGACATAACTCAGAATGTTATGAACGGATCTTCATGAAATTAACAATAATTGTTAGTAATGTTAATATACATTAGTGATTAAATTTTGGTGATGATGGGTTGGTCTATTTTTTTGTTTGTCTAATGTTTTTCTGAATGTTTCTTAGCAGCATAACTCGAAAAGTTATGAACGGATCATCAATAAAATTTTATAAGCTCTTCTTACCGACAACAGAATCATGAGATTGGATTATGGTGTTGATACAAAGAGAATCATAATTCCAGAACTAATTCGAATTTTTCACTACTTTTGCCTTGCTTGGCGGAGGTATGCGCTCTCAGAATGGTCTAGTTTCTATTTTATTTCACTCGTAGATGCTTTGCAGGTTTCTTGAGGTTTTGCCGGAATTGATTTTTTTCATTACTCTCCTAAATATTCCAAAATCATAATTGTGCTGTAAATGTGCCAATTTTGTGCTAATTTATTTTATGTAAGCTTAACTGTCGGTTGTATCGTAAAAATGATGGAGCTGAACTCCATTTTGCAAAGATATAATGCTGTAAATGGATAATTTTTGTACCTTGGTATTTCTTTCCGGATATTTAACTCGTTTCTTTATATAGGCGGCTTGGCTGCTGAAGAATTCAGGTTACGAACGAAACATATGGAAGGTCAATGGGTTTTTACTGTTGTTAGGAAAATGCGTCCCTGGAGCGGCCCCTTACTGTTTCATATATGTACTGTTCTGTTCGAGTGCCGTTTGCTTCCTGTAATACATATTTAGGAATTGAGTCCTTGTTTTTTGTTGACGTACTACGTATCCCTAAATCTTAATCTCTTGAAACAACACAGTTGTGCTTTGGGAAACATTCCAGTGTTGTAATTTCACTCTTGTAATACACGATTTGTCTGTTGCTTTCGGGCTTGGTTGGTTGCGTGACCTCTCATCTACTCAAAAGTTAAGAGGCTTTTGTTTTGCTAAATATGAAAAAAAAGCAGTGAAGGCGTGTACGTACTTCTAAGCGGCGACTTTAATGCTAGATAGTAGCTACCTACATCCATTCCATTTTTAAATGGGCCGTTTCTTTTAGTTGTAGCGTATCATTATTTAGCAAATTGTTTGTGTGAAAATTCGTTGAGATGTACGTCTTAGTATGATGCGCTTGACGCAATAGCGGCCATTTTCAAGGAAACGCTGCAAATACTTCATACATTGAAACTACCCCAAAAACGGCTATTATGCAGAAAATTCTAGTTTTGCCGTTATTTATAACTGCAAGGGCTTTCTTTGCATGTGTATAGCTAAGTTGGGATATAAAACTGTGCAAACATTTTGTGTGTTTATTGGCAGAAATGATGGTCCATTAAATATAACAGCTTATGCGAGCATTGTACGGTCTTTACAACTGTCTTCGAAAAACACGACACAACTTTGAAAATGACATACACGCCTGTATATCAATCGTGCAGGCACACTCTAAGTGTAAAGGCACACTCTCTAAGTGTACAGGCACAGAATGACAATTTCATTGATCTATGTTATCTTGAAATGCGCTGTATCATTTAAGATAAAACGGAGAAGTCTTAAAAATATGCTATGACTAAAAAAGTCCTAACGCCAAGTAGTCGTAGAAGAACACAAAGTAACTGAGTGCAAGGTGCCTGAGGGAAAAAAATGGATGCCGCTTATGCTTACGACGAATTGCTTGTAGCATCAATGTTGTGTCAACTGCCATACGGTGGTTTTAGGCATCACAGCTTCAATTAAATTTATTTTTGGCATAGAAAGAACACATGCGTACCTGGCAGATACAGCACTTGCTATAGATACTGGCATTTGCCACAGTTTCTATCGCACTTATCTCTAAAAAATTAATAGTATCAAACAAACAGTCGCTGAATATTTGTCTGTAGGTGGGAGAGAAGACAGAGTCTTAACCGGAGAAAGTCAAAGGACTAATCAAGAGAAAATGCTGACAATAAAGTCCTAGATCTTATTAACAGCACCTCAGGCAGAGAGCTAGGCGTGCGGGTTTACACCAAGACCTCGCGATGCAACGAGCCCGGCATTGCCAAGGAAATCGCGACCTTTGCATAGCCTGAACTACTTCTGACGAAACTGAACCATTCACGGTGGGTTCTGCATCATTCAGCACAGTTAGTAATTCAAAAGCTACTACACAGGTTTAGTATAATTTGCTCTGGCGGCGATATCTACCAACTGTACATCCTAGAAGACTTTTGGATTTAAGATTGGTTCAGTTACGTCAAAGATTTCGTAACAATAGGCCTATAGCAGACCGAACGGCTTGAGCAACCAAATTTTGGTTTGACTAAATTGACTGTCCTCTCTCTCTCTATGTAGGTTGTAATGAATCTTGAAAATTTAAAATTTTTATGTGACGGTAGGTGGGGAAAAGCTCAAAAATTGTTATAATCAATTATAATATTAATTCAGAAAAGTATATTGATTAAATAATACAGTATTAGCATTCAGAATTAAAATGAATTACACCTGCACCTCTTTTTTTCAATTTGATTGGTCTCAAGAATTTGGAAGGACAATTTACATTTACTGAACAGACTCAGTTTTCTGTTTCAAACATAGGATATATGATGTTTTGGTTAAGGTGACAGTCGTCCTCCGCATGATAAGTGAAATGAAAAAAAGAGTGTTGCAAGCGTTTCTTGTGTCTGGTACCGCCCACGAACACGACCGGACACTCTGTCGAAAATTTAATTGTCACTTATTTGACACTCCACAAATTTCAAATAAGAAATTTCCTTTCAGTAACCCGATTTTGAATTTTCAGAAGATACCGTGAGTTTCATTTTCGCAGGGATGGTCACGATCGAGTGTTCGCTTTACAAGCAATGTCGCGGCTTTTATATAATGGGCTGCCGCTGCTTCAGTTGGCAGCAGTGAAGTCCGATGATGCTGACCTCAATTTGGCGGCCATCAGCAACTGCCACGTCCACATATTGTGCCAACGTACAATCCATTTTATTCAACAGTTTGACTGCTCAGTGTTCTAAAACGGCTTGTGCAGTACTGAATGAATTAATAGTTTGTTGATGCATTTTTTCTGCTATTGTCTTTCTGCAAGAATCTGGCAGTTTTAAAATTTGGCATGGCGGAACCCTGTTCTTTGTCACGTCTAATGATATTTTTACCCCAAAAGTACTTGAAAGTTACGCTGTTGACAAAGCTCCCGTTCTTCTACATCCTCATAAAAATGTCCAAACTATATATCCTCAATTAAATTTTCTGAAAATTTTTTTAGATTCTGGAAGCGAGTGCGAACCTGAGAGGATTGGAAAACAGCAGAACACGAGAATACCAACGGGTAAGCCACAAATGAACAACAGCATTGGTCAAGCGAGAGTGGGGGCTCGTTGTGACATCATCGGTGTGAAGCCAGTCGATACCGCGTTCTGTAAGATATTCTATACGCAGCCAGTATCTCGTCTGAGACTGTGAATTAATGTTCTAATTAACCTCTATATGCGGCGTGATGTATCTTGCCCCTATAGTGATACATTTACGCTGTTAAGAATTACATAGAAACCGTAACGACGCGGCTCCGCGCTTGACTTTTCAGGTATCATGAAATGTAAATTATTCGCCATTCGAGTTGCGTATCAGATACTCTCGCCTCGATTAACAGTGCAAGTACTTGCATCTACTGCCACTAAACTAGACGGTATTGTCAAGTGACCTTTGTGAGCACCCAAAGGAAATGTGGTAGAGATGTTAGCACGAAACTAAGAGTATAAAAAATATCAAAAGTACAGGAAATCCTCCTTCCGGTACAATAATATTGAAAAGTTGTGTCTTTCGCATTTTGCGAGTCATCGTCGCAAAATGTGAAAGACACAACTTTCCATCATGTGTTACCGAAATTAAAATGAATTATTTGAAATTCCGTGGGATAGGGATCCATAAAAAAAACATCTTTTTTTTTTTGCAACTGCATAAACCCATAGAACACGGGAATATGTAGCGTAAGATGCAGTGTAGTATCTAGCACAGCTCAGTGATCGTAATGCATATTTTTTTCATAAAAGTTTAGTTTATTATTCGATTGCATTTACAACGGTGACTTACAGTCTTCGTAAATTCATACACACGGATTGGCACGAGCTCCTATTTTTGGTCATTTCTTAGTACTAACGGTTGTTCTAGTCGATAGTTTTCGCCATCATGACAGGTTATTCACATCCTGAGCAATTCTTACTGCTCTGAAGATTTGAGCAGGTAGGTTTTGCCAGCAGCAATTATTTACAGCAAAGAACGTTGGCCTATCCAATTTTGAATTAAACCGTAATTTAAACCTATTAAATTGGTTCAGCTTCTGTTAACTCCAAAGTTTCATCAGGCACTTTCAACACATCGCCATTTATACGAGTGATTGAAAGTAGAAAAATGAAAAAAATTTTTGAACTACTGCCTTCATTGGGAAGCTTTGGGTAAATTTTGAATTTGATAGTTTGTGCTAGCTGCACCGTAATACTTTCGATAAACTGTTTTCAAGATATCCGTTGACACGTAAAAATACGTTGGATTTCTCTTTATGCGATAATGGTAATTTTCAAGAAAACTTTTAAACTCTGATGCTCTCCAACTGCCTATAAAGACTATTTGACCACATGTGATAACCATAAAGTTACATATATTAAAGCTGCAACTACTTAACTGTTACAGGTGTAGCAGTTAGGACATGAAAATATAAAACAATTTGTATATTTATTGGCATAAAATATGGCTTATTCACACACTTGCTAAAACGAGCCATTAATAATGCGTTCTGATAACACAAGATATCCAAGAAACTAACCTACACCCGCGTTTAATCAATCGTCCATGCATTGCCATAACGTGATGACACTACAATTTAAAGCGATATCATTTAAACTATTTCACTTTGAAATCTTGCAAAGATTATTTGACTAAAGCAATAGGCCCTAGGAAGGTTCAAGGAGTAATAATGTACTGGAACGACGAGTAGATGGGTTACCAAACACCATAATTCATTGAAGTTAAACATGTTATATTCCCAAAATAAATATGGATTGTTCACAGATATAGAGTTCAGTCTACGCAACAAATACCAGCATCGCCATAGCTTCAGTAAAAGTTATCTTTACAGCGTAAGAAAATCAAAAGGTGATGGGAGACAATGTGCTTGCGTTCTACCTGTACTTCCGGTAGTTGTCAACAAACACTATGATAAACCTCGATGTGTCGCTTGACGTAGATATACGCGGTTGGGGTTCTGGCGCGACCGGATGTATGCTGTTCCTATCTAGGAGGTGAATGAGACTCAGGTGTAGTAGCAGGCTCTGTACTTGTGGATTCTGAGTACAATGAGATACAGGATTGTTCCGTCAGGTGTGAGGGTAAGGGTTCTTCTCACGTGAATACTCTGACGGTTACTGAGCTAACCGGTCTGGTTGCCGGTCACCTCTATAGGCAGGTGACACAAAGGGTGCCACTGCATTCCAGGCAGCTTGGTGCCCACGACGCGTGCAGGGAATTGCGCACTGCGCAGGCACAACAAAAAGCTAAAAGGTAGATGTAAGGAAAAACTCAAGTCTTAACAATAGGAAATTAAACGAAGAACTACAAAGAAAATACTCAAAATGAAGCTCCATTTTATCACCTTAGCACTTTCTCAGACAGAGAATTAGACGCACAACTCTAAGTCTACACGATACGAGACAATTGAGTCGGCACGGCAGGTTTATCAGACATCGTGACCGTGGTGCCATTACACCTTGCTCTACTGCTGACGAAACAGAACCATTCACGGCAGGTTCTATATCATTTAGATGGCCGAGTAAGTTCAAAACTTCATCCTCCGTTAAGTCCTGCAGATCGAAGTCAATATCTTCTGCGTCATTAACCGTCTTCACTGAAGCAGCGTAGGTGAGGCACAGAGGCAACGCCACTAGGAATACGAGCTGCCGACAAGAAATTAAGCAGCAAATAAATACAACAGCTTCATAACGAAAGTGCAAACAATGCTGTGAACAGCGCAACATTCAAGATGATAACACATAGTATACAGCATCTAATAGACGCAAAATGCAACGTGATCCATAAAAATAAACTTTAATTATGGTATGCTACAAACATACGCATCACGCTAATATGTTAACATAAATAATTGACCATGTACTTCAGTATAGTAAAACAGTACATACAACGGGATTTCCAAAAAAGCCGTGATAGGCTGAACTCTATTCGGAGTATAGAAAATGCTATAGAGTGATATCGTCTCTAACACGTTTCCGAAACTTCCAACCCAAAAAGGCTCATTTTATACGTCGTATATATAGAACATCTGTAAAAGTCTCGAGACCAAAAAAACATCGAATTGCATGGAATATTGAGAATTGTAATGAAAATATTGTAATGCAACTCGTGCACTTCAAGCCTTTATGATCCTTAGTACCATAAACCAACCAGACCGAAAACTCCGTCAAAGTTTCAGGTGGATTTGGTAGACCTATCTTACACATTCTAGCAACTACTGTAATTTCAAAATAACATTCAAGAATACTGCAACAATTGCAACTGTATTTCAAATTTTGTTAACTTACCGTGAGTTTCATTTTCGCAGGGATGGTAACGATCGAGTACTGAGTTGCAACAATTAGCACGAGTATTGGGCTCACAAGCAATGTTGCAGCTTATATAGTGTGGGCTGCAACTGAATTTGATTGACAGGTGCGCTGCAGCTGAGTCTAGTGGCGGCAGCAAAGTGCGGACATCGCTGACCTCAATTAGGCAGCCATCAGTGACTGCCACGTAACACATTGTCGCAGCTTACAACACACTTTGCGAGACAGTTTAACGGTGCAGTGTTCCAAAACGTGTTTGTACAGTATTAACGAATTTTAGTAATTTTAATGGTGTATTCCTTCTGCCAAATTCTAAGTTTCATAAAAAGGTTCTGGCAGCTCCAAAATATCGAATGGAGGGAGACCCGCTTGGTGACATGCAGTGAGGGATTGACTCTTAAAGGGCTGACAAATAATTTAGATTCCGTGATAATCAACGCGCGTGGGAATAGCAAATTGGGAATGAAGAACATATAAGAGGAGAGCATCATCAGTAGAGAATGAAACTGGAAGGAAGCGAAGTGGGCGAGGAGAAAAGATGCATGTCCACAAAACCTAGTACAGGNGACAAATAATTTAGATTCCGTGATAATCAACGCGCGTGGGAACAGCAAGTCGGGAATGAAGAACAAATAAGAGGAGAGCATCATCAGTAGAGAATGAAACTGGAAGGAAGCGAAGTAAGCAAGGAGAAAAGATGTCTACAAAACCTAGTACAGGCTAAGGAAACCTATTAGTATAGTGTCTTCTTCATAGCATAGAATGGACAAAGCCAACAGACCAAACCCTAATCGGACAGTGCCAATCGGCTAGTATTCCCTCAAAAATCAGTCAGTTGACAACTCTGCAACTCTGAGCGTGCCTGAAAGAGGTCGATCCTTAAGGTCTTCACTCCTGCTCATCCTACCGATTGCTCTGTGGACGGTCATCTGACTGATTTTTGAGGGCATACTAGCCGATTGGCACTGTCCGAATTGTTATCCTGTGCAGAGAAGAGCTATGTCTCAATTACTTTTTCTCCGTTTGTTGCATGCATACACCGTACCACAATTTACTGCTGATAATTGTGTGGCCTTTGGGGTCATAGGATTGCACATAGGCCTTAGGGTTCGGTCAGTTGGCTTTTTCCATTCTATGTTATGAAAAAGACACTATAGGTTTCCTTAGCCTGTACTAGGTTTTGTAAACATCTTTTCTCCTTGCTTACTTCGCTTCCTTCCAGTTTCATTCTCTACTGATGATGCTCTCCTCTTATTTGTTCTTCATTCCCGACTTGCTGTTCCCACGCGCGTTGATTATCACGGAATCTAAATTATTTGTCA
>LQNS02277997.1:7294387-7314311 GCA_001587735.2 Parhyale hawaiensis | reverse complement strand
GACGCGCCGCACTATTGCACCATCCTGAGACTGGTAAATTATTTACCAATGAATGGAATTGTGTCACGCATACTCTTGTGAATTTACAGAGGGAGGGGGAGAGGAAGGGAGTCGGGGTGGTTGATTTTTGTCCTGATATTAAATATGTATAAGATAAGAGAAAATTCATCTGCTGATGACCGAAGGGACTAGGCATGAGGAGATTCAAGCTTCAGATTACCTACATATAAGTTTCTTGAATGTGCTGGTAATGCTACATACCCTGAAATGCACTCTATTTAAGACAGGTAGATGTGCTTCTTAAAGTTTTTCTCTTGGGCTTTGGAGCTAACAGGCTTCTCTTCTGTTATCAGTTGCCTGGTGCTGTAGATTCTTCACATGTACATTAGCGGTTAATATTTTTATAACATTACCAAGATATTTCAGTTTATTTTCTATCAAATTGCTTCGTTTTTTTTTTTTATTCTCAGCCTTCGTTCTCCAATTATACTTACGCACTATAAAGAGATTATATGGTGTCAACGCTTTGAGTGAATATATAATAAAGAGATTATGGTGTAGACGCTTAGAGTGTATGTACTGTATTATGAAGAGCGCACGTCCTGTAATTACCTTTTTCAAGCCAGCTAGTCACATTTCTGTACTTTCTGGCTAATGGCACCAGCAGTGGGGGGGGGGGAGAGGAGGAGGGGCGACATCAAGCTCATGCTGCTGTTCGTTTTAGCTGTACATAGGGTGTGTTCAGTTTGCTTCTGAAATCATCCATTCGAGGTCTGAGTTCTCTTAAACTTCTGATAAAACCTTTAACTTTGTAATTTTAAGTTGTGTTGGAAGCAACACGACTACTGTGAGCCGGCTGGAAACATCATTTTACGGAGTAACATTGAGTTTCTGGTAGTTTGAAAAGTTATCGATTGAGGGCCATTGCCTGTAACTCGCTTAACTGAACGAGTCGAAGCCACCGCTCCTGCCTGAAGTTTTTTTAATACATCAAGCCTCGCAGGCTTAATTTCGAGCCTCAATCTAACGCTCCCTATTGTCTGTGCGTACTAAGTTTAGATTTTCAATTCGTTAGTAGACTCGACGAATATAGCTCTCGGTATCCAATTTACCAACCGCCTTCATTTTCTGTCCTGTATTGAACACTAATGTTTTTTCTAACGGGTTCCGCGAGCCTCGAGTTGCTCGTGCTTAAATAAGGGGCTTATGTGGTGCAGTTCATTTAGTTGTACAGCAGAACCTGCTGTCAGCCAGGCTTTCGTTGAGGATGGTCACCAAAATTCAAGTGTTTGATGTTGGGGCTATGCAGCCAGTACCTTAGGCAGTAGCTCGCACTAAAGTCGGCTGAGATTCGCTCCAATATTATTTACTCCGTTTGCTCGCTCCCAGAATTGAACTTTGCTTTTCACCATTTCGCTGAACTAGATGTGTCAGTTTCGACAACGTGGATACTAATGTGATTACATTTTTTAACCTTCTTGAAGTCCCATTTTTTTCTTCATTTGGCACCCAAAAAGCATGAAGCCAACGCCAACGTAGTGACCGCCATTTTGAGGGCCGAGCACCCTAGCAATAATAAATCAAATGGAATCCTAATATAGTGACTCATTTGGTTCTGTGAAAAAATACATACTGTTAATATACAGTGTAGATCTGCTGGTAGCAACGGACGATTTACTGTGTAGTGATCTATCCATCATCTCTACAGTAAACTTCACCAAGCTTTCGCCACGCCAAATCAGTTCCACTACGCGAGGCGCAGCCCGAAATCTCAGGAGCGCGGCCAGTGAGTGCCGACTTGTGTGTTGTCATGGCCAGCCTCCTCGCACCCCTGCAGCTGCTAGCTTCCGCCAGATTGCATACTAAAGGAACAGTATTTCCTTTGATGATCGGTTCCTTTTCAAGCTCGAAGTTCAAGTTCCAATTCGAAACTTGAAGTCTGTAGCTCCAGTTCCACAACTGAAGACCACTGCTACCGCAGCGCGTTCCAAGTCCGAGCAACGACGCTTCTCTCTGGAGAGCCCTCCGAGGCCTCTTGGTCTGCCGCACCTGGGCTCTTCCCCAGGACCTGCTGCTTCCCAAGACGCTGCACTCTTCTATGGCCCCTGCTTCTTAGCTTTCGTCTCTGGTTGCTCGCATCTGACATCGCTCCCCATCTTTGGTGTTGCCCACGCTACTGATGGACGCCTTCACGTCGCCACCTTGCCACTGGCATGCCGTGATTTTGTCCTAGCGACGAATCTGCAAATTTCTCAGCTTCACGTTGACAGAAGACTGGGTTTCAGCATCATAGCAGTGAACACTTTTCTGCCACTTTGCCATTTCTCTTTGTCCTGCATTGATCTACATGTGCAGTCTATCTCAATAGAATAAATAGTTTTGTGTCTAACTTTCATTCACGTTGTCGTTCGCTCATTCCCTGTCAGTGCTCGCAGAGCTTTCACCAGAGCTGCATGTGGAGATGCTTGTCTCCCAGCTCTATTGTAGATGAAGTTCTCAAGAAGTGAGGTGGCATCTCGAGTATATCTTAACTTATTTGGAGCTTGAATTTCCTTGTATCTTTTCTTGTGGCATTCGAGAGAAAATTTTCTCCTATCTAATCCTTCAGTTAAGACAGAGTGGCAAACTCACCAAATCAAGCCAGCAACTTACCAATCAACAAACTGTTTATTACGTTTAATTAGTGTTGCTGGAACAATAACAGTAACGTGCGTCCGAAATTCTTTGTTTACTTCATAGCTTGATGCCGTGTGCTGTTTTTGTCATTGAACACACGTAATTATTGTCTCTCTGGCTTAGCCACTAATATTCTTGCGGTTTTATTCTGGATTACAGTACAGTGCCATTCGAAGCCTTACCTTACCAGCTCGACGCTGTTCATCCATCGCTGTAAACTTTTCTTGACATGTTGATGATGCTATTCTTAACCGCAACTAAAGTAGTTATTTATCAACCCTTTATGGGTAAAGCCCTCACTGGATGCGACAAACCGCAGAGTTCTCCTCAAATTTCAAACGTGCCATATGCTTACAAATACAGTAAGATCTAAACGTTGCCAGAAAGAATAGATTCACTGAAATTTGTTCAATTCTCTATGAGTAAATTTTGTGGCGGCCCCGTTCAAGAGTCATATAAAACAATATGTACCCTGACGCAATGTGGTGACGTGACAGTCATTGATAGCCACCGAACTGACGTCAGCAAACTTCACACTTCGCTGCCCCCACTCGACTCAGCTGCAGCCCAACTATAAAATTCAACTGCAGCTCAGACTATATAAGCTGCAGCGTGGCCTGACGAGACAACACTCAATCTTTGTATCCCAACTCTCGATCGTTACCATTCCTGCGAAAATGAAACTCACGGTAAGTTTTGAATAATTTCAATTGCGGTTGCAACTATTGCTCTATTATTGAAAGTTGACGTTTGTAATAAGTGGATATACGTCAAACAATCGGCCTCCAAGTACGACCTAAATTTTCGACGCAGTTCCCTGTATTGTTTTCTGTGTGCCATGAATCAAGTACGCTTGAAATGCTATATGTTTATTTCAATTTTTGTGCATTGGATATAAAATTTTGATGGTCACTTTAGTGAAGACATCAATATCAAATTAATTATTTAATTAATAGATATAACAGGGAACTGGGACAGGTTCATCATTGTATGTAAATTATCGGCAGACACTAGATGCACATAGAACTGGATCTAATTTTTGAAATAATAAAGTTATATATCCAGTAGGTACGCTCTTTAGAAGATAATACTTTTTTACTTAGTTCTTTCGCATCAATTCTCCATGACTCTTCGGAGTTTTTTAGACGTGCTTAGTTGAGCACATTAACTCATCGGGTTTCATCGCAGGCCATATACAGAGGGAATACGGTTAATTTAGCCAAATAACGTTTCGTCAGCCGTAAGCCTTTCATTATAAAATGTTTGATGCTAGTAAACGGTACCACAAATTTTTAAAAAACTTTATTTGTAATTGGTAGATTCAGCCGCCAAGTACTTATTGATATTTTTCGGTTTCGAAATATTCACTGGCGTTCTACGATGCGTATTATGAGATTATAGGTGAGATTCCTCGAAGATGAGATAGAGGTAGAATCACTGGAGCCTTTTCTACGTTTCAGATATAACTCTGCCCATCATATCTCTTTTCGATATTCCGTTATTTGTCCTGTATTGTCGAAATACGTGTTGTATTCATTGTACTAGCATATTAGTAATCTGACCATGTTTGTAACGTACTTTGGTTCAAGTATATATTGATATATAGTGTTAAATTTCGTGCCTATGCCTAATATTGAATATACTTCGCTCTTCATAGCGTTGACTTTGATATCGTTATCAAGACTGCTGTATTTATTTGACGCTTCTTTTCATGTCAACAGCTCGTATTCCTCATGGCGCTGTCTATGTGCCTCGCCTACGCTGCGTCAGTGGAGACAAGAGAAGTTGCCGACAGCCGCAACTTGAGTCTGCAAGATCTAACGCAGGACGAAGCGTCTGAGTTATTAGCGCTGCTTCAAGAGGCCAAATCACTCGTGGATGGATCTCTTCCGTCAGAAGTCGGGCCAGCCGTAATGGAGGCACGGCCTTCATGGCAGTGCCAGACCCGTTGTATCTCGCAGTGCAATGGCAACCCCGTATGCCTGTTTTGGTGCGTGAGAAGGTGCCGAAAGTGAGAAATTCGAGCTTCAATTTGAGCTTTTTTTTATGTATGCCATGTTGAATTCGTATTGTGTTTAACGCATTTTATTTTACACTTTTATGCTCTAGGTGACTGCATGATTATCTTTTGATTCTGCGCTTTGTGTGAAAAGTTCGGCTGAAAGTAGGGCGATGTCAGTATTTAGTGTGTAAGAAGTAGAGTATCCATCAGCACCCATATTTTCTTCATATAGAGAAACAAGTTCAACTTACGCTATGAAGTTTAGAAAATCATTGTATTATCGCTAACAGAATAAGCATGCTGCGAGAAAGTCGTAACCGCCAGCATAATAGGTATACATTTTTGTGTTCAGCCATCTAAATAAAAACGTACAAAATTATTTCGCATTTTTTACATCCTCTATGGTTACACGGGGTTGAAATACTTCTGTACTTTTTGGACCTCCTTCATGTTTATTACATTATATATATATATCTCGTCGACCTGTGTCAGTATTTTACTCTTTTTGATTAGCATTCAAACAAATCCAAGTAATTTTCATGAGAAGCCGCTTTTCCATTGCAGTAACTTGAACCAAGATGCCAACCATTGTCGAATTTTTTATTTTAATTCTAAAGTAATGGCGGACTAGAGAATGCTGATATCAATGGCACTGAAGGTCGCAGGTTCGCTTCTGCCAGCCAGGCAGACGAGCTCATGTGACGCTTGACGTGCTTAGTGAGGGTTGGGGGCCAGGTCGTTGCATAAGAGCCTTTTGTCGAAGGTAATCTCTGAATATAATTTCACTAAAATTTCCTATTCATCATAAAGCTACCTATACTGGCAGTTGTTTACGTTTTTGATCGTACAACACTATCGATCAGAAGAAGAAATCGACTACCCATGTGCCACCCAAGATTTGAATTTAGTGGGAGAAAATCAAACTCGAAACAACAAGCAATTGCTAGTTGTCTGATCAACAACAGCTACTCGAAGAAACTTAGATGTAACTTATAAATTGACGTACAAGAATATCACCTCAAGTCTTAAGTGATCGAGAATATAAAAATCATTAAAAACATCAACGATATCAGCGCCCGTTGCATCGAGCCTGCTTTGCAACAACGTGTCGATAGAGCACTCAAACTTTAAAACGCCCTTCGTGTTATTAGGTGATACTGTATCTTTCTACGTGTGAAAATAAATGCTCGAAGTACTCCTGTCAGTCCTGGAAAGTAGATACCTAGAATAAAAGACTCCATAAATTTTTGCCAGTTTGATGTCTTTCCAGGATTTTTTTTTTTAATTCAGTGTCATTCATCTCTCTGTGGGCTCTTGTGACAATGGTTGCCTTCTGTTTTGTCCAAAACATTTTAGCTTTGACTTCCTAATTCATGACAGTAAAATTTGATTGGATTCACAAAAAAAAAAAAAGACTGGGCAGATATTTCCTTCATTCAGTTTGTAGATATAATAAATACTTGAAACGATTAAATAAGCACTCTAATATACGCAATATTATGAAAGAACAATGATGCGTAGTAATTTGACGCCCATTGTATTTGTAACGTACTGTATTTACTTGCTTATCCGCAAGGTAGCAGTTGCTTCAGCAATTTTAACGTCTAAGCGTTGTAGGTGCCTGAGGTATATATGGAGCGGCGGTGCGGGTACTGAATTCTACTTCTCCTTATGACAAAAGTTTGTTTGCAATGAGCCTATAATGCGCTACTGAAGCGTTTACGAAGAAAGGAAAATGGGGTAAAATAATTTGGAGAGCTGATGTTATGGGAGGAGCGATCTCACAATGAACCTGTATAAGTTGCCTTAGCTTTATCTAGGCTTTCGGGACATGTTTCCGGTTTGCTCACTGTTGTGGACCTGAATGGTTTTTGTAATGTACCACTGGGAATAAACCCAATAAACCCAACAACTGGGCACTGTGTGAAATAAACCCATCAAACTACTTTGCTTTCTTCCATTTTCATACTCTTTCTGATGACCCACTAATCTATTTTTCATCATTCATCCCGAATTTCTATTCCCATGCACATTAATTCTGTCCTAGAACACCTTCGTGCACGTTTTTTTCTAACTAAGTATTGTCTGTCTATTGTTTCTTTTTTGTGAGATGGTCTTTCTGCGGAAACAAAAGTTTAACCTACTCCTAACTAGGGTGGTGACTTTGCAAAATATGCATGTCTATTCTGTCTAGTTGTATCACTGAATTTGATTTTCATAGTTTATACTAGTGAAGTGTATGCATAAACATTATATGTTATGTAAGAAATCAAAATACAGTCATACAATTCGACAGAATAGGCGTGGATATTTTGCAACGTCACAACCCTACTCATAACCAACCGTTACCTCCCTCATGTTCTGTAATCTTCTGTTGTGAACTCACTGTTCACTGTCATTGGGTGAGGTGGGAAATTGACGTTCGTCATTCGAAATGATGGTGTTGTGGATGTATAATCAGACAATGATAATCTTATTCGAATGTCACATTATGTACTTCCCCAATACCATTAATCAGTATACTTACTCACCATCATCCGTTGAATCGAATTTTAGGCATTGTCGGAAGGCTGCTCTCATTTTACAGACATAGTCTTTCCTCATCGCAGCTCATGCGCACTTAACGAAGATTTCAGCTCGTCAACAGTGGTATTGTATTTTTTTCAAGCTCTGGTCTTGACATGCGCCTAAATGCTGTAACCCAGAGGGTTCAGGTTGAGCAACTGCGGCGACCAGAACTTAACTTTCTTCCAAGACTTCGAAATTGGATCTGCCACTCTTACTAGAATTTGCTCGTGTGTGTTGAGGCATTGTCCTACTGGAAGACGAGGCCTGCGTTCTTGGTTATTGTTACACCAACTACGGGACTGTCGTGGCCAAGATATCACCCAATTCAGAACTACACAATCGGTGTATTTTCACTATTTGCAGCGACGACATGATCAAGGCATGACACCTGGTTCTAGGCAAGTAACCAGCTGCTGAGAAGTTTTGACCATAGTTAATAACACGATCAGTGTTCACGCTCGCAGTCTGCTTTGCGACGTGTGTATTTTAATTTGCAGCAGTGATATTGCAATTTTCGTTGTTTTCCAAAATGTTAATAAAATAGCGCCGGCATTGCTGTTGTATGCAGACAGATAGCAGTCGTCTTTCTCGTCACCTCTTTCATTTTTTTAGCCGCTTGCAATGTCCGACGTCTTGTGGCGGCAAAAAAAAAAAAAATGTGTTACTTCTGCTATTGCTTCGTATCTGGTTTGCCTGCACCGTACCACTGCTACTGGCAATACTTTCCTGAATATACATTTCAAGCTAGTGTTTTGGAGAATTTCTTTTTTTTTTACTTTCGAAGTTTACTACAAACTTGTAACAATGCAGTACAACGAGTTCAATGTAAGACCCTATGCTTCTGATAACGCTATGAAGTAATCACTACTCGATAAGCAATTTTTGGAACTGTGAATTGTTCAACTGTTAGAATCGTTAGTACGCAGACACAACATGGTGGCGTAGCAGACATTGAAAGCGGTCAAATTATCGTTACCAAACTTCGCACTCAACTGCTGTGACTTGGCTCAGCTGCACTCAAACTGTAAAATTCAAGTGCAGCCCACACTATACAAGCTGCAGCGTTGTCTTTCAAGCCAACATACGATCTTTGCTATCCCTACAAAAATGAAACTCATGGTAAGCTCTAAAATATTTTAAATACGATTACAATTATTGCAGATATTAAATATTGTTTAAAATGAATGAGTATAACTTATATAGTTCTTTGACCAACTTCCAACTTTTTCCAACTTGCCCCCGCCGGGAGCCCAGAACCCAAGCTACAGCCATTGCACTTTCGTGTAGACTGTAAATATATCTGCATCCGTGGGCAACGTTCATTGATGGGACTGAGGGGTCAATTCCTATGCCAGCACGGAGTAGTGAAAGCAAAATCAGAGGCAGCTATGGTGGAAGTATCGTGCATGTCTTCACTCGCAAGCAGTACCTGTTTCAGGATGACTCGATGTACAATGCACATGATAAGGGTGTTGTGGCGACGATATAGCGAAAGGCTGTAAAAGAGCAAGAAAAATGTGTGTCTACACCCCCGGACAATTCTGTTTCAGGAACTGAAGGGTCCAGACCTAAATCTGTGAGTTATAGCGAAAACAAATGTAAAAGATAAATTTACCCCAATTCGAAATTCGATATGCAATTTTTTGTGCTACAGGTAAATACCCTCATGGGCCCGAGAAGTGCACGGTTGCAATCGAGCACACATTGCATCGGGGCTATGGCGTCGTATTTACAGAATACTCAATAGACAACTGAGTCCCCTGACCCTAAGGCCAGTGTCCCCACAGTGACTACGATTGAAAGAACTGCTGACGCTATACATTTCCAAGCGTCAAAATTCTCCTCTCCCTGGCTTGGGCTAAAATTCTCGCTCCAAGATGCGCAAGCCGCCTCGCCATTGAGCTAATGGGGAGATGGAAGGGTGGGGGGAGGAGGGGTTGAAGAGTTGAAGAATGGTGTGTTTGCACTTTCGAGCTAAGTCTGCTTTAGGGATCAGTGCTCGATGCATATAACAGCGCGCTGTGGCAAGGGCAGAGGAAAAAGCTTAATGAGTGAAAAACTATATCGTCTGCAGGAATAATAAAAACTTCTTGCGAACAATCACTAAACAATTTTCAATAGAGAAACAATAGGCGAATATATTTGGATGCATCAACACGAAAATCTTAATGTAGACTGGGTCTAAGATCTTCAACAGCTTTTGTAACAACTAGTGAAAGACTCGGTATCAAAACCCACTCCCAATAAACAAAATGGTTCAACTCGCTACTAACGATGTCAATTGCAGAATATTTTGGGAAACAGTTACATCTCTTCTTTGGAGAATTAGAGTTCCATTTTGAATTTGTCAGTTTCTTCTAGTTGCAGCATAACACTGTCGGGCAAATTGTGTTCATGATAAGCGTAGAAATGTAGATATACTTTCGATTTCGCTTCATGCGATTATGGAAATTTTCAAAGAAGCAATGTAAACACTCAGTGCAGAACAACTGCAACAAACTATATAAGACCAAAAATTATAACCTTGCATTAATAAATAACTGAAAGCACTTGCTAGCTACAGATGCATTAGTTGGGAAATAAAACAGAACAAACAAGTTGTGAATTTACTGACATAAAATGCGACTCACACAACACAATTGAAAATGCTGGCATTTAACGGGCATTAGAATTCTTCGGGCGACGTAACATACCTAAGAAATGACGGAGGCCACCGTATCATCATGCTGACATTATCATGGTGCAATGGTACGGCGAGGAAACATCATTTGAACTAGTTAATGTTCAAGTATTCGTAGGGTATCGTTTAAAGTAATAGATATCAGTCTCACGAAGGTCTTAAGAGTAACTTAAATGCCAAGTGAACATAGAGGAGTGCAAGCGCAAGTTAGTAGTCAGCTGCAAGAAGACAAAGATACATGCTGCGCACGCTTGCAATTATGACTTCCTTGGGGTTTATTTTGTCAACTCAACAAAGAAATGATAGATTTGTAATGCTACAGCTTCAGTTCAACTCCCCCCCTAGATACAATATGTCAACCGAACAGAAATACGATACTTCTAAGTTTTAACAAAATTGACAGTGAAATTGTCAAAACTTCTGCCAAAGAGATCTTCACAGAATAAACAGTATCAAAAGAATACCGGTCACAGAAAGTTCGAAAGTAGGTCTTAGGAAAAAAAACTGAATATCTAACAAACGGAAAGGAGTGAGTGCAAATAAAATAAGTGTTTCAAATGAAGCTTAGCACCGAAGTGTACAAACCCTCAAGCAACCATAATTCCACCTACACATCCTGATACAACCATAAACGCAACCCCAAGAGCAGGACGACCGCGCTTCTAACACATGCTGCTCCACTTCTGACAAAGGAGAACCGTTCGCGGATGGTTCGACATCATTCAGTAGACCTAATAAGGCAAGAGCTTCATCCTGCGGCAGATCTTGCAGACCGAAGTCGCTGTTCTCGGCTTCATTTGTTTTCATAGAAGCCGCGTAGGTGAGGCACGCAGGCAGCACCAAGAAGAATACGAGCTGTTTAGATGAAGAGAACTAAATCAGTGTAACACCCTTGATAATGATACATAAGGTTATGCTATGGAAAGCAAAACTTGTAAGACGATAAAAACCACACAGCATTTAACGATTACGGGTAAAATGTATTTTTGTATGAATAATCTTGAAACAAGTTAGGCCGAAACACACACAGAATCTTCATTTGTCGAAGCAATTAACACATGTTTTCCAATGCTAAAACAGTACAAAAAAGAAGAAAAACATGACTTGCTAACTTCTGATCAGAGTGCAAAAAATGTTGGAGCAACACTAGTTCTATAACGCTTGTGACGAATCAGACCAAAATAAAGACTCATTATATCAATCGCGTAGTGTCAAGAAATACCTAAAAAAAATTCAAATCTAATGGATATTTTGGCACTGGCTCGAGCGACTGTCACAGTATTGCATCAAGTATCATTCGTATTGAAAATGAAAGGATAATAAAGCACTACAATTGTCTATAACTTCTGACAAAATATGCAAATTAAACTCGGAACACGGTCGATATTTTACGTGGTACTAGATTAACGAGTTTCAAACGTAATATCCACCAATTTTAATTCTCAAGATGCAATATATACAATAATTGCAACCGTATATCAAATACTTTAGAACTTACCGTGAATTTCATTTTCGCAAGGGTGGCAAGGACAGTGTGTTGGCTTTGAAGGCAACGCTGCAGCTTATATAGTGTGGGCTGCAATTGAATTTTATAGGTTGGCAGCCGCTGAGTCGAGTGGGGCCAGCGAAGTGTGAAGATTGCTGACGTCAATTCGGCAGCTATCAATGACTGCGGCGGTAAAGTCTTACGTCAGTATTAAAAATATTCTGCTCGACAGTTCTTAGAGTATTCACTTATTGGTTCCGTCATAGACTTGCTGTAGCTGAACGAATAGGACAAGTTCAAAATATGGGATGGAACAAACCCTACCCTTTGCTGCATATACTGAGATTCATTCCAAAAGGAAGATGTAGAAAATGGTTTCCGCAAAAAATAACATCGTCTGGAACGTCAAGAGAAATGTACAGACGATGGAGAAAAACAAAACATCGAGCTAAAGTCTGTGTTCGCTGATGCGGCTAGAGGGACGTTATGGCGATGACACACGCCAGCCGAAAGCTGAGGAAACTCTCGCAAACGCGCAAAACTTTTTGCGCAAAAAAGCATCTCTCATTTCACACGTGAGAATGGTCCGTTGGTCAAAAAAACTTCGAGCTTCGTTCATCCAAACGACGTTGTCATGGCTACGGACTGAATACCATGACAAAAATACTTCTGACAAGCAGAATAGTATAATGCAAGCAATCCAATGTCTTGAAAAGTAATGCTAAGTACAATTATATTGCAGAATATCTTGAACATAATGAACTATTGCGGCTCCGAAAAAGCGAACTGAACGTCCTACCCTCCGATTGATGTCTTTGGTGGCCAGGAAGCAAAGCGTGTAATCTAAACGGAACGCGATACAAATAAATTACTCTGAGTAAAAGATGGAGAATATGCGCTGAAAATGTTAACCGCTATCTATGACAGTAGCCTCGGCAGTAGCTCTTTGCTTCTTCCTGGTGGCGGTTTGTTTACAGAATTTCTCGCGTTTGACCAGCGAATCCAGCGCAAAAGTGCTGCATGCTCCATCCCAGAATTTTGCGCAGAAGCGGGAGTGTGCAGGTTTTTAGACGTCGATTTCGCGCGCAAAGCTCGGGTACTCGTTCTTTTGGATTGCTTGTGGCAGCGGCATTATACGGCTTTGATTGGCACTGTACGCCAGAGCTCACCAAGAATTTTAGCGGATAAGCCAGATATAAGTATGACAGTCTTAAGAGAAAACTAGCAATCGATATCAAGCTATGACGTAGTCGGTGTAAATAGTCTACAATTAGATCATTCACGACACAAGTTCACTATCATATTCACGTACAAGTGAAACTTATAGGAACGTAAGCAAAACAATATAATAAAATAAATGTTTTTGAATTTAACTATTTAGGTAAATGTTAACTTTTTTATACGTTTGAAGAAAACAGATGGGCAAAGATTAGGCCAGACTGGAGTGGAGACGCTTGCACGCATTGCTGAAAACTGAAAAGCTTGAAAAGACCAGGTTACACGTGGTCGAAAACGTAGGTATGGTAATCGTACTGAAGAATGTACTTCTTGCTTTGTCAAAGGTGAAATCCAAGCTTCTCTTTCACTCTCATGTATCCTACTGCTTAATTTCTTCCGCCATCCAATCTTAAACTGGTCTGTGTTCACGTACAAATTGCGTAGATGAGCAACGGAACGAACGGTAGGGGCATATTTTTTTTAGTTCCTTATAAACAAGAAAGAAGGCTAGGGACACGAAAATTTTGTTGCAGCAAATACTTTTTCTAGCCATAACTTCTTCAACAAAACAACGTTTTGCTTACGCGAAAAATATTCGACTGATACATCAAGATTTATTGTGACAGAAAGCTAAAATCCATTTAATGAGTAGTGCTTGACTGCCTGTTAAAATAAATGAATTTTTCAGCATACCACGGAAGGACAAGAAACATGCTCAGCCGGGTCGAAACGCTCACCTCATGTTTTTTTTCGAATTTGCAGGATGCACGAGATCATTTCCGAAACTCAGCATCGCTTCCGAAATGGAAGAAGCTGTTTAGCTTACTTTATTTCTTTTCGGAAGTTACGGAAATCAGAGATGAAAAAAAGGAGTGGACCTCGTTTGTCTTTGACTTCCAAAAGGCTTTCGACTGAGTCCCCTACCAACGGCTAATGAAAAGATTTGGAAGCCATGGCATCCAGGGAGACCGTTCACTCTAGATCCGGGGATGGCTCACAAGTCGGTAGTAACAATTGAAGCTCGAAGGGGACGAGCGACTGGACACCGGTATCATCTGGAGTTCCACAAGGTAGCGTGCTTGGCCCACTTCTTTTCATACATAACATCAATAATTGCGAAAAATTGTGTCGCACTGACCCATTTCGTGTGGAGCGCAGTGGCCTGACGCACTAACAAAAAAGAGACGCCTATTGTAAGCGTTTTTAGAGTGATCGGTAAATTGGGAACCCAGTCTTTGCTTTCAGCCTAGTTACGGTAGTCTATGTTCAGCAAATATCTCGAATACTGCACAACTTGTTTTTAAGCCTCATCGCCCTGCAATACCTCTCGCTTCCTTATCTTCATTTTGATGAAGAGTATCAACCATTTAGTGCCTCAAAGGAACATCACTTTTCGTAGGAATGCCACATCTTGTAATGTCATGATTTGTGTACAAAAGGGACTAAAGGGCCATAGTCTGCTCCGTGGTCCGGCAGGACGCGAGATAAACTATTATTAGGCCATATTACTGCTGATCATGAGCAGCTGCTCGTCATAATATTCAACTGGGTTCAGGAAGCTTGCTAAAATGAGAAAAACTGTAGTTATGGTTCTCATTTTCTTGGGATCCTGGATTAGTACCGTACTGCCCAGCTTCTTTGGGATATCTTTATCCACGGAGGAATTCAAATGACTGCGAGGTATATTTACACCACTCACCACTTCAATTGGATCACTGGTAACATACTCATGTATATTGCATTCCATAGATGTAGTTCAACCTTGCCCAAAGTGTGTTCCATTGGAATAAATTAATACTAACATATATTTCCCTCTAAATCCAATTTCCTGTCAGTAGCGCACTGACCACTTAGAAGCTGAGACTTACCGGCAGTAAAGCCGAGACAAAAATCAGTAATAATTTGAAACGAGACGAACTTCGCGTCCTAGTGGCGCTCGATCGAGCCTGTGTTAGAACAGAGGAATAGTTCGGCGCTAGTAAAAATTTGTGCTTCTACTTGCACNGACCACTTAGAGCTGAGACTTACCGGCAGTAAAGCCGAGACAAAAATCAGTAATAATTTGAAACGAGACGAACTTCGCGTCCTAGTGGCGCTCGATCGAGCCTGTGTTAGAACAGAGGAATAGTTCGGCGCTAGTAAAAATTTGTACTTCTACTTGCACTTCTATGATTATCGTGTATTTTCCACCGTCTTTTCGCTTGTCAGTTTTCAACAAAGCGTGAGACGATGGCCCTGGCCTAATTTTCACCCATCTGCTTTCTTCAAGAGTGACAGGAAATGGACAAATAAATAAGGAAATAATTGCATAAACAGTCAAATGCACATTTGTTTTTACTATATTGTTTGATTACGTTTGCATTTAAAGCTTTCCTTGAACCTAAATAAGATAGCAAACTTGTGTCAGGAATGTTAAATTATAAACTATCTACACCAAGTATGTCATAGCGTGATGTCGGGTGCTATGTTTCTCTTAAAATTTTCATATTATTCTCTGGCGTGCCCGCTAAAATTTCTTGTTTAATCCTGGGATACAGTGCCGATCAAAGCCCTACGCTGCCCTACTAAACTGTTGAATAGAATATTTTTTGCACTGACGTCATACGCTGACGCGGCAGTCATTGATAGCTGCCGAATTGACGTCAGCAATCTTCACACATTGCTGCCCCCACTCGACTCAGCTGCTGCCCACCTATAAAATTCAACTGCAGCCTACACTATATAAGCTGTGGCCTTGCCTTCAAAGCCAACACTCGATCCTTACCATCCCTGCGAAAATGAAACTCACGGTAAGTCCTGAAGTGTTTGATATACATTTACAATTGTTGTATGCATTGACTGTTGATAGCTAAAGTTGTGGATATTACGTGCAAAATTAGTTGACCTAGTACCACGAAAGAACTTCGACCGAGTTTCTGGTATTATTTGCGTGTATTGTCACAAGCTTTAATATTTGTAATGCTGTATTTTCATTTCATTTTAATGCGGATGAGATGCGCCATATATTACTGAGAAAGTCGCCCTACCCAAAACCAAAATATAAAATTCCCTGTGTTGCCCTCAGGAGCATATTCTGGCGGCGCCCTTTCCCTGCCGCAATATATTTGGACAACGCGCACCCAAGGGTCCCGAATGCATTTTTCGCAGGATGTTGCAGCTTGCCGTAGTTCCTGCTGGCGAGGTTAGCTTTGTAAAGTTAGGTAGGTTCTCTATTTTCCCTTTCTGTTCCTCGAGGTGGGCTGTCGATCGAGATAGCCGACCTAGTCCGTGCGACTCCTCTACTCTCTCTCGTGTGGAAGGCCTCAAATGGGGCCGTCCACTCGAGTGTCTTAATCTATTCTTTACGCCTTTTCCCCGCCAGTATAGTAGCCCACTGAGCCAACTGAGTTTTTCCGGCAGGAATGCCGAGATAAAATATTCCTACTAATGCAAAGCGTTATATATTTTTTTCAGTTGAGCTCCACTCTTGAATCGCTCCGCTGGTCTATAAAGGGTTGTAAAACATTGAATCTAATAATAATAATTTCCTATGTTTGAAACATAAAGTTGGGAGTTGTCGTTATATTTTTTCGGCAATCCTTTATGAGACCGAGCTAAATTTACAAAACACGAGGTAGAGTATAAAGTACATCATAAAAAAAACATAGTTGTACTTTATTAGGCGGTCACTGCACTTTTATTCACAGTGACTTTTCGGAGTCATTGAGCCGCGCTATCAAATGAGAATATAAAATAATCGGGTTTCATTGCACCAACACAGATCTCTTGAGTTAATCTGCCGGAGTTTCGTTGCTGTAATTGTTTATTCAGCTATAAGACTTCAGTTACCAAATCTTGGATACTTCTGAAACAATCTTATACTGGGAATTCTTTCATAATTAATTTAGTTATTTATTGATATCGCCCTCATGCAAAGTTATTATAAACCTGCGTTCTAAAACTTCATACCGTATATGATATAGTTTCAAGATCTGTGAGATTTGATTTAATTTTTGTGATATTTCTTTACACTGCGCGATTGACACACTGTGTATTTTAGGTCTAATGCTTCGCAGACATGATAGCACTAGTGTTGCTCTAACATTTTTTGCTCTCTGATGAGAAGTCATCCCATGATGGCTTTTTTCCGACAGTCCATTTTTTTGTACGGTTTTAGTATTGAAAAACGTGCATTAATTGCGCCCACTTATGGAGATTCTGTATGTGTTTAGGCCTAAGATGTTTCAAGTTTATTAATTTAAAAATTGCATTTTACCCGTAATTTTTAGATGCTGTATACTTTTTATCGTCTTGCAAGTTTTGCTTTTCATAGCGTAACTTGATATATCGTTATCAAGAGTGTTACACTGATTTAGTTCTCTTCGTCTAAACAGCTCGTATTCTTCTTGGTGTTGCCTGCGTGCCTCACCTACGCGGCTTCTATGAAGACAAATGAAGTCGAGAACAGCGACTTCGGTCTGCAAGATCTACCTCAGGATGAAGCTCTTGCCTTATTAGGTCTACTGAAGGATGCAGAACCATCCGTGAACGGTTCTCCTTTGTCAGAAGTGGAGCAGGATGTGTTAGAAGCGCGGTCGTCCTGCTCTTGGGGTTGCGTTTCTGGTTGTCTCATGCGATGTAATAAGAATTATAGGTGCTTAAGAAGTTGCATCCCTCGGTGCTGAAGCTCCATTGGCAACAGTTAGTTTTTACTTGCATTTCTGACTCCTTTATGTTCTTTAGCTCTTCAGTTTTTCTTCGGACCTTCTTTCAAACGTTGTGCAATTATTTATCTTTTGATACCGTTTAATCTATGATGGTAACTTTGACTGAAGTTCTAACTTTTCTTAGAAGTGTCGTATTTCTGTTTGATTCACATATGGTATCTTGCAAAAAAAAAAATAAGCCATAAGAAGGTCATAATTTCAAAGCGGCATTTATCTTTAACTTCTGGTAGCTGATAGCTAACTTGTTACTCCTCTAGTACTATTTGACGTTCATGTATCGGTACTTCTTCACTCTTTAGAATTTCTTAAGAATGTTTCCATGCCGTACCATTATACAATGGCTATGTCAGGGTGATGATGTGGGGGTCTATACATCATTTCTTAGGTACGTTGCGCTACCCGAAGACTTCTAATGTCCGTTAAACGCTCACTCTGCCAATTGTGTTGTATGAGCCACATTTTATGCCAGTAAATTCACAACTTGTTCGTTCTGTTTTATTTCCCAGCTCATGTATCTGTAGCTAGCTAGTGCTTTCAGTTATTTATTATTGCATAGCTATAACTTTGGGTCTGATATGGTTTGTTGCAGTTGTGCTGCAACATTGCTCCTTTGAAAATTTCATTATCGCATCAAGCAAATTCGAACCTATATCTACATCTCGACGAATTTCATGAACACAATTTGCCAAGTAATGTATGCTGCAAGTAAAAGAAACTACCAAATTTTAAATGGAATTCAAATCTTCGAACAAGAGTCGCAGTTTGTTTCAAAAATTTTCTTCAATAATTGATATAGTTAGAAGGGAGTGGAACCATTCTGTAAATATGGAGAGGGGTTTTGATACCGAGAGCAATTGACTAAAAATTGCGGATGTTTCTGAAGTTATTAAATCTGTCTTTATTAAGATTTCCATGTCGATGTGTCCAAATATATGTGCCTATAGTTTATCCACTGAAGATAGTTTAGTGATCAAATGTAAGAAGTTTTCATGATCGCTGCAGACGATATAGGTTTTCTCTTAGCAGCTCCACTCAATACAGCAGCCTTTTGCCATGTCTTTGCCACAGCGCGCTGTTACATGCATCGAGCACGGATTCTTAAACGGACTTTGCTGTAAGGTGGGGCGCCACACACTATTCTGCTCCCCCCCCCCCTCAGAAGCTTATTGGCAAGTTTACTGACTGGTACTTCTCCGAGGGAGAGAACCACAGTTCGAGCCCATGCAAAGGAAAGAAAAGTCTTGACGCTTGGGAATGTATATCGTCAGCAGTTCTTTCAAGCGTAATCACTGTGAGACCAGTGATTTTAGAGTCAAGGGGCGCAGTTGTCTTTCTGATATTCCGTCAGTACGGCACTAGACGGCTGCTAGACTGCAGCCGTGCACTTCTCCGGGCCCATGTGGGTATTTACCGGCAGCACAAACCAGTGCATGTGGGTTTCCTAGTTTGGGCGTGCTGTCAAGGTGATTTACCTTTAAACATTTGGTAAGTTTCTTTACTCTTGCGATGCAGCACGCAGACTCAGGCATCTACCCCTCATTTTCTGAAATAGAATTGTCCGAAGATGGAGACGCACATTTTTCTGTTACTGTTACCGCCTTTCGCTATGTATTCACCATAAGACCCTTACATGTGCATTGACAGTTGTCCATCGTGTCTATCGCCCTTCTCCACAATAAGACTCTATCATGTGCATTTTACATCGAGCTCTACCATTCTGGAACAGATATTACACGCGAGTGCTGACATGCACGATTCTTCCACGAATGGTACCTCGTGTTTTTTTTTTTTTTTTGCTTGTGCTACAATGTTCTGACAAGGATTCTGAGCCCTCAATCCCGTCACTGAACACTGCCCGCGGGTGCATACACACATTCTACCCTACACTAAAGTACAGTGGCTTGGGGACGAAGCCAGTTCCAGCTCCCCCCTCTCCCTATCGCGATCACGCGTAAAAAAAATAACTGAAAATAAATAAAACTAGAACGCTTCGTGGTGTAAGACCATCATTCGCGGTAGGGGTAAATTCAACGAAGTTATTTTTGATAGCCAGCTAATCTAGTATTTCATATAGATTCCGTGTCCAACAAAGTTAGCGCCTATACCCCTCCCCCCCCCCAGTTTATTACCTCCTTAAGCATGACAGAGGAAAAATGAGTACGCTCCATGATCCAAACGATCTCCTGCGGTGGAGGCGAATTCATCGACGTCATTTTTAATGGCCAGCTAGGCCTAGTTTTTTAGCATGGAGTCACATTTAGGTCAACCCCCGAACTCCTCACAAAAATTATCAACATTGCTTAACTCCTTCGACCCCTTATTGGGTGGACAGACTTATAAACAAATATATATATACTTAATCTTCAACGAAAACATTGTCACTTCTCCCACTTCGTTCGCGGGTGATAATAAAATTGTCGTATTGATGTTGCCGCTGTTGATGATTTTTTTTGAATATCTGATGAAGAGTTATTTTGTTCCGAAATATAGCTTCTTAAATTTACGTAAAAAGGCTTCATTGACGACTCATTATTGGTTGTTCATCTTTTGTATTTTTGGAATCACAATGACAGTTGTAGACACACAAG
>LQNS02277997.1:7267955-7289870 GCA_001587735.2 Parhyale hawaiensis | reverse complement strand
CCCACGAACTGTTCGAACCAAAAAAAGTGGTGAAAGCCATTCAGAAGCGAGTGAAGCGGAATCCTCGAAGGAGCATAAGAAAAACTGCTAAAGAGTTCGGGATTTCAAAATCTTCAATGCATATGGTGTTGAAAGATGATTTAGGGTTTAAGGCATATAAAAAGCAATTTAAGCAGCTACTTTCAGAGGCATCGAAGAAAAAACGACTTGATAGGGGTAATTGATGTTGGAAGAACTCAAGGGGGCCACAGACACAGTTTTCATCTGGTCCGATGAAAAGATATTCACTGTGGAGGCTGTTCTTAATAAGCAGAATGATCGACTGTACGCCCGTCATGCTAAAGACTCTTTGGAGGGTAGTCGAAGTCATTTTCGCCGAGTTAAACCTGCTGGGGTTATGGTTTGGGCCGCTTGCCTCCTATGGGTCCACATCTCCTTTGGTCTTCATTCCTGAAGGAGTTAAGGTGAATAGCCAAGTTTACATGGAAATGTTGGAAACTAAAGTGTTGCCCTGGGTGTCAGAACAGTTAGGAAACAACTATGTGTTCACCCAAGACGGGGCACCATCCATCCCACACATCAAATGTGACTCAGCAATGGTGCAAGGACCATTTCAGTGGTTTCTGGGACAAGGATCGTTGGCCTCCATCAAGCCCAGATATCAATCCAATGGAGTTTGATATTTGGTCCATCCTCGAAAGTGATGTCTCCGCTTAATCCTATCCAAATGTTACAGCCCTGAAAGATGCCCTCCAGACTTCTTGGGCCGCGTTAGGTGACAAAGTAGTGCGGGATTCTTGCCTATCAGTTATTCATCGTCTTAAGCTCCTGGTGAAGTCAAAGGGAAGTCATTTTGAAATATGAATGCTGCGATACGTTCTCACATATGTGTAAATATATATTCCAATTTCATTTACCTGGCTGCCGTACCAATGCATTCCCTCTATTTGAACACTGTGGGAATTTCTGTTTAAAAATAGAAGCAGTAAATCTTTCGATTTTTCCTGGGTCCCCAGCCATTGCAGGGTCCCTGGTAACGAACGTGCGGACCGAGCCGCGAGGGAAGCCCTCACAGGGACCTTATATCCAGTACTCTTTCACCGATCTGACTCTAAATGGCACTACAAGAAGCTAATAAGAGATTCCTGGCAGATAAGCTGGGGCTCTGTGGTGAACAACAAACTTCGTGAAATTAAACCGCTGACGAAACCTTTTTCTGACTCCTCAAACCTCAATAGATTATGGGAAGTATGCCTAGCCAGACTGCGTACTAGTCACACCCCCCTCACTCACAGACACTTGCTTACGCGAGACGATCCACCCATATGCGATTATTGCAGTACTCCCCTATCCATCAAGCATATCCTCACTGTATGCCCTCACTTTGATGCTCAAAGACAGGCACACCTCGGTGTGCCTGTCACACTGGAAAATATCCTCACTGGTAATAAACCATCATTTCAAGGCCCATTACACTCCTTTGTTACTGACATAAATATAATAAATCATATATGAAAAGACACTTAAAATGTAAAAAATCCAAGTGAAAACAAATATAGAACTACCAAAACGATACCTAACTGCTATAAGAATAATAAGGTATCCGTCAGCAGACCTCAGATTACATATTTTAGTGGAAAAGAAAGTGAAAAGAAAGTTAATCATAACAGTGCTTTTCACCACTTCAGCTCTCATGCTGAGCACTTCCCAAATTGCTGCAATCTTCAACGGCTCCAGCTTTCTTTGTCCTCGCATCTAGCTGCTCACGTGTGACTTCGCACGCGTTTCTTGGGTCTTGCCTATGTTACCGCTGGACGCCGTCGCTTCGCTCCATTCCACCGGCATGCCCTTGGTTGTGCCCGTAGCGACGAATCTGAGAATCGCTCAGCTCCACGCAGACAGAAAACTGGGCTTCGGTATCACAGCCGTGACGACTCTTCTCCTACTTAATTCATTTCTCTGTCTCCTGTATATATCTACAACTAGCTGTATCTCTGATATAATAAATACTTTCGTGCCTAACTTTCATTCACGTTGTCGGATCGCTCGCCCCCTTGAGTGACCCCCAGGAAGACTTTCACCATAACTGCATGTAGAGAAGCCCTTCATCTCCCAAACTCTAGATAAAGTTATAAAGAAGTGTGGAAGTATCTCGAGTATATCCAAACTTGTTGAAGCTCGAATTTCTGTGTATCTTATCTCATGGCGTTCAAAAGAGAATTTTCTCGCATCTAGGCCTTCAGTTAGGATAGTTAGGACAGAGTGCCCGAGCTAACCAAATCAGGCCAGCAGCTTACCGAGCCACATGCTGTGGATTACGTTTGCATTAGTGTTACGGTGCTTGAACAATAACAATAACGTGATTCTAGAATTCTTTGTTAACTTCATAGCTTGATGTCGTGTGCTATTTTTGTCATAGAACACCGATAATTATTGTGTGTTTGGCTTACCCACTAATATTCTTGCGAGTTTATCTTGGATTACAGTCCCATTTGAAGCCTTATTATAACCCTCAACCTGTTAATGTTCATAAACAATACCATTGTGAGTTATGCGCTCGCCCTTAGGGGCATATTGTGGCGGGCCCTTTCCCTGCCTCAATATGTTTGGGCATCACGCACCCAGAGGTCCCCAGTGCCTTCTCCGCAGGAGATATAGCATCTGGCCGCAGTTCCTGCTGACGAGGTTAGTATTGTAAAGTTAGGTAGGTTCTCTATTTCCTTTTCTGTTCCGCGAGGTGGGCTGTCGATCGAGATAGCGTACCTAGTCCGCGGGACTTCTCCCATCTCTCTCTCTCGTGTGGAAGGCCGTGACAGAGGCCGACCACTCTAGTGTCTCCTACTATGCTTTGCGCCCTGTTTCCTGCCCGTAGTAGCGCACGTAGGCCACGCGACAAATTATGTGGTATTTAAATACTACACACTCATCTCTGTTGGAACGCCCGAGTTGCGGCTACGAAGGTTAAACAAAGTTTATAACTAACTATAACCCTCAGCTAGACACTTTTAATCCTTTGTTTGTTGTCAACTTTTCTTCGCGTTTCAAACGATGCTTTCCTTACGTACACAAAATTATGTATCAGCCCTTTATGGGTAAGACCCTCTCTGGATACAACAGGCCGCACAGTTCTCTCCTCAAATTTCAAACCTGCCATATGCCCAAAGAAGACTAAGACTTAGAAAGAGTACATTAGCTGAAATTTCTTCCGTTCTATTTGAACACGGTTTTGGACACTGCGCAGTTCAACAGTGGAATAAAATAATTTGTACCCTGACGCAATGTGGTGACGTGACAGTCATTGATAGCCACCAAACTGACGTCAGCAAACTTCGCACTTCGCTGCCCCACTCGACTCAGCTGCAGCCCACTTGTAAAATTCAACTGCAGTTCAGACTATATAAGCTGCAGCGTGGCCTGTCGAGACAACACTCAATCTTTGTATCCCAACTCTCGATCGTTACCATTCCTGCGAAAATGAAACTCACGGTAAGTTTTAAATAATTTTAAATGCGGTTTCAACTATTGCAGTTTTATTGAAGTAGATGTTTGTAATAAGTGGATATACGTCAAACGATCGTCTGCCAAATGTCACCTAAATCTTCGACACAGTTTCCTGTATTATTTTTTGCGGTGCCGTGAATCATATACGTCTAAAATATTAATTTTTATTTCAATGTTTTTGCATTGGATATAAAATTGCGGTGGTCACTTTTGTCAAGACATAAATATCAGATGTATAAATAAACTTTGAAGCAAAGAATTGACACTGATTCATCAATGTAAATTATTGGCAAACGCTCTAGAAATATATATAATTTCTAAAATAAAGCATTATAATAATGCATAATAATGCTTTCTTAGTCATTTCGCATCTATTTTCCATGACTGTTTAGAATCATTCAGACGTGCTATCTCTGAAGAATATACCAGTAAACTGTTCGGGTTTATTGCAGCCCATACTGAGAGAACACGGTTAATTTAGCCTAACTAATGTTTGATTTGCTTCAAGTCTATCAGTGTAAAAGCTTTGATGCTACTAAACGATCCTAAACTTGAATATCTCATGATCGATAATTTGGAGATATCGAAGCCAGAGCTAATGATTGATATTTTCGTTCTCGAGATATCCGCTGACGGTCTATGATGCGTAATACGAATTTTTTCTTTACGTTCTTCGAAGATCATAAGAGGTACAATCATCCTAGCCTTTCTACGCTTCGAATACAACTCTGCCCATCATAGCTCTGTATTAATTGTGCTACCTTATTATCATGCTGTACCTGTTTGTATAGCGTACGTTCGTTGAAGTATATTTTCATATAAAGTGTTACATTTTTCGCCTATGTCTCATTGTGAATACATACCTCGCTTCTCACAACGTTGACTTGGATATCGTTTCCAAGACTGCTGTATTTATTTGGGGCTTCTTGTCATGTTAACAGCTCGTATTCCTCATGGCGCTGTCTGCGTGCCTCGCCCACGCTGCTGCAGTGGAGACAAGAGATGTTGCGGAGAACAGCAACTTCAGTCTGCAAGATCTAACGCAGGATAAAGCTTCTGAGTTATTAGCGCTGCTTAAAGTTGCAACATCACTCGTGGATGGATCTGCTCCGTCAGAAGTAGAAAAAGCTGTTGTGAAGGCACGATCATGTATGTGCCAGACCCGTTGTATCTCGCAGTGTGTTAGCAACCCCATATGCCTGTTTTGGTGCGTCAGGAACTGCGAAAAATGCGATAAATAACTGCTAATCTTTTGATTCAGTTTGTTGTGTTAACATGACTGCTGCTGAAACTATGACTATGTCTGCATTTGTTGAGTAAGAAGTAGGTATGCTATTTGTTTGCTGCGCATATATTCTGTTGACCATAGCAAATGTAATTTCAGCTGTGATGGTTACTACACCATTTGTTATGGTCGGTGACTAAGTGATCATATTGAAAGGCAACCGTCACCCCAAGTGATGGGCGTACGTTATTGTTTTGAGCCATCTCAATAAAAAACTAAGTTGCTCTCTGTTGTTTGGATCCTCTATATATGATTACTTGGCGTCTCAGTACTTCTTTGCTCTCTGGACCTTTGAAGGCTTATTACGTTAGTTCACGGTAACGTAGTACAAACTGTACAATATAATGATATTGTCATGTTTAGCCATAGCCTACTGGCATGCACGAGTTACTAAACAGGGCTATTCGTAGAAGCAGTAGGTTAAGTGATATGATATTGACGCCAAGGGGCGTGAGTTCAAGCCTTTCTGCCATGTAGGCAGATTGTTTGCAATGTTTGAGGCGATCTGTCAGCATCTGGTATGTGTGCCGCTGTGGGGGTACTGACCATTGTCATAAATGGGGAAGGTTGGGGCGCAGATCTGTCGCATCGAACTTCCTGTCATTGGCACCATAACTCAAGGCAGTCTGTAGTGGAGTGCAGCGGTATATTTTCTAGAGCGTATCGGCTTACATCTGCAGGTTACCCAGTTGCAATGCAGTCTAAGTTTATTTTGCCTTACCCGTGTTATTTCAAGGCATGGCTTACGGGTCGGCAGCAGCGAGTGAAGCTTGAAGGAGAGTCGAACGACTGGACACAGGTTTCATCAGGGGTTCCACAAGGTAGCGTGCTTGGCCCACTTCTGTTCTCAATCTACATCAATGATCTCGATATTAACATCCGTAGTAAAATCAGTAAATTTGCGCATGATACAAAACTATGTCATCCTACAACGAAAAGAGCCGAGCTCCAACAAGACCTTGACCATCTCATGGAATGGAGCGCAACGTGGCAGATGAACTTTAATGTCAAGAAATGCTCAGTAATGCAAGTAGGGCTGGTAAACTCTTCCACCGAATTTGAAATGAATGGGTTGGAATTGGCCACTGTCACCCAACAACGTGACTTAGGAATCACTATTACAAACGAACTACAACACAGTCAGCAAGTCGACAAGAGTCGACAGACGAACGAACCAACTGATCATAAAAAAATCTTATCGTTTACTTCTTGTGATATACGTAATAGCTCATGTAAATTTCATAAAAATCCATCCATATCTTTTTGAGTTACGATACTAAGAAAAAATATTTAAACAAACAAACCAACAGATGAACGGATCTTTACCAAAAGTTGATCATCTGTTTTTCCCATAACATACCTCAACTTCCTGAAAATTTTGTAAAGATCCATCAAATCATTTTGAGTTAAATTGACAGACTAATAGAGAAACTCGAAAAAAACATAACCTCCGTGGCGTAGGTAACTACATTTCACGCCTAATCTGTAGAAGCTGTATACTTGTTATCGTCTTAAATATTTTGCTTTTCGTGGTGCGACTTGATATATCGTTATGAAGGGTGTTACATTGATTTAGCTCTCTTCATCTAAACAGCTCGTATTCTTCTTGGTGTTGCCTGCGTGCCTCACCTACGCGGTATCTGTGAAGACAAATGAAGCCGAGAACAGCGACTTCGGTCTGCAAGATCTGCCGCAGGATGAAGCTCTTGCCTAATTAGGTCTACTGAATGATGTCGAACTATCCGTGAACGGTTCTCCAGATCTGTCAAATGTAGAGCAGTCTATGCTAGAATCACGGTCAAATTGGAGTTGCATTTCTAGATGTATAAGGCGGTGTAGGTTGGATAGTCTATGCCTAAGGTTTTGCATTGCTCGGTGCTAAAGCTTCATTTGGAACACTGTCTTTTTATTTGTATCTCTAAATTTTTCTGTCATTAGATATTCTGCTTTTCCTTAGACCTACTTTTGAACTTGCTGTGATTCTTTTTTATTTTTTGGTACGGTTTATTCGGTGAAAATATCTGTAGTGGGAGATATGACAGTGTCTGGATCAATTTTATCTTGAGTATCGTATTTCTGTCGGGTACATGTATGGTATCTTGCGAAAAACAATTTAAACTGAAGTTGTTGCGCTTAGTGAATATCATATTGTTAACAAAGAAATAGGCCACAATTAAGAAAGTCCTAATTGCAGCCATGCGCGGCAAATATCGTTATCTTCTGGCAGCTGACTACTTAATTGCACTTGTCTCTGATTACTTGGTATTTAAGTGCTTCTTCGCTCTTCAGACCTCTGTTAGACTGAAATGTATTACTTTTGAAATGATATTCTGCAACCATTTAAAGATATATAGTTCAAATGATGTTTTCACGCCGTACCATTAGACCATCTCACTGTCATCGAGATGATACGGTGCAGTCTGCGTCATCTCTTAGGTTTGCTACGCTGCCCGAAGACTTCTAATGCCCGTTAAGTGCCCGCACTGCTGATTGTGTCCACATTTTATGCCATGCAGTAAACACACATAATGTTTGCTCAATTTCATTTTCCAACTAATGCACCCATAACTAGCTAAGTGCTTGCAGTAATGTATAATTGCAAGCCCATAACTTTCAGTCCAATATTATTAGTTGCAGTTCTACTGCCCCGAGGGTCTATAGGGCTCAATTTAAAATGACCGTGATCGCATCAGGTGAAATAAATCCTACATCTCGATGTATTTCATGAACACAATTTACCAAATAATGTTATACTGCAACCAGAGGAAACTCTCAAATTCAAAATGGAACATTAAGCTTTGAACGAGGGCTATAGTTTGGAAGATATTCTTGAATTGACATTGTTTATAGGGAGTTGAACTATTCTGTTTGTTTAGAGTTGGTATCGCGAGTTTTGATAAGATATTACAAATGCTTTGAAGTTATTGAACCGTCGTCCGTAGTAACATTTCCATGTCGATGTGTCCATATATAATTATATGCCTGCTCTTAATATATTGGATAAAGTGTAGCGATTAAATGCACTAAGTTCTTGAAATCGCTGCAGACGATATAGGTTTTCACAGTGTCACTCAATACAGCCTCTTGTTGTGTCTTCGGCACAACGCGCTAACACGAGCATCGTGCTCTGTCACTCTGGAAGATCTGAAAGAGATATCGCCCACATGCCTAAACGTACACAATTAACTGTCATCAATGCAGCATCGTACTTTCTTTTCGGTACAACCCGCTGGCCTGGGCATTGAGCCCTCAGTCTCTGCATTAGACATTGCCTGCGCTTGGAGTCATACACTATAGTGTCACCACTACCGACAGCCTCACTTCGGCTTCGCTCTAGCGCTGCAAGAACATTATAACAAGCGCTGAGCCCTCACACGCAAACAGACTGAGGTTATATAAATAAATGGGGAGAAACAAGTGAGTCGAATTAAACAAAAAAGAAAGGAAGAGAGTTTTAATATACAATGTAGCTGTTAAGGAGGGGAAGCAGTTACGTCGTCGCGCAGACTCTGTGGAGTTCTCGGGGATATACTACACGCATTTGTGATCTCTTCTTTGGGGCTTTTATTAAAACCCTCCAATCTCTGCAACTCGTGGGTTTACCTCTGGGCTGCAGGGTGGTTCATGCGCTTGATTGTGTCAGCTACGGAGCTCCTGTCGATTCTGATGGCGTTCAAGGACTGTCCTGCCGATCCAGTGCGGGTCGTACCAGGCAGCTAACGGTGTGCTAAAGCGCGCATCAGCTAACGTTGACGTGCCATCAACTTTGAAAGCGGTTGGATTAACACGACAGGATGGTAGGTGACCAAATGACCTCACTTTGATCTCGTGGTAAAAGGGCGCTTTCTCAGTTGGGACTTAGCATGTGCTGATACCATGATCCCAACTCACGTGCGGGGGATCTCTGCCCAAGCGGCAGCGACGGCTCGTGTTGCGTACCTCTCCAGGGATTACATATTCGCCCCATCGGCGTTGAAAGTTTTGACCCCTTGGGTTCAGGAACGAGTGCTTTAATTGAAGAGGTTCTAAGGTCCCTCACTGCGGTTTCAAGGGATAAGAGGGCTGGGTATTTCTTTTGACAACGCCTCGGTATTGTGGTTCAGCGGGGCAATGCTGTCTCCGCGATCGGTGCCATGAGTCGAGGAGAACTACGGGCGCATTAGGTCGCTGGTGCTCTCCGTGCATCGAAGTTGGGTACGTCTGTCCGATGCTCACTCCAATATTCCGAATGTTTTTATGGCGTGTGTGAGCTCTCAGACCTGTAGTAATAGCCCGCTAAAATACAGTATAGAGGCTAGAAACTATCATAAAAAATGGAAATAACCGTACTCATGATTACTTTTTTTTATGTATCAATACTTGGAATAGAAAAATTAAATCCGAAAAAGAGAGTCGAAAAACCTTGCTAAGATAAAAAAAAACGACGTGGAGTGCAATATTGACAAACTATAGAAAAGTACATCCAGAAAGCTTATTCTCCGATTAACCTATTGTATTTAGACGGCATTGTAAAATGAATTCCCCGACCACTTCTCAGAAATAAAGGTCGCGTTTTTGACACCAAGGTGTAAGAATATCGACTGCCACGCCAACATTACTAGTAAATACCGGTAGCCGTTCACATTTTCAGCCCTTTCAATGGTTTAGACTTATATCGTATCGTATCATATCTAGAGTTCTTGTAGCAAGCGTGTTGATTGCAGTGTTTTTCTTGGATCCCATGTATACGAACAACGTCGTAGATATTTTTCTTCTAAAACCCCTACCAATATCATCTGTCCGGATTGTCCTCTAATGTTCTTACTAGCATGCCCTGGAAATCATTACAGTTTACAACCTTTAAATGTCGCCTTCATCATTAGCAAACACAACAGGCTCGACCCTGTTCATTTTCCATCGGCAACTCAGCTTTTCTTGACCTTCGAGACGATGCGCTTTATGCCGAAGCCGCTCTAGGTCTTCGCATTGATAATTCGGCGAAGATGGGAAACTCTGATGACGTTATTGCTATCAATTTAAATATCTATCGTAACAACACGCAAGCTGCACATCCTAACAACAAGTTAGGCGTGCGAATACAAATGTGACCTCGGAAAAACGAACGCTACATTATATCGTCTTCCCTTTTGGTGTAAAATTCTCAAGATACATGCGACCAAGAGTAGGGTTCCCTCCGTTCCAAATTCTAAAGCTGCTAGTTTTTTTCCTCAAGACTGAAACCTTATCAGGAAGAGCATAAAAATAAATTTGTTCACCACTGTAAGCTCGCTTTGGAAAACAACACTATTGAACGCTCCAATACAAACACTGTACGCTTGCACACTGTGTTGACGCGGCTGTCATTGATGTCGGCCAAGTTGTGGCTAGCATCTTCGCACATCGCTGCCGCCACTTGACGCAGCTGCAGCCCGCCCAATAAAAATTCAATTGCAGTGCATACTATAAGAGAGAGCATTGCCTGTGGAACCGACACTCTGTCGTGGCCATCCCTGCGAAAATGAAGCTCACGGTAAGTTTTGGAATAAGTGAAATACGGTCACAATGATCGCAATATTTTTGAATGGTGATGCTTGAAATTTGTGAATATTACATGGAAGATTAGTGTGCCGTTTGACAAGCGCCTAGTACCATCTAATACTTCGACAGAATTCCCGGGTGTGTTTGCGTGTAAGACCAGAACACTTGAAAGTTTGTAGTATTCTGTTTCCAATGCTTAGAACTTACGTTGTTGTTATGCTACTCGCCTTGGCTAGAACAGTATCTTGAATATATAGCTACTACTTTTAAGACCTATCAAACTTTAGAAGAAATGAAGTTGCGTAGCAAGTTTTGAATTGAGATCATGATAATTCATATTTATTCAAGTCATATCTCTTGTCAATGACTTCTGTGAGAGTGTCAGGCAGACTATTGCAAAGAATTTGAAATATGTATTAGGTTACATTGAAGCCCATACCAATACTTGGATATTTTGACTACGCAATTGATCTGCTATATCCCATCGTGGATTTATTTATAGTTGTGCTGATTTTGGTAAAGTAGGCTCGGTAGAAGCAAATACCATCGGTAAAAATCTTGTCATAAGTACTGAATTTTTTATACTTGCATTTTAGTCGAAATGCAAATGCAACAAGATTGGAAAGCGCTTATACAGTACGCAGCTTAGTACTTGTCACAAAATAATGTTGCAATTGCATGCGAATTTTTCAACCAAACTGATTTGGTAGACTCTTGTTATTGCCGTTTTGTGTCTAGAAGTGACTAGCATTAGCGTAGAGATTTAGTGGCCATTTCTTTCAGTTTTTTATGGTTCTAGCAATTTTCGATTGAATTTTAATATTTATTCAAAAAGTTTCAAAATTAATGTGGGGTAAGTGTTTTTAAATATATTTCCAATCGTTGGAGAATTTTTGGCGACTGCCCGTTTCTGCTAAACCTTTTATTGTACTAAAACTAGTTTAAACTTGTAGCCTTTAGCAGTTGCTAGATACCTCCTCAATAAATCGCTGGGAACGGGGCACGAACCAGCGACCTTGAGAGTCAAAGTCAGACGCTTCAGTCGTGGCAAACCCCAAATCTTTTTGTCTCTTATTGTATAATTGGCTTTATTAATTTTTATGCACTTCCATTCAGAAAGCTATGGCACAATGACCCGGCGTCGCTTCAATGATGCTCTATTTCCCCTTTCTTGTTCTTAAACAATAACGTCCCAGCCAATGTGCAAACAACATTACAATAAGCAAGTGAAATTGTACATAAAGAAGCATTTAAATCAAAGTTGTATATTCGTGGTTTACCTTGATCAAAAGTTATATAGAAGTATAATTTTCTGCCCCTGTTAGATGCCTATATACCTACTACATTATTATGTTGTCATCCGTTTATCTATGAGTTTCGTTACTTTTCAACAGTTCCTATTCCTATTCGTTTCTTGTCAACAGTTCCTATTCCTATTGGCGCTGCATGTATACGTCACCCAGGCAGCTTCAGTGGATACTAGAGACGACACAGAAATGCATGACTTCAGTTTGCAAGATATAACACGGAGTGAAGCATCTTCCCTTTCAAGTCCAGCAAAAGATCTAAAACCTCCGGTAAACGGTCCTGCTTTGTCAGAGGTAGAGCAAGCTGGTCCAAAAGGACTGAAACCATGGTTTTGCCGCGGTAAATGTGTCAAGAGGTGTAAACTTGACCTGAAATGTCTGTTTGATTGCTTCAGTCGATGCTAACGCAATAAATACCTAGATCATTATAAGTAGTTTTTTTCATTTCACCGTCAACTTACTTCTTTTCTTCGCATTGTCAGGCTTCGGTTGTGCACGCCTATTTTGGAACTCCTCTGATTGCTTATATTTTGATACCGTTTATTCGCGGAAAAAACTTTGGTTGAAACTATGCCAATGCCAGTGTTAATTGCGTCGGGAGTACTGTGTATATTTCAGCTTTGCCTATACTCGTGCAAAAAATGATCTGAAGATTTACCAAATAACCGTGCGGCAATAAACCCATAACCGCAAGCATGAGCGGCGCATGTTTTTGACTTCAGGCATCTAAATACAGGCTTTTTCTCTGTTATATTGTAAGTAGTGTATAAGGCCGCAAAATCCCGTATTTTGAGGGTAGGTTCCGGCTCCACCTACTTCCGGTTTCCCAGGCCCGCCCACTTCTGGTTTGCGCTCCCCCCCCCCCCCCCCCCCCCCCNCCCCCAGACCCCCGCTAAACCGGTAGTTCGTTGGCCGCTATAAACCCGAAGCTCACGCGCGAGGGGAGCCGCGAGGGTAGCTTACCCTCAAAATCCGGGATTTCGCGGCCTTATACACTACTATTGTATTCCTCCATAACTACTTGGTATTCAAGCACTTCTTCGTTTTTGCACTTTCTGCAGGTTTATTGACGTAGCTACCTTGAATAATATAATCTGGAACACTAGAAGACAATATATTGCCCTGCAATGTCGATGCACCTAAGCAATGTCCGTACGAATATATGGTTGTATATATCGTTTTATTAGATATGTTGAATAGTCCGAAAACTGTTTCAGTTAGCGTAAAATGCACGTATTAACGATTGTGGTCAAGAAACTGCGCGACATGCCAATACACACATTAAATTCTTTTAGTTTTATTTCTTAACTGATGCACCTCCGACAAAAAGTAGTACAGCTATAGATGTAGGGTATTTTTGTATACATCTAATTATTATATATGTTATGTTTTTTGGGGGATTTATCTGTCCGTTCGCAACATAACTCATAAAAGTTATGAGCGGATCTTCGTGAAGTTCACAGGAAATGGTGAGGAATGTCACTAGAAACAGGTGATTATACTTTGGTCATGATCGTTCGGCCGTTCGGCTTTTTGCCGTTCTGCGCGTTGCAAGGCAGTGCGTTGCTTGCTGAAGGTTAGAAGATCTCTGCCATATGATTCATAACTGTAGCAAAAAAAACAGTCATCGGGTTCAATGATTTCGCCATGAATGTCGGTGTCTGTTAGTCGAATAGCGCTCCATCGCAACGCTGACTGTCGAACACTAGCACGGCAACGCTACAGACAAAGGAGGAGATCCAAAATTGTTTTTGTAATATCGCCACCAACCTCTTGCATTCTTCCCTTACTCCTCAAGTTAACTCCAAGAGACCACAACACGCCATCTTTCCCCTCAGGAAAGTCATATCTTCTGTGGATAGATGCAAGCAACCATTGACGGCCGAATTTCAACGAGCTCATCACAGCTGCGTGCACCAGCTAGATTTGTACAAGGAGAACTATTATGTCACCACCACGTACTTCAAATAAACGTTGAGAACATCATATTCGTGAAGACAAATTGCAGTTGCAAGCTATGTCGTCATATTGAAAGTTACTTTGGGTGTGAAAATTTTAAATGTCTTGAAATTTGCCAGCTTTGCCTGTGTGCTGTTCACCTACAATGCATGGAAAATTTGCACGGTGTCTGCTTAAGGGCCAATAACAGCTGAACGCAATACCATGAAGTCTGGAACAATGAGTCGGTAATACACGTGCGCCATTAGTTTACGAACGGCTTGAGTGTGAGGCATCCCCTTATCGCCTGTATTATAGGAAGGGAGGGGTCGGATGGAAAACGTTTTCAGGGCAAACTATACAGGCCTTTAGAAGGACAGGCGTTCGGTTTGCAACGTGCAGAATTTGCCTGGCGTATTTTTCTAAACAAAACCAAGTGCAATTTATGGTTATGCTGTCTAACTTCAATTCGCTTGAGGTTGAAGTTTTACTAAGCGAAGTCCCATACAGCTCGTACAAGTCAAACTTGCCCATTTTGGCGGGAGAAATCGTAACACTTGGTAATAAAATACATTTTTATTATCGTTTTATGTAAAGAAACTGCCGCTTAAATAATAGTTTTGATAGTTTCTTTCAATGATCATGCAGTGAATGAACTTTTATGTATGAAAATTTCACAAGGATTGAAACGATCCAAGCATACCTAAAGTATCGGGAAAAATTTTGTAGGATTTTAAGTTGGAAAGATCTTTTAGACTAAAACCCTTCGTACGTGGAATTTTTTTGATGTTCCAGCTAGTATTTACTCTTTTCTTTGTTCAATACTATTTACGTGCTGCATAGGGTTGAATTCCTTTTGAATTTTGAGAACATTTGGGATTCAATATAGAAATAGGGCGTATTAACTAACAGGTTGCGACGAAAGTTTGGAATCCAAATATCTATTACCAAAGCTAAATGATACTTATGTCGCTCGTCATCGGTCACTGGGCTGGGTGGCAAGTCGTCGTTAGCGATCTGAAGTGGGATATGAGGAATTCCCGTGCTCTCTTGGCCGTGGAAGTTGCGGTATTCCGGGCTACAGCACGCTTTCATGCGCGCAACTTGATACAAGAATGGAACGGCATGCGAGCTGCACATCCTCGCAGCATGTTGTGCCCTTACTTTGGCAATGGACGGTGACACAGCTGGCGATTGCGCGTCCCGAACTCCTTCGGCATTTAATTCAGTAATATTTCGCTTCTTTGTACAGTCAGAGTTACAACAGTAGGGGCTAGGAATCCGTCGTGTTTTTTCCTTTCTTTTTCGATAATAAAAGTTCGAATAGGGTATCGGTCCTCGTATTTTTCGGGCTTTCTCTCTTTGATGAAAGTGCCGTTGAGTTTTGATTTGTGCACCCAATTTTTAAACAGGCGCAATGTTAATTTTTTGAGGACCATATATACTGGTGAATTACCTTATTCTTTATCGTGGAATCTTCAGAGTACATTTGAGTGTAGTTTTGGATCCATTATGTAATTGACGAGCTTCGTTTTATTTTATAGATACAAAATTATCATATTCTGTGATGGATGCATAATTTGCGTGTTTTACTTCAGCCGTTTCCGCTGTTTTTACTGTCTAGCGCACTGCGGATTGAAGAAATTATATACTGTAGATCGATTTATATATTTCGAATTATTGGGTTGAGAGGCACGAGTAGTATGAATTTATATGAGACGCCGTGATGGTGCGTTCTCTTGGCGCTCAGTTTCTGTAGCCTTGTCTGCGCTATCTTATCTGTTGGAAATGAGTCTCGCTGGTATTTCCTCCTACTCCTTAATTGAGACATCTCCACAGTATGAAGAGAATCATAGTAAGAATTTTGCCTAAGAATGCGTAAAAGTCTTGACTGTTTTCATTACCTGTCGCCTATTTCTACCGCATTGTGCGTGAAGAAGAAGAAGAATTGCATTTGATATTTTTATATGCATTAATTGAGTCACAATTATCTGATCAATTAGAAATGTTCCTTGGCGATATAGCTCAGCATATGAAACACTAACATGGTAAGTTTCCATTTTCGATGTCGTAGTATCTTTCTATATTAGTGTCTTCGGAGTTGCTTTGGCTTGGAGATAGAATACACAGTATGGGCAGTAGTGACTAGTGACCGCATTGAACTATGATATTGACTTGCCGTAGCTGATGATAACAGATGGTACAGCGGTTGGCATATGTGTGCTTAGGAACAGAGAAGTGATTGGCTGAAGCGCGAAGGCTAGAAACTGACAATGAAAAGCATTTATGCGTAGCAATTCGGTATTTCAAAGTGCAGTTTTGCATTCACTTATTCAGTGCATCATATATCCAATTATACATATCTGTTGTCCAGTCTACCTCTATTCATCACATTCCACACCCTCGCAATATTGTTTTGTACCCATCGAAGAGACGTGGAATTGCTGCTCGATTTCTCTTCAACTGCGCAGCATCGGACCATCGGCGGCGATATTTTTATGTCTTTCGAAGAGACTTAAAATTACCGACGGATTTCTGCGAAGATCAGCTGCTTCTGAACTTTGGCAACAACTACTTTTATTGTTCGAGTTTAATTGCTGATGAAATCAGAAGCATAGAAATGACTTCTTGTGTGGCGTAGGGATGCGTGAAGTCCTAAAAGGTTAACAATTAATTAATTCAAGCCAAGTTGATACTACGGCTCTTTCTATAACTGGGAACTCAACGGACAAAAATTAGATCCTCAAAAATTATAACGGCTATGTTACGTCTAAAACGGCTATAACGCTTTAAAAGACGTTACACGTACATATATCACTTACGTAGCAATCGCATGGATGTGTTGATTATATTTACAGGCATTTCGGCAGATGATAGCCAATTAATTAATTTCTTTCCAACTACTCAATAATTTACTGTAGAATGCCTACCTTATACGTTTTTTTTTTCTGAGAAATAAATTATAGTATGGAGGACTGTACTAGTTGGAGTAACTGCACAGATCTTGGCATTGTTAGGATTTTTTGTCAAAACTTTGCAAACAATATCTGGCTACATTATTCTGGACTTGAGGCTATATTGCTGGTCAGAGTTCCGAGTGCTTAACACATGTACATTGTATTGAATGTGGTCGATAATAACCAGACCTATTTTTATGGGGCCAACACACTCATTTATATTCGGCCGATAAAAGTAAGTCTGGAAAAGTCTGTCAGTGTCTATCAAAATTAACCAGGCCAAATGTCAAGCAACGTTCTCATTGTATTGAATTTGTACTCGACCGATAACTAGAATGCCACGTGGCGTAAGACCATCACCCGCGGCAGGGGGCAAATTCAGCGAAGTCATTTTTGATAGAATGAGGTTAGGCCCCAGCCCCAATCTCAGAGTAGATCTGCAATAATAACATAGGAAAAAATAGAGCGTCTGGTGGCGTAAGACGATCTGCCACGGTGGAGGAAAATTCAACGCCGTCATATTTGATGGCCATCTAGGCGTAGTTTTTTTTTTTTTTTTGCATGCGTCACATCTAGGTCAACCCACCAAACTCCCCACAAAAATTATGAACGTTGCTCAACTCCTTCGACCACTTATAGGGTGACAGACAAACTAACAAACTTAAATCTTCAACGAATACATTATCACCGTTCTTCGCTTTGCTCGCGGGTGATAATGAAGTTTATTCATTAGTGTATATATTGCCTACTGTACTTCTGTATGAAGGGCACAACGCCCTGAGGTATTCATTCGTAATGCATGACACGAGAGAATTATAGCATTTTATCTGTCGAGTTTGACTGCACAGTGTCTGCATGTTATAAAGGAGTTGTTGAATGTGGCATTATGTACTCTTTTTTTATTAGAGACGCTGGTTTAATAGAGTTTTTACCTGTAGCTAGATGCGAAAAAATACAATTAGAAATGTTGTTCCCATGCGCGTTGATCCTGTGTGAGAACACCTTCGTGCATGGGTTCCTCGTTTATCTTGACATACTACATATGTCCCTTCCTTGTGTTCCCTCCCTCCCTCTCGGTGGTGAAGTGACAACGGTTCGGCATCGCATCAACAGAGGCCCGGGTTCGATTCCCCGGACGGCACGCTACGGATTTACACTGCGTGGAGCACTCCAGCACCGAGAGGCCAGGCGATGNAGCACGGACTGCTTCTCCTCCTCTTCACACTACTGGATCTTCAAAATTCTAGAATTAAGGCAAAAAGAAAACCTCGATAGGTGTATTCATTGTACCCTGTATACGAGATAATAAATGATATTTGTTTGTTTTGTTTTGTTTGTTTCCCATTCTATTCCAATTCGAGGTAGAAATATGGTTTGGATTACAAATTAAACTAAGGGAAAAGTCAATACATTTGTAAGCAATGCGCTGGCGAGATTTTCAGAGAAAGGTAAAAAGTGGATTGATGAATGAGGTTAGGCCAACTTTTTTGTCTAGAGTAAGAAATGAAGAGTAAATGATAAACACACAATTCTCTCATTTGGATGATTCGTATTTTTTCATCTCGATGGCAGAATGTCATATTTAGTCTATAGGCTTCTGTTTACCTACAATGATGTTATATTCACACTAAACTTGTAATGAGAACATTTTTATAAATAAACATATAAATTTGAATTATTTTGTGATGTTTTGTCCCTGGAGAATATTTTTAAATGGTTGTACTTAAATTAGGGTTTTCCGTGAGAATTTCTAAAGAAAACCTGGAAGAATCCCTTACTGGCTTTAAAGCAACAACTCCTGTCTCCTATAACTACAGTACTACTGTTTATAGCGCACGCGTGCTTACCGTTATAGCAGTTTATTATACCTATACTTTGAGGATTCGTACCCCATGCTCAGAGTATAGTGCCTTGTTTCTAGTTGTATAGCAGTTTTCACGTCGATTGCTTTCTTGATTTGTTGTCATCTTGCACTCTCTTGTTTGGGTTCGCAATTACATATCCATATCATTTTCAATTGTAACATTTTGTTTCTCGGGAGTCTTACACTAAACTTTTTTTATTTAGTATTAGGCATATTATGAGTACACAACTCATATTTTATCCAAATGATTGCTAGTATTTCTGATTGATACGCAAAACTGGATATAAGTATAGTTACATTGTGACATTAGTTGAGCCTGTAGTTTGCTTGCTATACCCCTGAAAGCAACTCTCTACATTACTTTCGTGAAAATTACGTTGGCTCCAATGTGTCATACTTCCAAGCTAGACTGAAAGTTTATAAATTCGAATACGTAATATAGGTATGTTTTAAAAGACTCGGTACCGTATCCCACGCTCGCAATCATCACCAGAAACCTCTCAATTGATCCTTCTTCAAATACTTTTTATCATTCGTGACATTTTACCACCGAGTGTAAACCATTCCTCATTTCTTGCACTAGACATTTATAAAATTATTAGCTTTATTTTGGAAACTGCAATAGTCGACGCGGCTTCACAGTTCAGAAATATGTACCCACTACCCAGTCAATTAACTAAGGAGATACGGACGTTGGCTGGTTCCCTCGCAAACGAACTGTTGAAGTTACCCTCGTAAATGCTACGCACAGAGAAAGCCCTGAACATTGCAGTAAGTTTACATTTACCTGTTTTAGGGAAATCTCATCAGACTCCTTTTTAGATTGACCTTAATAGAGGCAAATATTAACCCACCTTTAGAAATTGCTCGCTTTGTATAATATCCTTCGATGTATAATATTACCGTGCTTTGTTCAGCTCGCGGATACGTTTACATTATAATATTATGAAAGTTGGTATCACCCTCGCTGTTCCCCCGTAAAAGAACATTTGAACTGGCCTTCATAAATACAGTACTATGATTTCTTTCAATTCCTAATATTCACGAGGTCAAGCCAGTTTGCAAATACGTTTACAGTATATATACTATTAGATACGTCGGTACCACGCTGGCTGCTGTTCACCGATGCTCGCCTTGTTGACGATGATGGCGGTTGTAGCTCTTGCTGCTGATAAGAGACCTCGCCTCTACTGATAACTCCGTGATGCCTCCTGATAGCTGTCTGGTGTGCGATAAGCCGTGTGCTGCTACCTCTGCCACCCATTGTCTCGCGATATCCTATGTGACATTGTTGGATATCCGCCAACTGTTACATTAATAATCACCTATATGCGTACTTACGGGACCCGTCTCTGTATGCGGTAGTGTTGTTGAATATCCGTTAGTTGCTATCCTTACTAACTACATAATGCGACGTTCCTCATCGTATCTACAGCAATGAAACCTTTTGCGTTACAGCGGTGGTTGTTTTATCTGGTCACGGTTGTTATTCTGAAGGGCAGTTTGCAACGTTAGGTCTTCTGTTCCCCTTCCGCTCCGTGAGGAGTCCCCTCAAATTCTGGCGAGCGACCTTTCCCGCAGGACTCATACCTAGCTATTCTCCTGCGTTTGGACCTATCCCGCAAGACTCATACCTGTTCTCCTGTGTTGGGACACAGAAAACATTGATCGGAGCGTTTACCATGCTAATTTTTGGCAAAACTTTTCATTAATAGATTTCTCGTGCGTTCGGTCCTGTTCGAGACCGTTCAACAAGAACGTAGAAGCAAAATATATTGGGGAAACATCCGGCTGTTTATCAACCCAGGGTTAGTCCATCCTGTGTTATATGGAGCTGCGACACAGGGGTTTGTGGAGGTTGCATTAGTCTAGTCCCACATTCACAGGCCAGGTGATTTCTTCATGCTCTCAGAGAATGGTCTGTTGAAAGGACTAACGTGTAGCTGTGAAGATATGCAGACGGACCTCACAACTCGACTCTCTTAAATCTTGAACCGTTTCCTCATTACACAGTCTCTATGTATTTCAGGCTGTACAGTAGCTACTATACTCCTAGACAGATTTTGTAAGTAATTTATTATTCTTGTTATTCTATATTAGCATGTTTAATGTAGATTTTTATAGTTAAGTCAAGAAAATGTGTTATTGCATGTTCAAGAACCATTGTTTAATGAAAACAGATAATTGTCCTTCAAAATCAAAAAGTAATTTGATTGTACAATTTTATTTACTTAAGAAACGGGCATTACATAAGTTACCATTCTATACGCACCCGTGTTCAAATTTGCTACCTACTGCTCAAGCGGCAACCTTTACCTTTTAAATTTCACTTCTCTCTACCGACTTAGGAACTGGCAACGCCAACTGACCAGCTGATGGTGATGTTTGCTGTTATTGTGAACTGTGCTAATACTTTCACAATAGATCTTTGTATCTAACGACACATGTAATACATGTACCTGTTTTGTTCCGAGTTATGTGGTCCGCCTGTACTGCGCTCTATATAGGTGATTTTACCCAATCCATCCTCTGTATTCATCATATTTAACTAACTCATGTTGTTTCTAAGACTAAAGCCACCGGTGGTCATTGGTTGTTTAGTACGATAAAGTCTCCCTTTCTGTTTCGAGGGGAAAGTGGCCCATCGTATTTCTAGAATAAGTGGTCCATTGCTTTCACTATCAATAAAGTGGCCCATATTTTTTTGCGGTTCACTGGCCTATGAATTTCTGCGATTAAAATTTCGTGCCCAGAGTATTATCGTGCATGCGTACCTGCCCCGAGTATTGACATTACTCATTACTCTTTGAATCATAGACCACACGATATGTCTGCACATATGCTTTTCACATGCCCCGATTGGTAAATTTGTCTTTGACTTTAGTACCAAAACTCTTTTTCAACTTGCTGTAGCGAAGCGAGAGCGGTGCTGCATAGGCGACAGTGTCTAGCTCTCTTCGTGTGTCTGCACCCTACGAGTTGTTGCTTTCTTTGGGGCTCGGCCCGTCTCTGACTCTAGTCGTAGAGGGTCTGCTGTGCAGTGGGCTGTAGGTTTCTGCGAAGACACCAGTGAACCCATGCATCTCCTTCGCTGTAAGTGAAACGTTTTCTTGGGCAAATGGCGAAAGATGCGATTCGTCCTGCATTACAACGACCTCTGTCGATACTACGAAGCTATTACTAGGTACTTCACTGAAGAATTCATCATCCAATTAATATTAATAGACCACCAGCAACGCTTTTGCTCAATAAGTTATGAAAATATAGATTTTAATACATCTTACCATGCCATCGCAATTCTAGAATGTCCACCAAATTCACTTAGTCCACAAAGTCCAAAACTCACGAAGTCTTGAGCCCTGATCTATAATAATTATTGAGCCGTTCCCAGGTCATATCCATGATAAGGTTTTTGCGAGACTTCGGACAGACGGACAGATAGACAGCTCTCTTATTACCTCCACCGAGAAGGTTATGTTTACGTTCAATTTGCCTGTCTGTCAGTCCGTTTATCTGTCACCAAGATAACCCAAAAAGTTATGGCCG
>LQNS02277997.1:7221826-7235322 GCA_001587735.2 Parhyale hawaiensis | reverse complement strand
AAGACTGAAACCTTGTCAGGAAGAGCATAAAAATAAATTTGTTCACCACTGTAAGCTCGCTTTGGAAAACAACACTATTGAACGCTCCAATACAAACACTGTACGCTTGCACACTGTGTTGACGCGGCTGTCATTGATGTCGAATAAGTTGTGGCTAGCATCTTCGCACATCGCTGCCGACACTTGACGCAGCTGCAGCCCGCCCAATAAAAATTTAATTGCAGTCCATACTATATAAGCGGAAGCATTGCCTGCGGAACCTGCATTCTGTCGTGGCCATCCCTGCGAAAATGAAGCTCACGGTAAGTTTTGGAATAAGTGAAATACGGTCACAATGATCGCAATATTTTTGTGTGGTGATGCTTGAAATTTGTGAATATTACATGGAAGAATAGTGTGCCGTTTGACAAGCACCTACTACCATCTAATACTTCGACAGAATTCCCGGGTGTGTTTGCGTGTAGAGCCAGAACCCTTAAAAGTTTGTAGTAATCTGTTTCCAATGCAAAGAAGTTACGTTGTTATGCTATTCACCTTGGCTAGAACAGTATGTTGAATATATAGCTACTACTTTTAAGACCTATCTAACTTTTGGAAAAATGGAGTTGTGTAACAAGTTCTTTATCTTTATTGAGATAATGATAATTCATATTTATTCATGTCATGTCTCTTCTCAATGACTGCTAGCTGTGAGAGTGTGGGGCAGACTATTACAAAGAATTTGAAATGTATATTATGTTATATTGAAGCCATACCAATACTTGGATATTTTGACTAAGCGATTGATCTGCTATAACCCATCTTGGATTTATTTATAGTTGTGCTGATTTTGGTACAAGTACAGGCTAGGTAGAAGCAAATACCATAGGTAAAAATTTTGTCATTAGTGCTGAATTTTTTACAAGTATTTCGGTCAAAATGTAAATGTAACACGATTGGAAAGCGCTTATACAGTACGTAGCTTATACTTGTCACAAAATAATCTTGCAATTGCCTTCGAATTTTTCAACCAAACTAATATGGTCGACTTTTGTTATTGCCGTCTTGTATCTAGAAGTGACTTCAGCTTTAGCGTAGAGATTGAGTTGCTATTTCTCTGTTATTATTTCAATTGCTGGAGAATTTTTGACGACTGCCCGTTACTACTAGACATTTTCTTGTACTAAAACTAGTTTAAACCTGCAGCCTTTAGCAGTTTCTAGGTACCGTCTCAGTAAATTCGCAGTGAGATAGTCGCAAATTATCGTAAAGCCAATTTGGAAACGCTTGGATTTGTTAAAGGTAGAGCCAACTTGACCGTACCCTCAACTGGGATACCCGCATGTACTGGTTTGTGCTGTAGATATAGACTGACAGGTCCCAGAGGAGTATACGGCTGCAGTCGATTACAAATTGTTTAGAGCTATTGCACCAGTGGCGGAAGACTCCTTACGACAATACCTGCGACCCCCAACTCTCCCCATTGCTGGGGAAGGCTATTAAACCCGCAGTCGTATGCAGACTGGATGCTGACCGATCAAATCAAGCGCGCCAAGAAAATGCCCAGCTGGGAACGGGGCACGAATCAGCGACCTTGAGAATTAAAGTCAAACGCTTTAGTCGTGGCAAACCACGAATCTTTTTTTCTTTTATTGTATAATTAGCTTTATTGATCTTTATGCACTTCCATTCAAGAAAGCTATGGCACAATGACCCGGCGTTGCTTCAATGATGCTCTATGTCCCCTTTCTTGTTCTTAACCAGGAACGTCCCATTCAATGTGCAACCAACACTACAAAAAGCAAGTGAACTTATACATAAAGAAGCATTTAAATCAAAGTTCTATATTCGTTGCTTACCTTGATCAAAAGTTATATGGAAGTATAATTTTCGGCGCTTATTAGATGCCTATATACTACATTATTATGTTGTCATCTGTTTATTTTTGAGTTTCGTTTCTTGTCAACAGTTTCTATTCCTATTGGCGCTGCATGTATACGTCACCCACTCAGCTTCAGTGGAGGCTAGAGACGACACAGAAGTGTATGGCTTCGGTTTGCAAGATATAACACGAAGTGAAGCATCTTCCCTCTCAAGTCCAGCAAAAGATCTAAAAAGTCCGGTGAACGGTTCTGCTTTGTCAGAGGTAGAGCAAGCTGGTCTAAAAGGACTGAAGCCATGGTTTTGCCGGGATAAATGCGTCAAGAGGTGTAAACTTGACCTGAAATGCCTGTTTGATTGTTTCAGTCGATGCTAACGCAATAAATACCTAGATCATTTTAAGTCCTTTTTTATTTCCCCGTCAATTTACTTTTGCTCTTCGCATTGTCAGTCTTTGGTTGTACATACCTATATACTTTGGAACTCCTGTGATTACTTATCTTCTGATACCGTTTATTCTCGGAAAAAAAACTTTGGTTGAAACTATGCCAATGCCAGTGTTAATTGTATCGGGAGTAGACTACTGTATATAGCCTATGTCAGCAGTGCTTATGCTCTTAAATAAAAAATTATCTGAAGTTGACAAATCAACCGCAATGCAATAAAACTATAACCGCAAGCATGAGTGGCGCATGTTTTTCACTTCAGGCATCTGATTGCAGGCTTTTACTCCATTATATTGTATTCCTCCATACCTACTTGGTGTTTTGCACTTTCGGGAGGTTTATTGATGTAGCTACCTTGAATAATATCATCTGGAACAGTAGAAAACAACATATTGCCCTGCAATGTCGATGCACCTGAGCAATGTCCGTACGAATATATGGTTGTATATAATATTTTATTAGATATGTTGAATAGTCCGAAAACTGTTTCAGTTAGCGTAAAATGCTCGTATTAACGGTTGTGTTCAAGAAACTGCGCGACATGCCAATACACACATTAGATTCCTTTAGTTTTATTTCTTAACTGATGCACCTCTAACAAAAAGTAGTGCAGCTATACATGTAGGGTATTTTTGTATACATCTAATTATTATATATGTTATGTTTTTTTCGGGATTTGTCTGTCCGTTCGCAACATAACTCATTAATTAATGAGCGGATCTTCGTGAAGTTCACAGGAAATGGTTAGGAATGTCACTAGGAACAGGTGATTATGTTTTAGTCATGATCGTTCGGCCGTTCGGCTTTTTGCCATTCTGCGCGTTGCTGAAGGTTAGAAGATCTCTGCCTTATGATTCATAACTGTATCGAAAAAACAGTCATCGCGTTCAATGATTTCGCCATGAATGTCGGTGTCTGTTAGTCGAATTGCGCTCCATCGCAAAGCGCTGGCTGTCGAACACTAGCACGGCAACGCTACAAACGAAGGAGGAGATCCAAAATTGTTTGTGTAATATCGCTATTGTGCGCGTTTGATGGATTTGCGCGATCGATTGATCGCGCTGCGCAATCGGTGGATGTTGTAGGTATTAGGCCGTAATTTCGGGTAAGTTGGACTATATTCGGGTTTAATGTCGGGTAGGTTAGGGGAGGCNTTTTTATTCTAAAATTTGAACGATCCACAGATTGCGCAGCGCAATCGATCGATCGCGCAAATCCATCAAACGCGCACAACATCGCCACCAACCTCTTGCATTCTTCCCTTACTCCTCAAGTTTACTCCAAGAGACCACAACACGCCATCTTTCCCCTCAGGAAAGTCATATCTTCTGTGGATAGATGCAAGCAACCATTGATGGTCGAATTCCAACGAGCTCAGCACAGTTGCGTGCACCAGGTAGATTTGTACAAATTGAAGAAATATTATGTCACCACCACGTACTTCAAATGAACATTGAAAACATCAAATTAGTAGAGACAAATTACAATTGCAAGCTATGTCGTCGTATTGAAAGTTAGTTTGGGTGTGAAAATTTTAAATGTCTCGAAATTCGCCAGCTTTGCCTGTATGCACGGTGTTCTGCTTAATGGCCAATAACAGCTGAACGCAATACCTTGAAGTCTGGAACAATGAGTCTGTAATACACGTGCGCAATTAATTTACGAACGGCTTGAGTGTGAGGCATCCCCTTATCGCGTGTACTAGGAAGGGAGGGGTCGGATGGAAAACGTTTTCAGGGTAAACTATACAGGCCTTTAGAAGGGTGGGAGTACAGTATGCAACATGCACGAATTGCCTGGCGTATTTTTCTAAAGAAACGTAGCGCAATTTGTGGTTATGCTGTCTAACTTCAATTCGCTACAGGTTGAACTTTTACATGGCGAAGTCTCATACCGCTCGTACAAGTCAAACTTGCCCTTTTTGACGGGAGAAGTCGCAACACTTGGTAACAAAATACATTTTTATTGTCGTTTTCTGTAAAGAAACGGCCGCTTAATTAATAGTTACGATAGCTTTTTTCCATTGATCATGCAGTGAATGAACTTTTATGCATGAATATTTCACAAGGATTGAAACGATTCAAACATAACTAAAGTATCGGGGAAAATTGTGTAGGATTTCAAGTTGGAAAGATCTCTTTAGACTGAAACTCTTCGTACGTGAAATTTTTTTGATGTTCCAGCTAGTATTAACTTTTTTTTTTCAATACTATTTACGTAATGTTTAGGGTTGAATTCCTTTTGAATTTCGAGAAGATTTGGGATTTAATATAGAAACATTTACTTTGGGCGTATTAACTAACAGGTTGCGACGAAAGTTTGGAATCCAAATATCTATTACCAAAGGTAAGTGATACTTATGTCGCTTCGTCATTGGTCACGTGATTGGGTGGCAAGTCGTTAGCGATCTGAAGTGGGATATGAGGAATTCCCGCGCTTTCTTGGCCGTGGAAGTTGCGGTATGCCGGGCTACAGCACGCTTTCATGCGCACAACTTTATTCAAGAATGGAGCGGCATGCGAGCTGCCATCCTCGCAGCATGTTGCGCCTTACATTGGCTGGCGATTGCGCGTCCCGAATTCCTTCAACATTTAATTCAGTAATGTTTCGCTTCTTTGTACAGTCAGAGTTACAACGGTAGTGGCGAGGAATCCGTCGTGTTTTTTCCTTTCTGTTTCGATAATAAAAGTTTGAATTGGGTATCGAACCTCGTATTTTTCGGGCTTTCTCTCTTTGATGAAAGTGCCGTTGAGTTTTGATTTGTGTTCCCAGTTTTTAAACAGGCGCAGTGTTAATTATTTGAGGATCTTACATGCTGTTGAATTACCTTATTCTTTATCGTGGAATCTTCAGAGTACATTTCATTATATGCCTTAGCGAGCTTCGTTTTATTTTATAGAAACAAAATTATAATATTCTGTGATCGGTGCATAATTTGCGTGTTTTACTTCTGTCGTTTCCGCAGTATTTGCTGTCTAGCGCACTGCGGATAGAAGAAATTATATACTGTAGATCGATTTATATACATATTTCGAATTATTGGGTTGAGAGGCACGAGTAGCATGGATCAATATGCGACGGCGTGGTGGTTTCTCTCCGCGCTTCGTTTCTGTAGCCTTGTCTGCGCTATCTTATCTGTTGGAAATGACTCTTGCTGGTATTTCCTCCTACTACTTGAGACTTCTCCACAGAATGAAGAGAATCATAGTATGAATATTACCCCAGAAGGCGTAAAAGTCTTGATTGTTTTCATTACCTGTCGGCTATTTCCACCGTATTGTTGCTGCGCGTCAAGAAGAATAATAATAGCATTTGATATTTTTATATGATTTAATTGAGTCACAGTTATTTGATCAATTAGAAATGATCCTTGTCGATATAGCTTAACATATGAAACACTAACATGGTAAGTTTCCATCTTCGATGTCTTAGTATCTGTCTCTATTAGTGTCTTCGGAGTTGCTTCGGCTTGGAGATAGAATACACTCCCAATTAAAAATTTTCGGTGGAACAAGCGCGGCGTATGGTGTGCCCCTTGTCGCCTTGTTGAGCGGGGCATCCGTGAGGCTCGGGTGCTGCACGGTCGCTATGCGCGTTTTGGAGGTGGCACGGGTGACCTCGTTCCGAACATAAATCACCCATACAGAGCGCGCTTGCCCGACCGTGTTCCCCAGATATTTCCCGTATTGGCTAAAATAGCAGTATACTGCTACTTCTGCGGAGGCGCAGAATATCTGTGGAACACGGTCGGGCAAGCGCGTCCTGTACGGGTGATTTATGTTCGGAATGAGGTCACTCGTGCCACCTCCAAAACGCGCATAATGACCGTGCAGCACCCGAGCCTTACGGATGCCCCGCTCTAAACTCGACCTGCGGCGGCCATGTGTAAACCAAACGCCACGGTAGTTCCACCGAAAAGTTTTTTTGGGGCTGTTTAGGCAGTATTGACTAGTGACCGCATTGAACTATGATATTGACTTGCCGTAGCTGATGATAACAGAAGGTACAGCGGTTGGCTTATATGTGCTTAGGAACAGAAAAGTGATTGGCTGAAGCGCGAAGGCTAGGAACTGAAAATGTACAGCATATTTATGTAGCAATTCGGTATTTCAAAGAACAGTTTCGCATTCACTTATTCAGTGCATCATATAATATCCATTTCTACATATCTGTCGTCCAATCTACCTCTATTCATCACAATCCCTCGCAATATTGTTTTGTACCCATCGAAGAGACGTGGAACTGCTGCTTCTCTTCAAAGCGCAGCATCGGCTGCGATTTTTTTTATGTTCTTCAAAAAGACTTAAAATTACCGGCCGATTTCAGCGAAGATCAGCTGCTTTTGAACGCTGGCAACAACGGCTTTGATTGCTCGAGTTTAATTGCTGATGAAATCAGAAGCATACAAATGACTTCTTGTGTGGCGTAGGAATGCGTGAAGTCCTAAAAGGTTAACAATTAATTAACTCAAGCCAAGCTGATACAACGGCTGTTTCTATAACTGGGAACTCAACGTACGGACAAAAATTAGATCCTCAAAAATTGTAACGGCTATATTGCTTCTACAACGGTTATACCGCCTTAAGACGTTATACATATATCACTTACTTAGCAATCGTATGGATGTGTTGATTATATTTACAGGCATTACGGCAGATGATAGCCAATTAATTAATTTCTTTCCAATTACTCAAAAATTTACTGTTGAATGCCTCCCTTGTACGTTTTTTTTTTTTTTTTGAAAAGTATAGTATGGACTGTACTAGTTGAAGTAACTGTTCAGATCTTGGCGTTGTTACGATTTTTGTCAAAACTTTGCAAACAATATCTAGCAACATTATTATGGACTTGAGGCTACATTGCTGGCCAGTGTTCCGAGTGCTTCAGACATGTACATTATATTGAACGTGATCGATAATAACCAGACCTATTTTTATTGGGCTAACAGACTTATTTATATTCGGCCAATACAAGTAAGTCTGGAAAAGTCTGTCAGTGTCTATCAAAATGTACCAGGCCAGATGTCAAGCAACGTTCTCATTGTATTGAATGTGTACTTGACCGATAACTAGAACGCCACGTGGCGTGAGACCATCACCCGCGGGAGGGGGCAAATACAGCGAAGTCATTTTTGATGAGTGAGGTTAGGGTGCAGCCCCAATCCCAGAGTAGATAATAGCATTGGGGAAAAAATAGAGCGCCTCATGGCGTAAGACAATCTGCTGCGGTGGAGGAAAATTCAACGCCGTCATTTTTGATGGCCAGCTAGGCGTATATTTTTGGCATGGGTCACATCTAGGTCAACCCACCACCAACCCCCACGAAAATTATGAACAATTTGCTCAACTCCTTCGACCACTAATTGGGTGGACAGACAAACTAACAAACTTAAATCTTCAACGAATACATTATCACCATTCATCGCTTTGTTCGCTGGTGATAATAAAGTTTGTTCATTAGTGTATATATTGCATACTATATTGCTCATATGGATGTTGGACGTTATATTATCAAGCGCACAACGCCTTGAGGTATTCCTTCGTGATACATCTCACGAGAGAATTACAGCACTGTATCTGTTGAGCTTGACTGCACAGTGTCTGCATGTTATTAAGGAGTTGCTGAGGTGCCATTGCTGTTCTTTATTAAAGACGCTTATTTAATAGGGTTTTTACCTATAAATGCGAAAAAAGATTAGAAATGTTGTTTACATGCACGTTGATCATATGTGGGGACACCCTCGTGCATGGGTTCCTCGTTTATCCTGACATGTTACCTATGTCCCTTCCTTTTACTCTCATAGAAGGGCTTAGTAATAATTTAGGGAGGCTTAAACTATCTACATGCCATACCATTCCAATTCGAGTTAGAAATATGGTTTGGATTACAAATTCAACTAAATGAAAAGTCAATACATTTGTAAGCAATGCGCTGGTGAGATTTTCAGAGGATGGTAGAAAGTGGACTGTGAAATTTAGAAGATATAAGCCAACTTTTTTTGTCTTGAGCAAGAAATAAAGAGTAAATAATAAACACACTAATTCTCTCATTTGGATGATTCCTATTCTCTCATCTGGATGACAGAATGTCATATTTTTAGTCTATAGGCTTCTATTTACCTACAATGTTACATTCGTACCAAACTTGTAATGAGAACATTTTCCTAAATAAATTTATACATTTGAATTATTTTATGATGTTTTTCTCTAGAGAATATTTTTAAATGGTTTTACTTAAATTAGGGTTTTATGTGAGAATTTCTAAAGAAAACTGGAAGTATCCCTTTCTGGCTTGAAAGCAACAACTCCAGTCTCCTATAACTACAGTAATGTATATAGCGCACGCGTGCTTACCGTAATAGCAGTTGTGCCTATATTTTGAGGATTCGTACCCCCATGCTCAGTGTATAGTGCCTTTTTTCTAGTTGCATAGCAATTTTCACGTCGATTGCTTTCTTGATTCGTTGCCATCTTGCACTCTCTTGTTTGGGTTCGCAATTACATATCCATATCATTTTCAATTGTGACATTTTGTTTCTCGGGTGTCTTACGCTAAACTTTTTATTTAATAGTTACGCATATTATGACTACACAACTCCTATTGGATCCAAATGATTGCTAATATTTCTGATTGCTACTAAAAACTGGATATAAGTAGTTACATTGCGACATTAGTCGCGCCGGTACTTTGCTTGCTGTACCCCTGAGAGAAACTATCTACATTATACTTCCGTGAAAATTACGTTGGCTACAATGTGTGCTATATCCAAGCTAGACTGAAAGTTTATAAATACATATACTTACATATATGTATTAAAAGACTCGGCACCGTATACCACGCTGGAAATCATTGGCAGAAACCTCTCAATTGATCCTTCAAATACGGTACTTAATGTATTTTGTATTATTTTATCATTTATGATATTTTACCACCGAGTGTAAACCATTCATTTCTTGGACTAGACATTTACAAGATTATTTGCTTTATTTTGGAAACTGTAATAGTCGACGCGGCTTCACAGTTCAGAAATATGTACCTTCTACCCAATCAATTAGCTAAGCAGATACGACGTTGGCTGGTTCCCTCGCAAACGAACTGTTGAAGTTACCCTCGTAAATGCTACGCGCAGAGAAAGCTCTGAATATTGGGGTAAGTTTACATTTACCTGCTTTAGGGAAATTTCATCAGACTCCTTTTTAGATTGATCTTAATAGAGGCAAATATAAACCCACCGTTAGAAATTGCTCGCTTTGTATAATATCCTTCGATGCAAAATATTTTACCGTACTTTGTTCAATTCGCGTTTACATTATAATATTATGAAAGTTGGTGTCACCTTTGCTGTTCCCCTGTAAGAGAACTTTTGAACTGGCCTTCATAAATACTATGATTTCTTTCAATTCCTAATATTCACGAGGTTAATCCAGTTTGCATTTACGTTTACAGTATACAGTAGCGGCCATAATGGTTCGGACACCTAACAATATATAAAAAAATCCATATCTCCGAAAATTGGTGAAATACCTCTTTCAAATTTGGCACACATCAGGTAACATATCATACCTGCATTGTGTCAAAATGTCATTTGTAAAAGAGAAATGAAACCAAATATACAAACGAACAAATATTTAGTTTGAAAAATTGGCGTGGACAAAATGGTTCGGACGTCTCAATTATTCTAGATTTTTCTACACGTATCAGCGAATTTTCCAGAAAATACATTACGTCAATTACACCCAATATGCTCCCAGTCAGTTGCTCTGCAACCTTTGCCCTGTCAACATGCCTAGAGGAGTGCCTTTAACCTGCTCCTGTCCGGGAGTTAATTATCAAGTTGCGCCATGATGACCACATGTCAATACGAGATATAGCCGAACACGTAAAGCGGCCTAAAAGTGTTGTTAGTGACATACTAGCTAAGTACTACAAATGTAATTCTACCGCTGCGGGAATTTCTTCAGAAAGACCTCGAATTACCTCGAAAACCGATGACAATACTCTGGTCAGATTATCAAAGAAGAATCGTTTTCAAACCGCTGCATCAATTTCTCGAGAAGTTAGTCAATCTCGCGGAATGCGAGTATCGAAGAAGACTCTTTCCCGTCGTCTGAAGGAAGCAGACTTGCATCCTCGTTCCCCAGCAGTCAAACCTTTGATAAGCAAGAAGAATAGTAATGCTCGCCTGAGCTTTGCATCCAAGCATGTCCTATGGACTGGTGACGATTGGGCTAAGGTCTATTTTAGCGACGAGTCAAAGTTTAATTTGATTTGGTTCGGATGGCAAGAGATTCGTTCGTCGATCAGTTGGTGAAAGACTGCCCAAAAATTGTGTAAAAGCAAGTGTGAAGTTTGGCGGAGGCAGCGTTATGGTGTTTGGCATGTTCTCTGCAAGCGGTACGGGACCTCTTGTCCGATTACAGAGAAAGATAAAATCAAAAGTGTATAAGGAACTGTTGCAGATGCATGTCGTACCTGTTTTCAATAGTTCTTCAAGGCAGAATCCCATCTTCATGCTGGATAGCGCCCCCTGCCACACGGCAAAATTTGTTAAGTCCTTTTTACAGGAAGTTGGAGTAGACATTATGGATTGGCCAGCTCAAAGCCCGGACATGAATCCCATTGAGAATGTATGGAAAGTATTGGGAGAATGCACAATGAAGAGCAATCCAAAGAATATTAATGTTTCGTGGACCACTTTACAAGCCGAATGGGCAGAAATAACACCTAAAGAATGCAGCCGTTTGATACAGTCATGTGGCAGTAGATGCAAAGCCGTTATTGAAAGTAAAGGGTACCACACAAAGTACTAATGTTGTAAAACTATTTTTCATGTTTATTTTGTTGTGTATTCTTCGTTTGATGCATTTAATTCAATGTTTTAAGGTTTGTCCGAACCTTTTTGTCCTTGCCAATTTTTCATTATAATGATTTGTTCGTTTGTATATTGGTTTCATTTCTCCTTTACAAGTGACATTTTGACACAAGGCAGGTATGATATGTTACTTGATGTGTGCCAAATTTGAAAGAGGTATTTTACCAATTATCGGAGATATTAATGATTTATTCATATATTGTTAGATGTCCGAACCATTATGGCTGCTACTGTATATACTATTAAGTACTTCGGTACCACGCTGGCTGCTGTTCACCGACATTGATGCTCACCCTGTTGACGATGATGGCGGTTGTAGCTCTTGCTGCTGATAAGGGACCTCGCCTCTACTGATAACTCCGTGATGCCTCCTGATAGCTGTCTGGTGCGCGATAAGCCTTGTGCTGCTACCTCTGCCACCCATTGTCTCGCGATATCCTATGTGACATTGTTGGATATCCGCCAACTGTTACATTGGCCTTCCATCACCTATATGCGTACTCACGGGCCCCGCCACTGTATGCGGTAGTGTTGTTGAATATCCGCCAGTTGCTATCCTTACTAACCTACATACTACGACGTTCCTCATCGTATCTAACAATGAAACCTTTTGCGTTACAGCGGTGGTAGTTGCAGCTGGTCAGAGTTGTTACTCTTAAGGGCAGTTTGTAATGTTAGGTCTTCTGTTCCCCTTCTGCTCCGTGAGGAGTCCCTTCAAATTCTGGCGAGCGACCTATCCCGCAGGACTCATGCCTCTTCTTCTGCGTTGGGACACAGAAAAATTGGTCTGAGCGTTTGACATGCTAAGCTCTGGCAAAACTTGCACTGATAGAATTCCCGTGCCTTCGTTCCTGTTCGAGACTTTTCAACAGCAACGTAGAAGCAAAATATATTGGGGAGAAATCCGGCTGTTTAAAATTTATCAGCCCAGGGTTAGTCCATCCTGTGTTATAAGGAGCGGCGACACACAGGCCAGGCGATTTCTTCTCTATGCGCTCAGGTAATGGGCTGTTGAAATGACTAACGTGTAGCTGTGAAGATATGCAGACGGACCTCTCAACTCGACTCTCTTAAAATTCGAACCGTTTACTCATTACACCGTCTCTATGTAATTCAGGCTATACAGTAGACACCTAGACCGATTTTGTAAGTAATTTATTATTCTTGTTATTCTATATTAGCATGTTTAATATAGATTTTTTGTAATTGAATCAAGAAAATGTGTTATTGTATGTTCATGAATCTTTTGTTTAACTAAAACAGATAATTGTCCTTCAAAACCAAAAAGTAATTTTGATTGTACAATTTTATTTACTTAAGAAACGGGCATTACATAAGTTACCATTCTATACGCACCCGTGTTCAAATTTGTTACCTACTGCTCAAGCGGCAACCTTTACCTTTTAAATTTGACTTATCTGTACCGACTTTGGAACTACAGGGCAGCACCAATTGAACAGCTAATATGACGTTTGCTGTTAGTGTGAACTATGCTAATACTTTCTACAACAGACCTTTGTATCTAACGACACATGAAATACATGTACCGGTTTTGTTCCGAGTTTTGAGGTCCGCGTGTACTGCACTCTAGGTGATTTTAACCAATCCATTCTCTCTATCCATTATGTTTCTAAGACTAAAGCGACCAGTGGTCAGGTGTTGTTTAGTACGATAAAGTCACCCTTTGTGTTTCGAGGGGAAAGTGCAAGGCTCATCGCATTTCTAGAATAAGTGGTCCATAGTTTTCACTATCAATAAACTGGCCCATGCTTTTTGCGGTTCACTGGCCTATGAATTTCTACGTTTTAAATCACCCGTAATATCGTGCCCAGAGTATTGACGTTACCCATTACTCTTTGGATTATAGACCACACGATATGTCTGCACTTAAGCTTTGCACATGCCCCGAATGGTAAATTTGTATTTAATAATAATTAATAATTAGCTTTTATTAAGAACACAATGGGTTCACAAAATATGCTTACAAGTACCAACAAAGTAGCCAAAATTCAACCTAGTAATTAGACCCAGTCACAAATATTGCTGGCCACGTACAATGAGTGTAGATACACTCAGCCGACACCTGCAGACACGAATGGCATTGAACAGCTTAATTTCAGACAGGAGAGAGAAAGAACTCTAGACTGCATTGGTACAGAGAATTTACCAGATTATCCTTGTGCAGTATGATTGAGACACAGCGTTTCATTTTAGCTGGCCCGGCCAAGGGGCTTGTAACAATAATAATAATACAAGTTGCACGCAGAGCTCAGACCCCAGTATACCAACAGGCTCACATATAGTCCTACCGTACCTCG